>LKEB01000005.1:124706-214729 GCA_003795295.1 Cytospora leucostoma | reverse complement strand
TCGAATGCCTCTCCTGGGTCTAACAAGTGAAACGTAGTATATTGTACTCACTAAACACTATATCGTGCTCCGGGTCGATGTACCGTACTGCATCCCTCAGATCTGCTGGGATATCTTGATGGTCACGATGAAGATGTATACGGAGAACATAATGCTCAAGGGCCCTCTGGCGAGACGCAACGCAAACGCGTAGCGCGACTGGGTTTCCTTGGGGCGACCAGGTAGATACGACCGTTCTTGCTCTTTCGCCGATGCCAATTCGCAGGAATTTGGGTTCCATCGTTGCATCCCAGATGCGAAGCTGCAATTCCTTTGGCACCCTGGCGAATTCTGGACATCCACCATACACCACGGTTGTTGCCATGTTTGCGGGTGAACAAGGAGGGGGCTGAATCCTGCAATGGGGTCTTTCGGGATTTATTACTTAGTAGCGACTTGATATATCACATTCAACGCTGTCTACTCAACCCATGTTATGTTAGTCCTAAAGAGTTGATATAGGCATGCACGCACGGAAAAAAAAGCCGGTCAACCCTTATCGTGTAAAATGTAGATTTAATAGCTATATTGTTTAGCAAACTGTTTTATATGGGATTTTCTGGAATAGATGGAAACCTCCTTTGGTTCTAAAAAGACGAACAGTTGAAATAGCCACACACTTTGTATTGTTGATAGATCGAGGATTGAGGGTTGGGGGTTTTGGTATCATGAAGGGGGGCGGTTGGGGGGTGACCGGCTTTCTTCTCCGACCTCCTGGCACGCAGGACCGACTGTTGATGCTGCTATCGAGTCCAGGTAGATTGCTATGCACACGCCTCTCCTGATCGTTGCTACACGCTATGCTTTAGCCCTGAGGGAGCTCCGCTTAATAAGACTGGGCGCCCTGACCAACAGACGGATCCGTAGTATGTATAAGCGTCTTAGTCCGTTTACTAAGACGCTATTTTGTCACCCAGTGGGACCAACTCTTTCTGTCAGCATCTCCTAATCATGACTATGATCAGCATTGATTCGCCATCGAAGGGGTCTTTACATAATGCATGCCCAGGTGCCCGTGTATCAATTTGGACTGGTGTCCTTAGCAATCATCAATAAGAATTATCATAGCATTTGAACCCTAAGGCATCCTTCCTCGCTTGAGTAGTCGTCCGGTCGTGTATATGAAGCTACTCGTCCTGCTCTTCTCAATTTTAGTGGCTTCGTTGTCGTTCGTCGTCTACAATTCAGCAACACTCAAAACGTTACTTGATGAATATACGTCAATTGACATCATTGGATTTATATCAAAGAGTTCCCACGGCCCAGCCCCAGACAGTTCAATTGCAGAGGACATTCCTCAGTTTATGAACAGTCTCAAGTCCGCCATGTCTAAGACGCTTCACCACGCCAAGATCACGCCGCATAAGTCGAGCACCAGGGGTCATAGCGACCATGGCTGGCTCAACACTTACCACAGCTTCAGCTTTGCAGACTGTATGTAATCGTCATTCTCCTTACCTCATGCTCAAAGGCTATAAGTACTAACTTTCGCCAGGGTACAACCCCGATTTCACTCATTTCGGCTCGCTCCGCGTCCTCAATGAAGACCGAGTGAAGGCCCAAAGTGGCTTCCCAACACATCCACACAGAGACTTCGAGATCTTCAGCTACGTCCTCTCTGGTGAGCTCACTCACCGGGACTCGATGCTGCGAAAGGGCGCCGAGGGAGGACAGTCAGACAAGTTCTATAAGATGCGCCGCGGAGACGTCCAGTTCACCACCGGCGGCACTGGCATAGCGCACAGCGAGTTCAACGAGCACAACTCGGAGACGGTGCATTTCTTGCAGATCTGGGCCCTCCCCTGGAAGCGCGGACTCAAGCCACGCTACCACACGAGGAACTTCCCCGACGAGGAGAAGAGGAAGGCATTCGTGCCCATCCTGAGTCCGCTGAAGGCGGGTGAGGATGCGAGCAGCGCGGAGGAGGAGGCGGCGAAGCCCACTATTGAGAGTACCATCCCCATACATGCTGACTTTGTCATGTCTGCCGGGCTTATCGCCCCGGAGCAGAAGTTTGAGTGGAAGGTCGGGGCCAATGCTACTCAAGCGACCAAGAGGAAAGTCTACGTCCACGTGCCCATGACCAAGGGCGGTAAGGCCAAGATCAGGTTGGACGGCCGGGACGATGCCATCCTCGCGGAAGGTGACGGCGCTTTCGTCGACAGTGTCAATGCTGGCGATAAGCTCGTTGTTGAGAGTATAGGCAGTGCGGAGGCTGAGGTTGTGTTGCTTGACACTGCTTGATCTAATTGAATGATACCGGAATTGATTATCGTTTTCATAGAGCGACGTCGGAAAATAGGCGAGTATCGATATGACAGGTACCATCTTATACATCTGCATGCAAAGCTTCACGCAACCCAAGCAATCTTGAATTGAATAGACCCCTACAAGTAATTCAATGTCTTCCCAGGATAGACTTATACCGAACCTGTCACGATATATAAGGTTAACTAATGCATACGCATTAGCAATCGCCTTTTCGCTCTCGTGGCAGAATCTAATTCGAAGTGAAAGCCCCAACATAACATTGATATGAGAGGAAGCCAGTCCCTTACAACAGTCAGATATAACCCTCGGCGGTCACATCGCTTAGAGGACCCATCGCTGTAAATGCTATATCTCGTGACAAGCCACCGTAAGATATGCGCAGAAGAGACTGAGATGTTCGATAATATTGCGGCCATGTATGTAGACGGTCCAGAAGCGAGCCCCAAACAGAATGATCTATTTAATCACCCCCTGATCTTTTGCATTAATCAAGTGTAAATGTGCCATCAGATAGGCACAACAATCTTAGTCCCACTGACGCCAGCCTTCAATTTGTCCAGAGCCGTGTTCAAGCCCTCCAGACCACCACCCTCCACCTGAATGGCCGGGCTGGGAATGACTGAACCCGACTTCAGGCCGCCTTGCAGCCAACCATGGAAGACCTGTTGGATATGCTTGTCTCTCGCTGCCGCATCCACTGGCGGCCAATTGAACTTGATCTCCGTCTTGTCGAGGGTTGGGTGGTCTAGAGGAAGAATAGGCG
Organism: Cytospora leucostoma; assembly: GCA_003795295.1. Taxonomy (NCBI): domain Eukaryota; kingdom Fungi; phylum Ascomycota; class Sordariomycetes; order Diaporthales; family Cytosporaceae; genus Cytospora; species Cytospora leucostoma. The sequence continues at coordinate 211,656 of LKEB01000005.1, read as the reverse complement.
AGTGAGCAACCTTGGCCACCGCATCGCCCTTTGTCTCCTTCAGCACGTCTAAGGTGAGCTGCAGGGCCCCATCGACGACGCAGTGGGCTGTATGCAGCTTAACGCCGTCCTCCTTCGCGGCGGCGACTATCTGGGAGACGACGTCCCTCGACTTGTAATCGAAGACGGCGTCCGCCCCGAGCTTCTTGAGGTAGTCATGGTGCTTAGGACTGGCGGTGGCGTAAACGGTGAAGCCCAGGGTCTTGGCGGACTGAACAGCAAAGGTGCCCACGCTGCTGGCACCGCCCCAAATGAGTACTGCCTGCCTGTCTTGCGGGGTGTACTTGGTATCGAGCGGTATACTAATGGTGGTCCAGGCCGTCAGGGCGGTCAGGAATGCTAAGGGGAAGACGGCACCCTGTTCGAAGGAGAAGGCATCTGGGAGCGCGATGACCCCCTCAGACTGGGCCAGTGCATACTCCTGGAAGGCTCCGTGGTCTGGTGAGCCGTCCTGGTAGAACGACGTGGCGAACGCGATTACTCTGCTCCCAGGGGCGGGCGCCGTGGTGACGTCGGAGCCCACCTTAACGACAAAGCCAGCAGCATCAGACCCCAAAACAGCCGGATAGACGGGCACAGGGGGCATTCCGATATCACGTTGAGAGTAGTCGACGGGGTTCAAGGCAACAGCCTTGACTTCGATAAGAACCTCGTTGGGGCCGGGCTCAGGCGTAGCGCGCTGCTCGACCACCTTTCTGCGGGAGGATTGCGGCGTAGTGTGTGCCAGCCATGATGGATGGGTTTCAGATGGACTCTCAAAGAACCAGTATCTGTAGGATCGTGGTGACCTCCTCGTATGGTCAAGGAACGAATAATCTGAATAGACTTCAACGTTGCAATTAGCTATATGGAACTTTTGCATTGTAGTGAGACTGCACGACACCTTGTGTTTGATACGTATAATCGATGGCTGGTCACTTCGTTCAGTATCTTTGAGCGTACGTACCAGGACTTTAGCCTAAGGCCGGTATTAATTCCGTGGATGACCCGGCCATCGAGTTATCTGGGCAATCCCGGGGGCCTGCAAACCCCGTCTGTCGTATATGACCGATCGAAATAACGCAGCCTTGATACGTTCATTTCGACATATGTATGGACTGGTACCTTGGGTATACGATGCCTTATGCAGATGAAAAATCAGGCGAACGTAGCTAACGAGTCGGACTACTCTCTACTCCTATAATCATTCTTGCTTGAATTGCCGGGCACATCTTTAGCTCTTTGATTACCGTATTAGCCTAATCGCGTTGTGTTTTTCTAGATAATTTTGAAATTTAGGATACTAGATTGACTTTCCGGGCTGGAACAACAGGAGTAGCCACCTTGCTCACCTTACGCCCCTTGCTTACCTTGCTCACCTTGTTCACCTTGTTCACCTTGTTGTTCAACGTGCTCACCGTGTTTCATCCTTCACCGTGTTTCACCCTTCACCTTGCTTACCTTGTTCACCTTGTTCACCTTGTTCCCCGTTTACTCGCGAACAGCGGAAGTATCAAGTTATTGAAAGTTTAAAACAAAAAGTCTTTTCCCACCAACTTCGATACCTGATTCGAACCTGGTTGATAATACCCAGGTGGCCCCGGGAGAGCAGGGCTACCAAAATGTATCATGAGATCGCGTGTCTGGTTATACGATCACTCCGATGATAGCTCCAAATGATACTGTGACTTGTATGCTCTAGCATGCCGGCGGTATATACACGCAAGGGCAAAGATTTAACCAAGATTGGTAGGCTGAGAGCATTATAAGGCCGACTTTCCTTCTAGGAGGGCGATCGGCTTGTCTCTACAGGTTCGACTGTTCATGCCTTATAATACCTAAGTGGCTAAGAACGACACATATCATTGCGGGCTAGTTGATTCTTCCTCTGCTCCCGATCTCCATGAGGAGTATTAGGTACATGCCATGCATGGCTTTTATTTTACATGACGCTATAGAAACTGATCGGAGAGAGACAGAGACGCCGTTATTACCGGATAGTAACAGCCAGGCTTCTCAAAGTTGCTAAGCATGCGCTGATAAGGTAAAACGTACTTGCCCTTCCGCCTAAACCTTTGCGGAAGGTGTACCAAGATTGTTACCTCGCAGCCTCTACTGCCCAAGGGTCTACGGTGGCTTGCAATGAAGCAAAGGTCATCAATAACAGCGCAGAAAGGGTCGCATGGCTAGGGCAAGGATTGATTGCTGCCACTGCATGAAGAAAGGCTCAAGGCTACCCATACGCTGGCAAAAGAATGCTACCCATCGGCTATATTTTCCAATACGCAGATGAGATGTGGCGGACAGACTGATAATATCGTCCGAATTCATTTGTAGGCATGCACACATGCACAGTTGGAATCGTCGATTGCAATAATGTGCACTCGTAGCCCATGCAGGATCATATGCATGTTGGTTGCCGTGAAATTGCTATGTGCTCATCGACTCTCTATTACCGAGCCGCCAACACCCAGTGCGTACCACCATCGCAGCGGATGCGTGTGCGTACTGCGACTGTGTTTTGATCAACGTGGAAATTTCCCCGCCGGGACATTGCTAATTATGCGAGAACACAAAGTCGAGTTGCGTCTGCATAGTCAAATCAATGGCACTTGTCTCATCTGGCACAAGATGGATACTTTCGCGAACGTCCTATGCCTTGCCCGTCGAACCTATATACCCCTGAGGTGCAGGTTGCTCATAAAAGGAACTTGGTATTGTAAAGCATGGGACGTCAATCCCGGACCTAGCAGCTAAGGTTGGTCGGAAACCACTTCCAAGGTCAAACCAACAGCATAATCATTTGTCATGCTGCAAAATATGTTGGCCAGTTGAAGTTGGGCCCGCGGGAGATAATCCACTCTGGTGAGCTACCCGTGGCCCCCTCCCTTCACAAAATGCAGCTAATTAGCCAACAAAGACGGAGATTGCGGCACGAACCTCTGACCTTCGCACTTATGGTCACCAGAGCTACCCGGACACAGGCGGAACTGCTCTTTCTGATATACACAACAACCCCCTCCCAACCCCGAAGACACATGTTTGCCCTTCAAGCACATGAATAATGGCCCCAGAATTCGACATCACGCCCGAGAAGCAGTCGAGCTTGCTCTATTTCTGGCAACAACAGATATCTTCCAAGCCCGCCGTGATACGTGATGTCGACCTACTGGGACACACGGCCATTGTGACCGGATCAAACACCGGAGTGGGGTTCCAAACCTCACGACAGCTGCTAGACCTTGGACTTAGCAAACTGATACTCGCCGTACGAGACGAGGAAAAGGGCAAGGCCGCCGCCGCCAAGCTGTCCTCTGGCCGAAATCTTGCAGAAGGGGCCATCGAAGTCTGGCTACTCGACCAATCCTCGTACGAGTCGGTGACTGCTTTCGCCGAGAGGGTCAGAAGCCTCGAGCGCGTGGATTTTGTAAACCTCAATATCGGCATTGCTCCCACAGAGCGCAGGTTCAACGAGCACACGGGCCACGATGAGATTATCCAGGTCAACTACCTATCGACTGCTCTACTGGCAATTCTACTGCTCCCGATCGTCAAGGAGAAGAGGGCCAACCAACCCCGACCGACTCGTATCACCTTCACAAACTCCGAGGCCTCTGCTTGGAGCAAGTTCAAGGAGAGGAAGGCAGAGGGCCCCCTCCTCGCTGCGCTTGACAAAAAGGATGACAAATTGGACATGGCCGATCGTATGTGGCTTTCGAAACTACTTGGCCAGTTCTTCCTGGTCAAGCTTGCAGCTGAGGTCCCTCCTTCGGTCGCCTTGATCAATGCAGCCTCTCCAAGTGCGGTCCATGATTCAGAGTTCAACCGAGACTTCGACAAGACATGGCTAGGAGCCTTTGTCAAGTTTGTTCTGAGGCGCCTTGCCACTACTTCGGAACTGGGTGCTCGTAACATCATAGACGCCATTGTCCACCATGGCGAAGAAACACACGGGCATTTTCTGTCATTCCAGAAACTCGTGCCGTAAGTGACCCATCTCGCTCTACTCTCAGGGATACTTTAAGGCGGACTAACAAAACGGCATGCTACAGGTTGACTCCTATCATTTACACGAGAGAAGGAAATGAAATATCGGAAAAGTTGTGGGAAGAGACACTGGCTGAGCTTTCGTTCGCCAACGTTGAAAGTATTTTGAAGACGATAAAGGACTGAGAGATTGGGGTGATGTGAATTCCACAATGACAACGCAGGTCCGCGGCTTTAACAGGGGGAATGGGGTGATGGAGAGGGGGGGGGTTAGTACATCTGTCAGGCCTAAGTACCTATATAAATGCCTATTCCCCTCGTCTGCATAGACTTGTACATAGCAACGTCATCCCTCGACTCTCTACGTCCCCTTCCACAGATCCTTCTTTAGGAAACTTTCCTATCTATCGCATTCGCTATCTCTGTTGTTATCCTACAGTCTCGAGCCGAATGAAACGTTCCTAAGCCCTACAGTGAGGGATAATGCCCGACGAGGAGGGAGAGATGATGCGACTGACTCTCGACAATATGCGAACACCCTACGATGAGAATCAAGTAGTCGCCCTCGTCACCGAGCTGTACGAGCTGCTCATAGAGCTGGCGTACCTCGGTCGTGATCAGATCACGTGGCCTCCATCCGGCGGCCACGCCATTAACGGAGAATTGTGTCACGAGCTTCAAATTGAGCCTGAAGTCGTCTCGCTGATGAAGCAACTCCCTTACGTCGATGGGGACTTTCGCTATTCGATCCACCTGTTCCCGCAGTCGGAGCCGTTGTCGTATCTCCAGGAGGCCGATGTGGTGCGCAGCCGCGATCCTGATGGGGAGCCGCGAAGACTGAGGCGGGATTACATTCTCTCTCACGACATTCCGCTGACGGCTCCAGGTGACGAGGGACCATATTTGGTGCTGGATGTTAGAGATAGTAAGTCTGTTATATTTATTGAGGTCTTGGCAATGAAAGCTGATACAGTGTCAGATACGATCCGTGAGATTCTCTGGGATGAGGATCCAGAGGACAAGAATCCGGATGGTTGGGAGCTCGAGCGGCCTGATGACCTGCGTTACTACCGCAACTACTACCCTCAATATACGCCTTCCTTCTTCCGCCGGTTCATGGAAAAGATTAAGACTCTAGAGGTGATCCCGTCCGGCTGCGAGCAGTTTGAGAGACAGTATTACGGCTCTGAGCAGCCTGAGATCGTAAGTTCATTTATGACTTTGCGAGCTCCGCGGTCAGCTGATAACTCTTTTTCCTCTTCAGCCCGATCCTGCTAGGCCTATTCTTATCCAGACATATGGCTGGCCAGACAGCTTTCGTCAAGGGGACTGGGAGCATGATGCGGAAGAGGTTGGGGATGACATTATCCGCCAGGTTTTGGATTGACTAAAAGCAAACCATCTATACGAGGACTTATGAATCACATTTTCGCGCTGTCCGGATCTCTCTAGATAGTTCATCCGCTCGCTATGACCGTCTGAATCGGCGAGAACTTGGTAACCGCGGCTGCGCTCGTGATGCTCGTGATGGTTGAGGTCGTCGTCGTTGTCGCTATAACAGAGTCGCTGCTCGCGAGCGTTGGACGTCCGAGACGCAGTAGGCGATGTTGAGCTCGAGGCGTGTGCAGTCGGCCTTATGCCCGTGTTGAGCGCGAGGAGATCGGCCATGGTGATGTCGTATCCTGTCTCGATGGCGTAGCACGTACCGCCGCTGCCGACAGCGTACCACTCGTAGCAGTAGGGCGTGGTGCCGGCGCGGCGACGTAAGTCGGCGTGGGGTGTGATCCCCGAAAGGGGCAACCGATTTGCTCACGGTCAACGGTGACCACGGTAACGGGGACAAGGTGAACAAGGTAAGCAAGGTGAAGGGTGAAACACGGTGAAGGGCGAAATACGGTAAGCACGGTGAACAATAAGGTGAACAAGGTGAAGGGTGAAACACGGTGAACAAGGTGAACAGGGCGAACAAGGTGAACACGGTGAGCAAGGATCAAGGTTAACACGGTGAACGGTGAAACAGTGAACAGTGTGACTGGAATCTATGCTAATAGCCCCTGGGAGCATTTAGTGGTCATCGTGTGAACTAAAGGTAGACCGCAGTTCCGGGAGGAACTGGAGGATTATAAGGAGTTTTCGGAGGAGCATTGGGATTATGTTGGAGAGTTCATCTTTATGCTGACTATGGATGAAACGGGGGAGAAGATCATCAAGGTCAACGAGTTCATAGACAGTAAAGCAACGGACCTCAAGCTGTGGCCCCTTGCTTACCGAGCGCTGGGTAACTTGCAGCTGAAGCAGAAAACGGAAGGCGAGCAAACTTGATCACTTGTACGGTTTCGGAAACGAAAGGGTATCGCGTCCTCTCGAGAGACTATGTTCTTTGCTATAGCACGCAAGACAAACTTCCCAGAACCGCTTGCTTATTACTAGGCTGTAATTTTGCCTGCAAGCGAGTATATGGGGGGCAGATTCTTATAGCGTAGGCCCAGACAAGAAACAGGTGGCCCTCATCGCATGACCATTCATACAGCGGCACCATAACCACCCCCTCCAGGCGAGTTGATCTGCATCCACTCGCCAGCCTGCAGACTAAGAACAGCCTTTCCACCCAGACTTATCCTCTCCACCGCACCATCCTCACCCGTGAACTTGAAGGCGTAGTTGCTCCCCTGCTCGCCCGGCTCGCCACCCGCCATACCATACGGCCTAAAGACACGCCTATCGCTCAGGATGCTGAACTTCAACGGTATCCGGGCCTCGACCTCCCTCGTAAGCCCGAACCCGCCCACCCACCGTCCCTTGCCCCCACTGCCCAGCCGGATCTCGTTCTTCCGCACCAGCACGGCCGTGCGCTTCTCGACGACCTCCGGGTCCGTGGCGCGCGTGTTGGTAGAGTGCACATGCGTCCCGTGCTCACCGTCATACCCCTCGCAGGCACCCACACCGCCACCGACCGTCTCGCCGTAGTTCCACCCGGGGATGACCTTGCCCGTCAGGGGGTCCTTGCCGCCCATCCCCCAGCCGAAGCTGTTGGCGCACCCGGAGCTGGCGGCGTGGCGGCCGAAGGCGCGGAGGATGGTGTCGATGACGCGCTGGCTGGCGAGCGTCGAGCCGCAGATGGCCACGGCGGGGCCTGGGTTGAGCACTGAGCCCTCTGGTACGACGATTTCTACCGGTGCGAGGCAACCTTCGTTGAGAGGGATCTCGCTGTCGACTAGGCATCGGATGGTGTAGATGATGGATGAGTGACAGATGGAGATCGGGCAGTTGTAGTTGCCCCAGATCTGTGGCCCTGAACCTGTAAAGTCGTACTTGGCCGAACCAGTCTCCGCGTTGACAGTAATGGTCACACTCATGGCCGTACCGTCGTCAAGGTAATCTGTTGCATGGAGAGGTTCTGGGTGCGACCTGGCGAGCTGCTTGAACCACTCCCGTACTGCCAACTCGGCATTCCTCTGGATGCCGTTCATGTATTTGTGTACAACGGGGAGGGTATACTCCTCGCAAAGCCTGTGAAGCAATATTATACCACGCTGGTTGGCGGAGACTTGGGCCTTCAGGTCGGAAATGTTGTCCGCCATCCGGCGTGTAACGCTGCAGCCTGGAAAGTCTCCGGCTCTTTGGAAGGCGGCGCAAACTTCCTCTTCGAGGAAATCGCCGCCGCTCACGATCTTCATAGTCTCGATGTTGATCCCTTCTTCCCACAACTCCTTGGACTCGGGCATCATCGATGTGATACCTTTGCCTCCGATATCCGTGTGGTGTCCTCGAGAAGCGACGTAGAACGCAATCTGTCCATCAACGAAGACGGGGGTGACGACCGTTAGATCCGGCAAGTGTGTCCCTCCCCACTGAGGGTGATTCGTGAGGAGCACGTCGCCATCTTGGAGTTCGCCCAGCCACCGACGGTGCTGTGCTTGAATGGCGAACTGCATGCTGCCAAGGTGGATCGGGATGTGTGGCGCATTTGCGACGAGTTTGCCTTCCGGGGAAAATATGGCGCAGGAGAAGTCCAGCCGTTCCTTGATACTTGTTGATATCGAAGTACGCTGCAGGGTATTGCCCATTTGCTCTGCGATAGCCATAAACCGGTGGGCGAAGACAGAAAGTTGTATTGGATTCTCCGTGTCTGCGTTCAGAGCGATCCCGCTTGCAACCACTGATCCTACGTCGTCCTCCACTTTGTCTAAAACAACGTGGTTCTTCAGGATGATCGCCCTGAAATTAGGTTCCACAAGGATTGTATGCGTCTGATCAATAATCAGTGCAGGGCCAGCAATGACACTGCCCCTGAGTACGCTGCCAAGCTCATGAATGCCAGTTTCTACCCAAGCTCCATCAACGTAGACACTCTGTTTCCCGTAAGGTTGCGGGCTTTTGTCTTTCGAGTTCGCCAGCGCCTCGCTGATTTCCTTCCAGTCTGGCCGCTCCTCGAGCTGCTTCCCTGCACCACCGGTACCCCTGACCTTGATGGACTCGACCACTATGTTGCGTGTCATAGAGAAAGCAAACTCCCGTAGATGATGGTCCTTGAAGGCTTTGGCGTAATCACCATCTTCAGGCTTCGAGATGGTGATATTCGTGTCCGTGCCAAAGTAGCGAAGGACAAGTGACTCCTCGAAGCTCAGCGAATCCTCCTCAGCTCCCTGGCTAGTCAGCTCCTCTGCAACCTGCGCTTTCAAGACCTCTAAACGCGACTCGACGTGTTTCATGGCGCTGTCGCCGAGAGTCTCTGCGTACGGCTCAAACCTCTCGTATTGCAGCTCCGCCTGGGCAATACCATGTGCAGATAGCAGTGAAGACCAGCGGTGGACCAGAATTCGTTTTATGCCCAGCTTGTCCGCGATGGAACATGCATGCTGCCCACCTGCTCCTCCGAAACAGACCAGGTTGTGATTCTCTGGTGCGAAGCCTCGTGCCTCTGTCGCGTTTCTGATCGGCCGACTCATGGTCTCGTTGGCGATGTTCAGGAAGCCCAATGCCACATCCTCAGTTGATAGGTTTTGTCCAGTCTGCGCATTGAATCCTGCTGTTATATCCCTGAACTTGTCCGTTATGACAGAAGTATCCAGTGGCTGATCGGCGTTGGGACCGAAAATCGACGGGAATGAGGAGAGGACCAGGCGGTTGAGGAACAAGTTCGCATCCGTCACAGTGAGAGGCCCTCCTTTTCGATAGCATGCTGGGCCAGGATGCGCACCTGCACTCTCCGGCCCGACAACTAACAAGCCGTTCCGCGCGAACAGGATGGAACCACCGCCCGCTGCCACAGTGGCGATGTTGAGCATAGGAACATTGATCGTTCGTCCAGCTATGGAAGCTTCCGTGATGTAATCGTACTTTCCGTCGTACCTCGAGACATCGGTGCTCGTGCCGCCCATGTCGAATCCTATCACAGCCGTGCCGTCATCGGGATCGTAGCATGACTTCGCAATACCAACCACGCCGCCTGCCGGTCCACTGAGCAATGCCTCATTGCCTCTAAACTTGTGAGCCTCTTTGAGGCCGCCATCAGAGCACATGAACTCAACTCGTTGAGGAAGAACTTGGAACCCACTCTCAAAGTTCTCCACATACTGCTTGATCACCGGGTAAAGATACGCCTCCGAGCATGTTGAGTTACTCCTGGTAAGGAACTTGATGTTTGGGCTCGTGCCCGACGAGGTTGTCACATAGCTAAAGCCAATTTCGCTAGCTAGGTCTGCGACAAGTTGCTCGTGCTCTGGGAACACATAGGCGTGCATGAATGATATGGCCAGAGATGAGTATCCATCTTTGAGAAGATCCTGTAGTTGGCCCCGGATGACATCTGGATTAGGCGTCCGGAGGATGCGAATGATCTCGCCACTTGCGGTCCTCACTAGCTTTGGATCTGTGAGCTCCCTGTTCTTGTCAAGGGGCTGTGGGTTCAGGTCGTAGTCCTCAATGGTCACCCGTTCGTCGATCTCTACAACCTTGTCGTGTAGAGCTTGCGCTTTCCTGACCTTCAGGTCAAAAAGTTTAGGCCGAGATTGATCTCCAACGATGCAAACATCTTTGAAGCCTTTGGTAGCCAGAAGGGCAAATTTCTCTCCCTTGTGCTCAAGCAAGGAATTTGTGGCAACTGTCGTGCCGATCCGACAGGAGGCTAGCTAGATGAACACTGGTTGGCGACTTTGCATCGTACACATCATCCGTGGCGCTTGGGAAGGAGGGGGGAGGGGGTGGGTGTTGGTGCTACATGAGAGACTTGCCTATGCGCGACCCATCAAGCTTCTGTCCTTGTGGGATCTCCGTCCCCTCTGCCGTCGTAAGCACTCTTCGAATTGCCTCCGTGGGGGCATCCCGGTAATTTGCAGGGTCCTCAGATAGCAGCTTGAAAGTCAACGGTTCGCGGTCCGGGATATAAGCGATCACATCGCAGAATGTGCCGCCGCGGTCTATAGCGACTCTGATATTTGCCATATCCGGATTGAAAGTAGACAAAATGCCTAGCGAAAAGAGGTATGCTCAAGATCTAAGCAGAGAGATTTGGGGAGCAGACTTCGCATGAGAAAGATTGCCCAAAGCAACTTACGGGCCCACAAGATGACTGCCGGCTCACTCCAGTACAAGTTCTAGAATTGCCGCGACTTACCCACTCGGACCACTTCGAAGGGGACTTCTGCTAGCGATCTGGAATGGATCGCCTGGGCTGGCTGGGCATCCGTGGATGCCCGGACCGGAGTCGCAGATGGCAATAGCATCCAGGGGGATCATGCGATGCGACTACCCGGACCCTGAGACCATGAGGTTTCGATTGCCTATGGGGTTGTTTCCGCATCCGACAAGGACCAAATGAAAAAAAAACTTCTGGCTCGTCCAATCTAAGAGATGTCGTGCTCGCCTTGGAACTCCGCTTCAGCGGCGGGACCAGCGATGTCGTGATCGCCTCCTAAAAACACGGTATTGAATTGGAGAGCGTTACTGATAACCATAGGAGGCTCAGGTCATACAATAAATGGCCATGATCTGCTTCCAGGTACGAACGGCTACTGGAGGCTTCCTAGACCTCGCCGGTGATAACCACGACAAGTACCGTAATTCGCGATGGCCCCGCACGCGGACACAACACATCTCAAGATCGCCCCGTTGACGACTACAACGAGTCCTGACACAAATCCGACGGAATATGAAGCCCCACCAACTAAGGCTTCAGGTTGGCTGCATTGGCATGAGCCAGGTACCTCAACCCAAGAGAAAAGGCTGATATTCAAACTTGACTGGTTCCTGCTCAGCTATTCATGCTTGAGCTTCTTCATCAAGCAGGTAAGTTGCGCCTGTCCAGCCCTACAAAGCGATGGCATTTTCAGCTGACTCATACAACGATAGCTGGATGGAAACAATGTCTCCAACGCTTATGTCTCGGGGATGAAGGAGGAGCTCGGCTTCGGCCCTGGCAACGAGCTGTCGTGGATGAACACGTACTTCTCCATTGGCACCATCGTCGGGGGTGTATTCTCCAACCTAATCATCACGGTGATCCGACCAAGATACTGGCTACCTGCCTGTTTGCTCATCTGGTCGCTGTTTGTGCTGGGCATGTTCCGGTGCAATTATGCACATCAATTCTATGTGCTCCGGTTCTTCATCGGGGTGTTCGAGTCTGCGGCATGGCCTGGTATCCAGTATACGCTCGGCTGCTGGTACCGCAAGTCTGAACTGTCGAGACGGTCTGGCCTCTTCGTCATGAGTGGCGTGTTAGGGCAGATGTTCTCGGGATACCTGCAATCGGCACTGTATTCTGGTATGGGTGGGAGGGGTGGCTTGGCTGCATGGAGATGGCTCTTCATCTTCGACTGCATCCTGGCTGTACCTGTGGCCATCTATGGCTTTGTAAGTCTGGTCAGTCCCGAATGCGTGGATGGCTGCTAACGACTGGCAGATACTCTTTCCTGATACCCCAGAGAACACAAGTGCCTTCTACTTCAACGACTGGGAGAAAGCCCGGGCGCGGCAGCGCATCGAAGAGGAGGGACGGCAACCTGTGGGCAAGTGGGACTGGAGCGTCATTCCTCGCATCTTCGGATCCTGGCAAGTGTATGCCTTCACGCTGGCATACAGCTTCTGGACGCTCACTGCTGGGTCGTACATCATGCAGTACTTCGGGCTGTATCTCAAAGCCACGGGCCAGTACACCGTTACGCAGATCGACAACATCCCCACCTCCATCGGCGCGGTGAATTTTGTCGTCATGGTAAGCACGGGTTTTATCGCCGACAAGATCGGACGTCGTGGACCGGTGTGCTTCGCGGTGGGGTGCCTTCTCACGTTTGTATACGCGGTGCTGACGGCTTGGGATGTTCCGCACGGCCTTCGTATGGCGGTGTTCATCCTGGCTGGATGCTATGGGTGCTACACGCCGTTGCTGGCTGGCTGGGTGAACGAGGCATGCGGTGGCGATCAACAGAAGAGGGCGTTCATTCTCGCATTCATGATCTCTGTCGGCTCGGCGGTCGTGATTCCTTTCCAGCAGCTGCAGTTCCCCAGCTCCCAGGCGCCAGAGTTCGCTAAAACTCACGGCTGGCCGAGCGCTCTAGCCTTTGTCGTTGTTCTAACGCTGTGGACCGGCATCGGCCTGCCTCTTTTGCAGAGGTGGAGGGAAGGCAAGGCCAAATGCCACGCTGAGGAAGTTTATGTGCGCCAAGCATAGAAGTTAGTATACTGTTAATAGCATGTTGTATTGTCGAAGCATTTCGAATCGAGTAGCAGAGCCAACAATGACTATGTCGCAACAGCGGTGAGCAGCCGTCGTTCGTCAACATCCAGCCTGAACCGCGCGAATCGGACCATTTGCTCGGCAGAGTCGGCGGGACAAACGAGGAGGTTCTGTGCCCTTGGCGTGTGTACATAGATAACAGCCATGGCTCAGCCTGCGTCACATTAGGTGATGATGGTTGCCACCTCACCCAAGTCAGAGCTCCCCGAAACGTGTACCACCATTTCCTTCCTCACCTGGCACGCAAGCGCACCATGACGATGAAAGACAGTTCAGTCAAGAAAAGAGTGTTCCAAAAATTCCCTAGCCAGCCGAAGCCGACTAGGAGTGGTCATGTTATAGTTTTCAACTAGCAAAAACGTGTTCTCAGGCGTACCTTCACTGAATCACGTAAAGCCCGTGCACCAGGATGAAGAGAAAAGGAAGAAAGGTTCGCAGCTTTGCTGCTGGAGGGGAGATCGAGTTTAAGTAGTTTTTCCAGGCGATACGCACGGATCACTCTGTTTTGACCCATACCGCCCGGCAGAAATGTTGCCGCCTGAAACGGCTGGCTGCCAGCTGGCAAGTTAAGTGGGTACGTCCTTCTGCAGCATTGTGCAATAAGCGAAGTGCAGATCCCAGATGTTATTAACATCATGCCGCTTATTGCATGGTCATTCGGTGCACAATACACTACACGTTCTCTGGGGTGATAAGCGTTGTTTCTTCATTAGGCTTGGGTACCGAATAGGAGCCTAACTTGTGCTGCTCTTGCAACTTCCGTGGGAGGATACTTCGCATGGTAGGCTCCAGGATTGCGAACATTGAAGCCTACCACGGGCCTGCTTCATCTCAACCATAAGCTATCAAGGATAATAACCTATAGATCTTAAGAAATCCGACTGTAAATCCTAGAAGTACCCAAGCACGTACCTATCTACTAGTATGTAGGTAAGTAGGTAAGGAGGTAGGTAGGTGAGTAGGTAGGTGAGTAGGTAGGTGATCAGGTAGGTGAGTAGGTAGGTAAGTAGGTAGGTAAGTAGGTAGGTAAGTAAGTATAGAGGTAGTAGGTAGGTCGAAGAACGCTCCGCCCATACGGGCTCCGCTGAATCTTTGACTACCTGTGTACACTGGCTGCCTTGCTAGCTATATAACCAAACTAGTTTGCTTCAGGATCTGCTCCTGAGATCGACACCGTGAAGCATGAGGTGTTAAGACTGTCGACATCCGTACGAGTGTATGGAACAAAACTCAATGACGTAGGGTCTCTGTCCCTGCCTCTATGGGATGGCCCCGAGGGAGACCTTGTATGAATGCTATCGCGTGAGAGCAGATATTACCCAGGTAGCAAGAAACTTTTTCTACAGCACATACACAGCACAACTTGCCCGAATTTGCGAACGTTCATTCGTATATATACATCAGAAAGAAAATATTAGCCAGATACATGTATCCGCTTCTAATCATCACATTAACCTCTACACATACCATATAATCTCTTGAGATCCTTAGAGCATGAATGCCAGAACGGCCAGAGCCCCCATCATACCAACACTACCCGCAGTTCGTCCCGCACCAGCAGTCACAATTGGGTTTGAAGCACCAGTACTAGCAGTCGGGACGGAACCCGCTCCAGAACCACCAGAGCTTGTTGGCGTCACCGTCGCCAGGCCGAGAGTAGTCTTGGCCGCTATTGACGCTGTGCCGTTGCTGTAGACAGACCCAGACCCGAATCCAGACCCTGACACAGAGCTATCGCCAGATCCAGAACCAGAGCTAGAACCAAAACCGGAGCCGGAGCCGGCTCCGGTGTTGTCCACCGTGGACGGGATGTAGCTTTCGGACACAGTGGCGGGAACAGTAGCCACCGGGATGGTAAGAGTACTGCTGACGCCCACAAGCTTGATCGTGGAGGTCGAGGCGGCAATCAAAGTAGTCTCCTGCTGGATTTTCTCGGGCGACGCACCGACGGCGACCGAATCGGGGCTGGAGCTTTCCGTCTCGGATGGGCTGGCCGCGCTAGATGCCGACTTGGAGCCGGAGCCGGAGCCGGAGCTTGCAAGTATTGTCGCGGATGAACTGGAAGGAGAGGTCTCATACTTGGATGAGCTAAAGCCTTCCGTTTCGGAGGGGCTGGATCCCGATCCAGAGCCGAATTCTGCAACTGTCGTCACGGACGGACTGGAAGCCGAGGTCTCAGAATTAGCTGGGCTGGAGCCGCTGCCGGCAGAACCGGTGCTCTCAGCTGGCGAGGACGAAGAGGACGAAGAGGACGAAGAAGAAGCACTAGAGGCCTCAGCAACAGGGCAGACAGTTGTCGAGATGACAATAATGTCAGTGGTCACGGAGCCAAGCCTAGCAGGACAATCCGTCACTGTCGGAGCGCACGACGTTACGGTGTAAATTTTAGTCGAGTAAATAGTGCTAGTGGTGTATCCGCTAGCTGGGCTTGTTGTCTTCGCCGTCGAGGGGGCAGGGGAGTTTTCTGTCACGGTGAAGACAATCGTAGAGATAGGGTAGCTGGATGTTGTTAAGTGGGGAGTGGCCGGGCAATCCGTCACTGTCGAAGCGCACGAGGTAACTGTGTAAATCGTGGTGGAGTAGACCGTGCTGGTTGAATAACTGAGGACGTCGCTGGTGGTAAGAGACGCGCTGGCAGTAAGAGGCGAGCTGCTGGCAAGCGACGCGGTGGCTGTGAAAGAAGGGCTTGTGGTTGCTAGTTTTGTGATAGGAACGACAGTGGTAGAAACAGAGAAACTCGAGGTTGTCAGGTGGGGAGTAGCTGGGCAGTCGGTCACTGTGGGAGCACAGGAAGTCACCGTGTATATAGTTGTTGAGTAGGCGGTACTGGTTGAGTAACTGAGAACGTCGCTCGTAGTGACAGGCACGCTTGCAGAAAGCGGCTTGGTGACTGGCACGATGGTGGTAGAGACGGGGAAACTCGATGTGGTCAAGTGGGGTGTAGCCGGGCAGTCAGTAATGCTTGGAGCGCAGGAGGTAACCGTGTATACAGTTGTTGAGTAGACGGTACTGGTTGAGTACTCCTCCAAGCTAGACGTGAGCGAAACAATGGCCGAGACAGACGTCGAGGTGAGACCGCCTGATGTCCAGGTAGTGTTGCTCCAGGTGTGAGGCCTGGTCGACAGGCGGACGCTGCTGCCACTGGTAGATGAGAGTATAGCTGGCTCCGAGGTAGAACTGATAATACCGCTGCTCGTCTCGGACGATACGACAGAGCTCGCCGTACCAGAGGCCCTGTGTGTCTGCGAGCCAGTGTGAACTGTCTGCGTCGAAATCCCATAGGACTGAGAGTGTGTGCGAGAGGACTGCATAACAGCGACTGAACTGCTTATACTGGAGCCAGATGAGCCGGACACGGAGACCGTGCTGGAGACTCTATGCGTCTGTGAGCCAGTATGCTTTGGCTGTGTCGAGATACCATGCGACTGAGAGTGTGGGCGAGAGGTGTAGACACCGGGAGCTGAGCTGACTGTGCTGGAGCTGGACAGCCTGGATACAGAAGACGTGCTGGAGGCCTGAGAGGTCTGCGAGCTGGTGTGAGTATGATACGTCGAGTGACTGTGAGAATGAGAATGAGATTGTTTCGAAGCGGCACTGGATGCGTGTGTGGAAACAACAGAGCTTAAGCTTGCAATTGTTGACGATGAAATGGCCTGCGAAGACGCCACGCTACTCGAGTTGGTAGATGAAGGAGTAGTGTAGGTAGAAGCCACGCTGCTGCTGAAGATCGTCGTAGACAACGAAGTAGTCTGCGATGACGCCGCGGAGCTCGAGTTTGTTGATAATGAGGTGATCTGCGTAGGAACCGCGCTGCTCGAGAAAGTGAACGATGAAGTAACCTGCGTAGATGACTCGCTGCTCGAAATAACAGACGGAGAGGCAGTCTGGGTAAGAGCCTCGCTACTCGAGATCGTGGGCACAGGGGTTGTCTGCGAAGACGCCACAACACTCGAGTTCGTTGACGAGTTGATCAGCGTCGCACTGCTCGAGGTCGTGGACGAGTGGGCAGTCAGCGTAGAAACTTCGCTGCTCGTCGCGGACGAGGAAAAGACTGGTGTAGAAGTCACGATACTCGCGGTCGAGAACAGCGAAGACGACGAGGTTGCCTGCGAGGATGCACTACTCCATTCCGTAGGCGAGGTGAACTGCGAAGAAGCCGCGCTGCTCAAGGTTGGGGTCAAGGTCAAGGTCGGCGTCACGATGGGTGTCGTTGTCGCAGAAGTAGAAGTGGCCGTCAGACTGGCGCTCGTAGTAGCCGGGCATGCCGCACAGCCACACCTCATGGACTCCGCGAGGACTTGGTTGTAGGCAGTCCCGTTGATGGTGTTCTCGGCTGCATACCACTGGTCCCAGATCATGAGACCACCAAACATTGGGGAATCTCCAAGTTCGCAAAGCACACTACTGGCAACGGAGGCGTTGACATACCCGTCGCTGGCAGCATCAGGGCTGCCGGGAAGACCGATGTGAATCTTGGTGCTGTTACTTGGTGTTTCGGCCAAGAAGGTCTCCCAGTCGGCATAGTTGAAGCCTGGGTTCCGGGTACCGTCAGTGTTGAGCAGGTTGCATTGTGGGTTGTTGTAGAATTGTATCCAGAGTCGGTCGAATTGTACGGTCTGCAGAAGGTACAGGTAGTTTTGCGTCAAGTCGAGGGGACATTGGGGGGATGCAGTAACAATGTCGGCCCGTCCGGAAGCGGTGATCAAATCTCTCAAGGTTGTGATCATTCCGGCGTAGCCTACGTCGCCGGCTGAAATGTGAGGTCAGTATACAACTCCATCCGGCAAGATTAGACAGCACAGGCGGGGCTTACCAAGAGGGCTTTCGAGATCAAAGTCATAACCATCCACTGCATTGTATGTAGTCCCGTCATCAAAAGGTCTAGGCTTGCCCGAGGTGACCCAGTCAGAATCACGGGGACCAAAGGCCCCCCATACAAACTCAGCAAAGGCAACACCATTGTCCCAGGTAGAGATGGTGTAATCATCGCCATCAAGAGGATCATAGACACCGCCGATGGAGAGAAGGACCTTTTTGCCAAGTTGCTGGCACACTGCGATACCAGGAGTGAGAGACGGGCATTCTGATAGCAGGCTGGACGTGGATCCATCGGCTTCGTACCATTCTGCCCAGCAATGGGCACCGAAATTGGTTCCAGGGTATCCAGTAACACCGCCGTTCTCAGGGGAAAGGTTCACAAATCCTAGGGTGATGTAATCGAAGGAAGGATCCTGGCAGGCCGTGGCCAGATCGCCACCACCATTTTGACCCCAGTAAACATTAACACTGCTGGAAGATACCAGCGTCGGGACAGCCACAAGAGCAGCCACAGTAAAGGACTGACGGAAATGCATTGCGTATTAGAGGTGACGAATGCTCGAAACTTGAGAGAGTGGAGTAGCCGTAGCCGGAAAAGAGTGTGTGGTCGTTATGATCAACGAAGGGACGCAAAGAAGCCTTTGCTAGTTGGGGGCTCCCCGTCGTTCGAAGGCTTGACAAGACGATGGGAGGAGGGATAGAGAGGAAAGAGAGAAAGAAGGGCAGAGGACGACCAACCTCTTGATATGCCTACCTAGATATTGGGCGCCCACCCATGGAGATGGAGGACTCTGTGTGCCTTCTCCTGGAAAAATCACACGATGGCCACTGCGCCGCAGCGATGCGACCAAGCCATACTCACCAAAGTACTCCATCCTCGTGCAGCGAGGCAACTCGAGTAATCTCCGTCGTCAATAAGCAAGATGCAGTTGAAAGCCAGATGGATCGAATAGGCAGGAGGGCCACCAGTAAGTCCGAGGCGATGGCCCGCGAGATTAAGTGCGCTGCCATGCGGAGCAAAGTCCAACCAACATGCAGTAGCATCACCAGGAACAAGCTTAGTGTACGGCCCAGAACGGTAACCACATCTGGGCCGAGTGTGCCTGGGACCTCGGGAGATGTCTGGATTGGTCAGTTGAGGGGCTAATAGGCAGCCACACGCTAGACACGGCGGCTCAAGTGAGCAGAAGCAGAACAAATGAATCAGTTGGGCGTAAAGGATGCAGCAAAGCATGACCGTTCGTCGTTTCGTCGGGACTAGCTGCCTTGAAGTGTTCATGGATGATCTGGTGTCCAGGTCTTTTGGCCTCACTCAGGGGGCCATGAAGAGGCTGAATTAAGCTCAGGGCCGGCTTGTTCCCCCTGCCAGTGATCACCACTGACCTCATCCCCATCCGAACGAGCTGGTGGCTTTCCTATATGGAGAAATTGATCAGCCTCGTGATCGACACACTTTGACAATAACTTGTTACGAACAGCAGATACCAATATATGGAGGCAAGTCTCTAGATACCCTCTTGGTTGAGGTGAGCTTTGACTCAGCCGCCGTGCCCCGAGTTGCCACTTTCTCGCTGGTACTTCGGTGCCACATTGATGCAGCGGAGAATTGCCCGAATCCAGCAGATTGGTCATTGTCATTGCAAGGGCCTAGTATGGCCGGCGAGTGATTTGTTGTGCCTCTTCTGAGAGCATCACCGGTTCCCGTTCGTGAGAGCGACTCTGGCAGCCGAGACCGAGGAAATAAATGGCGGGCCTCGCTTGCTGCCATGAGATGTGATCTTTTCTCGAAGACCCATGCCCTGAAGACATGCGAAAAGGAAGTGGTGCACGGAGAAGTGAAAAAATTACAGTATCTGTGATTGCGTTGGGAGGGGATGCGGTCGTCAAGGAACCAACGGAAAGCTTGCAAAGGGTCTCCACGTGAGTTCACGCCAAGGTTTGCTTTAAGCTTGATCCTTCCCAGGGGTCCAACGGGTTCGCAGGCAGGCGCCATCCCGACGGGTGCCAGGTAGTACCAGGCACCAGGTATCCACACACGTCGAACCTCGGCCAACGACTCCGCATACTCGGTCACTGCGGAGATTGTCCGAAAATAAGCCTTACCGGATGAGGTAACGTGACATTTGGTCTTACCCAGCATAGCCTAGACATGCCCAGAAGTGGTATGACTACACCCTCTTCCTGCCTACCTAGGTACTGGATAGGTACGCAAGAGGTACCATAGCGCGCAAGCCAGTGTTTGAATATGGAAACCTTGGAACTCAGGGGTGGACCTGGCGGGCGAAGTTCAACTTGACAGCTTGGGTGCCTTATGACTACCACTAACTTGAAATCAAGTCTGTATTGACGGTGTTTTGATTCCTAGTTGACCCGAGAAGTACGTACCTGGGTAGGTAGGTAGGTAGGTGCCTTCCGTGGCCAGGTGCCTTCCGACCGGAAGATATTGTCCACATCTTTCCTTGATAGATCCATGGATGCCACTAAAGTTGTCAGGCGGCCACGGAAGCACCTGGCCACGGAAGGCACCTGGCTATGTGAATCCCTATATTACCGACCTCGGGCCGGAACCATTGAGATTGTCTTTCGTTGAGATGGACGGGACGGCACCACACCGGCCGATATGGACTCACAAGCTTACCTCGCCCATTGCATCCTGATTTTGAGCGTATGCGCACGTCTGTGATGTTCCATTTCTTGAAGGCATTGTACGCCGAAACAATCGAAACCCAATAATGATCCAGCCCCTACGTCAGCCGCGCCGACCCATTGTATGGCAACGTTCTTATCAATGATGACTTGGAACCAGTACATCAACGTAATTATACCCTTTGTCTAATACAATGCCTGGGCAAGACGCGACAAACTATCCTCGTGTCCTAACGCCACCTTCGCGTTGCTTTGTCTTTGCTTTGAAGCGTAACAATGACTTATGGCGACGAGAGCCTTTGTCCTTGCCCCGGCAAGTGCCCTGATGAGGCCACTGTTTTGCTCTTGGAATCTCATAAATGGCGAAGCTGCTATCAGCAGACTTGGATGGTACTGGACGTCTTTCTCTTCGAAGATCGTTGTGCCCACTCAACCAGCCCAGTCCACCACCATCAGCTATAGGCGGAACCTTGAGGCTCTCAGTACACACACACTATAGCCTCGTATTCTCTCTGTGAACACGTTGACCGTGTTCCTCGGTGAGAATGACCAATACCGACTACAGATGCACGGTCGTGTATAGTGTGTGTGGACATAGCGTCTCAGAGTGGGCAGACGGGCAGGTTGAGAAGGAGGCAAGTCAACACATCTCGATCGACCCAAGTCGCCTCACTTTGCCGAGAGGAATCGAATGCAGAGCCGGTTGGTGTCAGATGTGCTGGAGTTATTACCGGCCAGATGATATCGAGAATGCGACCGTTATAGATAACTATTGGCGCTTCAAGGCCCAGCAAAGGTGGTTGCAGCCTGTGCATCCCAAGCAGGTTCCCCGTAGCGCACTGTTTTCCCGTCACTCAAGCACATTGGTCAGAGCTGCCAGCGTCGATGTGGCTGCCTGCCTCGACTCTCTCTTCGCACAAATGCACGACTCTCAGCACAGACTGATACTGTCCGAAGCGGCAACCCTAATCCGTGAGGATACCCTCCAGTGGGCGCGGGGAATGGAGCGCCTGCAGAAGGCCCTTCCCGCAACTCCTAGACCTGGAAAGCACGATGAAGACAGCGAAATGACAGCTCCGGAATTTGTTAACCAGATCAAAGGTGATAAGAAGGGCAGACCTACCCTGTTGGTCAGTGTCGACCAGGCTCAGCAATCCCTCACGTTTGTCGATGACAGTGGCGCAAGGTACTGGGTCCCGGGCGCCCATAGGACGCCCACCTCATTTACTCCCAAGAGCGTACCTCTCCGCACACCACTAGGTCTGTCACGGTGCGGCTACCACGGAAGAGTGGACGCAGCTCGTGTGGATATGGCTTGCCACCGGTGTAGAGCAGTATTTCTCGATGAAAGCCAGGTCTCGCCTTCGTCCAAGTTGGTCAAGTTTGCATCTGCACCAGCTTTCTCCTCGGAGTTCTACGCATACGCAGCCGAGGGCAAGTGCTCTTGTAAGTTGTGGAAGCATGAGGTCTGTTCGCCCTGCAAGGCCAGGGCGCAGGTCTCTGAGCTCCAAGAGCTTGGTTATAATTTCTTATGACTTGTACTGCTGGTAGGTACCATAGTATGGAAATATCTCTGCTATTTAGAAGTAAGTCACGACAAGCTTTGGTGTGCAACAATGGAGTACTCTTTTAGTTGTTGCGGAGGATGCTGTCGGCACCTGGAGTGGACGCCAAGGGGCGTCAGAGGTGTTTATCGGTAAGCCAGTATAGCAAGCAAGAGTATAGCACTGTTGTCTCAGCCACAAAGGCGACAGAGAAGAAAAAGGAGAACAGACAAAGGGTGAAGAAATAAAGCATAGACGGCTTTATCCGCGGTACTCTTCGTAGTACAGATGGGGGTGATGAGCGTCAGAGATGCCAAGCGATGTTCCAGGGTTAGGGTAAGGGTTTCATGCAGATCATCAATCAATAACACCAGATTGGGCAAGACGATAGAGCAAGACAGATAGTGACGAAGATAACATAAACACAGTTTATACCTACTTGTCTTGGGAGCATGACTGACACTGAGCGGTATACATCGCGGAAGAGACGGGTGGATTGCTTTAATATGCGAACGTTCTCTACTAATAGGTACTTTAGTCTAGCTATCCGCAAACCCTGCCACCGAGTAGGCTCCCGAGGCCCTATGACGTTGAGGTAGCGGGCGTTAGGCATCCCAAAGAACTGGTGGGGAATGGATTTCGAATCGTTACTACTCTCCATCTTGACTTTGCTTGCATCCTTACATCCGTCCGCGCGAACATATATCCCTCCTGCTTCACTAGCTCTCTAGGGTACTCATACTGACTCGCGTCGCCGTTCAACGATTCCTGCTGAACCCAGGTGTGCCCCTCATAAAGCTCGAGCCCGTCAGAGTGTCACCCTCGTCTACCCCTCTTGCTCTCACACGACCCCCTTGCGGCATCGCGTACCTCCCCTTGGACATCACCACAGGCATCTTCCGGAAGCGAAAGGCTGATCCATTACACGCTACCATGAAATCTCAGATACAGCAGCCGACCATCTCCAGGGAGGCCGAGTTGTCGGCGCAGTTCTCCCAAGCCGCCATTTCCGACCTTCCTGACTTGGAGAACCGCGCCAGCCAGAGCGCCAGTCCGTATGTGCGAGCGCATGCCTCCACGCCAGTCTCATGGCAACTCCTGGACGATGAGGCCATAGAGAGGGCGCGAAAAGAGAATAAGCTCATCTTTATGAACATCGGGTTCAAGTCATGCCACTGTAAGTTGCACAGCATGATGACTATCACAGCCTAGCAGCGAGACTAACCAATGCCCTTTCCCCAGACTGCCGTCTAACAACCCAGGAGTCCTTCTCTAATCGTGATGTTGCCAAGCTCCTCAATACCTCCTTTATTCCCATCATCGTCGACCGCGAGGAACGACCAGACATCGACAACATCTATATGAACTATGTCCAAGCCATCAACGGCGCCGGAGGATGGCCGCTCAACGTCTTCCTGACACCTGATCTCGAGCCCGTCTTCGGCGGCACATATTGGCCCTCGCCTGGAACCGAGCTCGTTGGTCCCGATGGCGAGGAGATACCCGAGGACGAGCGAATCGACTTTCTGGTGATTCTCCAGAAGATGAAGGAAGTCTGGCCCCAACATGAGGCCCGCTGTCGCCAGGAAGCAAAGGAGATTGTGTCGAAGCTCCGCGAGTTCGCTGCGGAGGGCACCTTTGGGACGCGCGGGATCGGTACGTCGTCCAATATCGGGACCTCTAGCGCCGCGGCCCCCGCCAACGTCACTGGAACGCCGATGGCAGGAGACTCTGATCTGGATCTAGACCAGCTGGAGGAGGCGTTCACGCATATTGCGGGGACATTCGACCCTATAAATGGCGGGTTTGGCATTGCGCCCAAGTTTCCTACGCCGGCCAAACTTTCCTTCTTGTTTAGGCTGGGACTGTTGCCGCCAGTTGTGGCGGATGTTGTGGGAGAAGAAGAGGTTACGGACGCGAAGCATATGGTGCACCATACCCTGCGGAGGCTACAACAGAGTGGACTGCGGGATCACCTTGGGGGTGGTTTCCATCGGTACGCTGTGACGGCCAACTGGTCTGTGCCCCACTTCGAAAAGATGGTCTCGGACAATGCGTTGCTTCTGGGGGTATATCTGGACGCCTGGCTTTCGAATGCGAAACTTGGCAAGGAGGCCGAGTTTGCCAACACGGTCTTTGAGCTGGCGGACTATCTGACGTCCCCGCCAATCCTGCGAGGTGATGGCGGATTTGCGACCAGCGAGGCGGCAGACTCAATCTATCGGAAGGGCGACCAGCAGATGCGCGAAGGGGCATACTACCTGTGGACGCGAAGGGAATTTGATGATGTCTTCAAGGACTCCCCTGCGATTGGCGCACTCGCCGCGGCACATTGGAATGTACTGGCGCACGGAAACGTGGACCGCGAACAAGACCCCAACGACGAGTTCATGAATCAGAATGTGTTGCATACGGTGAAGGACGCCGAAGCGCTTGGGCAGCAGTTCGGAACTTCGACTTCAGAGGCTCAAGGGTGGATCGAAACGGCGAGGGCAACTCTGAAGGCTCATCGGGAGAAGGATCGCGTGAGGCCGGTGACGGACGACAAGGCTGTGGCCAGCGTCAATGCTCTTGTTATCTCGGTTCTAGCGAGGACAAGTGCTGCGACAAAACAGGTTGACCCGGAAAAGTCTCGGAAGTACTTATCCGTGGCGATAAAGGCGGCAACTTTTATCAAGGAGAAGCTATGGGACACGCAGAGCAAGGTGCTATACAGGTCGTACTCCAACAAGCGAAGCCCTACTCAGGGTTTTGCGGACGATTATGCCTTCCTCATCGAGGCCCTGATAGACTTGTACGAGACTGCAGGCGACGAGAGCTGGCTCGAATGGGCTGATGAATTGCAAAGTAAGTCAATTGCCTCGAAGCTTTGGATACGAATATATGCTGACCTTCCTCATCAATAGAACGACAGATAGATATCTTTTACGACCCCACAGTCCCTAGTACATCGCGACCAGTCACCCCTATGGCTCATCACTCGGCCTGTGGCGGCTTCTACTCTACAGCTGACGAGGCACCACACGTCATCCTCCGGCTGAAAGATGGCATGGACACAGCGCAACCATCTACCAACGCCGTCTCCACGTCGAATCTCTTCCGCTTGGGATTCATGCTCGGCGACACCAAATACACGAAACTAGCCCAGGAGACAATCAATGCTTTCGAGGTCGAGGCGCTGCAGTACCCGTGGTTGTTCATCGGACTCCTACAGAACGTCGTTACCGCGAGGCTAGGCGGCATCGTGTGGCTGGCCAAGGAACGCGAATTTTACGAGCTGCCGAGGGCCGGGTTGAGAAGTCTGATCTTCCTGAAGGAAGGAAAGGAACAGGAGTCGTCCTGGTTGTGGAAGAGGAATCCAGCACTAAGCAAACTGACCAAGGGGACCTGGCAATTTGATGGGACCTATAAACCGTATAAGGAGGAGTGATTGGGTAGAAGGATACACGCGGCATGGAAAACGGGAGTTCGCAGGGGGGAGGTTAGCAAAGGGGTATGACTGCTTGAACGCGCATTTACAGGGAGTTTCGCAGACGCGGGTTCTGTGTGGTATTCTTGAGAGCCATTGTATGTCAATGTAATGAGTCTTGCCGAGGGAACGAACTAATCATGCTTTGGTCACATCACGTTGCCAATTACCATTCACTCGCTGATGGAGGACAAGGTGAAGGTTGCGATCCGGATTTTGATTCTGGAATTGGCAAAGATGCTTCCAGTCCAGGAATATGGACCCTTGCACACTTGTAGGTACACTCCAAGATTTCCACTCTGGTCATTCTGGCCGAGTGCAGTATGACTCAAAAGTTTCTCTTGGAAGCCTCCACCTGATGGAGCGAGCTACATAGCTGTCGTTGACATAAGCTTATCGATAGCTGGAGTAGGCGGGTCATCTACCCTTGGATTTGCCCCGCGATCAGCTGCTTATCAAGCAAAAATTTAGAAATCAAACACCAGTCAACAACCATCATCCGCCAGTTTTCCCGAATTTCTAAATACTTCAGAGGTCGTTTTCGTCAGGGTTTGATTCTTTCCTTACACCATACCCCCTCGCTCGATACCCCCGACAAACAAGCGAATCACCACCGGAACAAGTCGACAATGTCCTCAAGACCTCACGAAGACCCCGCCTCGGACGAGGAGCCCGATGTCGTCGACATGGACGAGGTCGCCGAGGAGATCGCAGGAGATGACGAAGACGGCGACGTCAACATGTCCGACCCCGACGACGACGAGGGCGAGGAGCTTCAGCTCATAAACGACTCGGTCGCCTACTTCGATGCCCACAAGGACTCCGTCTTCACCATCGCCCAACACCCCACGAACCCGAACATCATAGCGACGGGCGGCAGCGAGGGCGATACGGACGACGCGCCAGGAAAGGGCTACGTCTTCGTGGTGCCCGAGATCGGACAGAGGGACGGCCCCGTCTTGCCACCCAGCTTCGCGGCGGACCCGCAGGCCGCGGCGCAGGAGCTGGCCAGCCAGCGTGAGAACGTGCAGATCCAGCCCCTGTTTTCCATCGACGGTCATACCGACTCCATCAACTCCCTGGCCTTCACATACCCGAACGGCGACTTCCTCGTCTCGGGCGGACTCGACGGACGGTTAAGAGCATACAAGGTGGACGCCTCCAAGCCGAGCTTCACCTTCATCGGTGAGAGCCAGGAGGTGCCCGAGATCAACTGGATTGCGCCGTGCCCGAGCACCGACTACCCCAACTCCATCGCCCTGGGAGCCTCTGACGGTTCGGTCTGGGTCTACACTATCGACCCCTCGGACGCCGCGACACCTCTACAGATCGTACAGACATACTTCCTGCACACATCGTCCAGCACGGCTGGCGCATGGACGCCTGACGGGAACATGCTGGCGACGGTGGACGAGGAGAGCAGCTTGTATGTGTGGGATGTGTGGGGACTCGCAGCGGCAAAGGGACTGGTTGGAGACAACGGCCAGGCGGTGGTGTCGCTCACCCCAACGGATCAGCGGTTCGCGGTCGAGGGCGGTCTGTTCTCCGTCGCTGTCGAGCCAAGAGGAGGTTACCTGGCCGTTGGTGGTGCAGGAGGAGCTATCAGGATAGTCAGTCTGCCAAGGCTCACCGAGCAAACGGCAGCTCCCAAGGCAGGGAAGGGCAAGGCAGGAAAGGCAGCGGGAGGTCGATCAGCTGGTGGCGAGGCGCAGGCAGGTCAGATCCTGGCAGCGCTACAGGTGCAGTCCGACGGTATCGAGACACTCTCGTTCGCGCCTGCATCGGCAACGGTGCCACTACTCGCTGCCGGATCGGTGGATGGCAGTATTACGGTGTACGACCCCAGCCGAACATTCTCGGTACGGCGGCATATCCAAGGCGCACACGACGAGTTCAGTGTGGTGAAGGTTGATTGGGTCAAGCAGACGCAAACGGGAGGCCAATGGCTGCTGACGAGTTGCGGCATGGACGGTGTGGTGAGGAGGTGGAACTTGCAGGGAGCAACCCCTTCGCAGCATGCGCCCAGTGCTACAGTTGCGGGTCTGGAGAAGGAGTGGAGGGGTCACAGGGGAGATGGCGAGGGAGGTGGTGTACTGGGATTCGTACAGGGCGTTGATGGCAAGTCGGTCGTGACGGCTGGTGACGATGGAATTGTCCTGTTATTTGAGGCATAGGTGGCCGGATTATTAGGTACCTAGGTAGCTAGAACCCCATTTTTGCCATGTGCAAAAATACAAGAAATGAAGCAGAGTGATACCACTAGCCATGTATTGCTCCTCCCTCCATCATCAGTCTTCAATTACCCAGCTGGTGAAAAGAGATGCAGACATCTGAACCTAAAACCGTCCCTGCCGTTCAAACTCATTCACTCCTCGTCCCGAATCAAAACCTGGCGCCTTCCAAGGTTCCTAATCATGACGCATCCCACCCATTTTCCGCGTCCTCACTTCATGACATCAATCTGCTCATCCAGCGTCGGTCTTCATCGACCCGGGCCTAGTATCGACATTGTGCTCATGAACACCATTTGGATATTGTTCATTTCCTCCATCAAAACCTTGGAGTCGTGCTCAATTGCCCAAAGTTCACGAGCGAAGCCATACTTCCCCCTGATCACGTTGGCCACGCCCATATGGTATGCCGAGATAACTCGCTCGTAGGAAAAAGATGCGCCAAGCAGTGAGTGCCTGTACCACAGCATGTCCATGAACATGTCCGGATCACCGGTGAGCCATGCATCTTCTAGTAGATCGGCGTATCGTTGACTCCTGAGGTATTTCATCAGATTGCGACGCTCCCTCTTTAGGCATCTGAGCCCTTCCCAGAGGACGCTCTCGACCTCCATGTACGTCTCATATTTGTTCTGGATTTGGCTGTACCGGTTGGCGAAGCTCTTCAACCTGCTGGCGCACTCTGTCATGTGGCATATCACAGGTGCGCCTCTTTCTATGGTCAGGTTCGTATCGAACTTGTTAGGCTCTTTGGTGATGGTGTTGAAGAACGTGACGAAGTTCATCAACTTTTCCGCTTCTGTGTCCAACAAATCGATAGTGTCTTGCTGTGCGGCGAATGAAGCGCAAGCCATCTTGCCCAAGACGAAAGCTGGGTTTGAGGAGGCTTGCCGCAAGAAAATGTAGTGAGGGAGGCCAATTGAACTGCTGTGGTGTTGTATAGAAAGGAATGCTTGGGAACCCCAACGTCGTTTGCGAGTGCCATACCATACTGGGAAATATATACAGCCCTTTGAAAGCCAAGAACTCCCCCTCCCTTCAATCAATCAAGACAACTCGAGGGCCAGGTTCAAAGACCCCCTGTCTTAGGTGATCAACTTTTGAAAAGCCCTGCTACGTTTTCCTGCATGTATCCGCGTTGCATCAGGATCAGAGACTCAATAGGATAGGAGAAAGAGAAAGCCAACTCGACTGCAGATATTGACGAAGTGGTCAGGGGTTCAACCCCTGTCGTCTGGGCCATGGGGCACACCGTGACGGTCAGCTATAAGTACATAGCCGTCTACCCCGCCCACTTACAGTATCAGAAAATTCGTATTGCGTTTGTCTTCATATACTGCGCAGACCTGATTCGTGATCATTCGTTTGCGAATCACTTGGTGGTGTCTTTGGGCAGCTTCTCGTTTTCTCTCAAATTAGTCAGCGCAGTCAGACCGTTTGACGAGAACCAGTTGGGCGGTTGGAACTTCTGCAACCTGTTCAATATATCGATCTCTGAATGGAAACTTGCATAAAGGATTCCTTGATGGAGGCCGGTCTCAGGTCTGTCCAAGCTTGCGTGATCTGCTATATGCATGTACCCTCCATTCGGAGCAGGTTCAGGTATTACACTCGGCGTTGTAGTCAATCAACATCCCTTCAGCAGAAAGAGAGGCTGGAAGAGTAGATGACAGCGGGACCAAGTGCACAACGCAAGGGCATCCTGACTCCACTCTCTCATCTTTTAATTCACTCAGACACTCAGGTATACACAGACAATACAAAATAGAACGCTCTACGTATTCACCTGAACAGGCCTACGTTCATCTTGTCAAGCTGTTGTGAAACCTTGCAACCTCAACCACACCTATAAAGATTTGAGGCACTGGGCATGTAGACCGTGCCCCGGAGCACGTATTGGGTGTATACTATCATCCTAACTAACATATCGAACTCAAGAGCGCAAGACATGAAGTCAAGGAGGGATGGACGAGAGATTTCGTGATGAGGGTGCGCGGGAGACCGGAAGAAGCAAGTTTGGAAGGAACAAGTGTAACGAGAAGGGTACTGGGCCCGGGTCACGGATGGGAACTGAAGACCTCGGGTTTCTGGCATTCTTGAAGCTCTTTCAAGACCTGCAGAGTGAGTAGAGGAAGGAAGTCATGTTGGCCATCAGTGAAGTGAGAAAGGAGAATGTGAGGAGACTCGGAAGACAACGTCACCATGCAGTCGTTCCCGGGCCACATCGGAGCGCCTCAGTGCATGCTGGCTTGTAGTTGCTGAGATCAAACAGAATCCGGCTGCAGGCTTGACATCAGCTTCGCCTCGATTGATGGAAGGGATAGAGCAAGAGTGTGCGTAATACAGCGAGGCCATTGCGGGTGGAAGGAGGCGGCTATGGATTTCATACTATGTACTCTCCGCGCATGCTCTTCTATCGCCGGTCTCGGGACTAACCTGGCCGCCAACTATGGTAATAGCTAAAAAGAGTGATGGAGCTATGTGCCCCAATGCAGAGGGAGGTGGAGAGCAGAGGAGGCCTCTACCCAAGTAAGTTTACTTAGCAATTATATCCAAGGAGTCCTATAATCAGCCGACCTCGGCAGAAGTTCGTTGTGGGCAACCCTTGGGAAGACAGAGGAAACCCAGGTGCCATTTTCATTGTCCACATGTGCAATCCAAAAGGTTCTTCCCGACACTTGGTGTTGAGGCAAGATATGTGTTGGTATGGAACTGCAGGGCTATGGACGAGAAATCTTGAACGGGCCTTTATACTTTGTAGGCAGGATATTTGAGTGTTTCCAGGCCCATTACTGCTCATGTTAATCGGGGAAGTTAGGTAATACCTGTATTTACTGGGATACTGGTTATCGACCATCGGATAAAACCTCACAAGTCGTGCACATGTGCCCGTAATCAAAGATGAATATTTGAACACCTTCTCATCCGACTCTGGTGGCCAACTGCAATAATTGCAGTGGGGAACTCTGTGACCTTTGCGAAATCCAGAGTAGTTTATGTATCTTAAAATGACCATCAAGAGACTCAGACCCATCTTGTCTCCCCACTCCCACTTGACCCGGTTGATACCAGATGTACTGAACTCTACTGGGAGCTTCTTAGCGCATACAGCTCATTTCTGCCCAGCTGGTCGACACCTGAGCAGCCTACACATCGTCCCAAAGACTCGAGAATTCCCACCTCCCTCCTGTCGCGTAAACTCTCAACCACAATCACGGCCCAGATGCTAAGTGTTAAGCAATACCACCTGGGCGGTTGATAGCACCTGAGTAGCAAGCGCCGCACCCTTAAACTTCACGATCATTTGTCTACACCGAGGTTCTAGCACCGTGAGCGTGATCCCTCCAACATGGATCAAGAGTGCCACTCCTCTGAAGCTACATGTCGCTAACAAATGTGTCGGTAGTACTCCTAACCACGACCATGACATCTCCAGATCATCTTCGGGACCTCAAGAGGCAGCTTGAGAACCTCCGCAATGAGGCTACTATGATCAGAAACACCAAATTGATCGTCAAAAGGGCCGTCAACAGCGTGTCCAAAGACTTCCACCGAGTTTCTCAGAGACATTCAAAGCTGGACAGCGCCTATGAGAGAACCAAGAAGGAGATGTGGTGCTCCATCGTCAGCGGCAACACTGCCCTGGCCACCATGGCCGAGGCAAAGTTGAAGAGAATTATCGACGAGCAGGCTAAACTCCAGAAGGACTTGCCCGACAAGTACAAGAGATGGGCGGCAGTTATCAAGGCGCATAATGATTACAAGAAGAGGCTTGCGGACTACGAGGCGAAGATTACAATGAAGGAGGAGGAGATCCACAGGTTTGAGCCTTGTGGGAGTCTGACTTGCAAGCATTGCAAGAGGGACATCTTGGCAATCAAGAAGGCCAAGGTGGCGTTGAAGGAGATTGTAGCGAAGGTGCTGAAGAAGTGAGGCAAGTTCAGAATTGGGAACCGCTCCCTGACATTTTCCAAGCTTGCGATGATCTAGTTCGGAGGGATATGCTGACGAGATGTCTCAGGGAACTTGCGAGGGAACTTGCGCAGAGAGGGTCCACGGGTCATACTACAGGGCTTCAGGGTATTCGGATTCCTGATGAAATCGAACTTGTCTATTGCAGCCAACCTGGAGAGGCCCATCAAGATGGTACAACATTTACTATGACAGAATCCGAAGTCAGAGGGATCTGCCAACCCAACCTATTCTCTGTGACACCCGCCCCTGTGACAGTATAACCAGAATCCCCATCCTCTTTGCTCACCCACATGACCGTCGCATTGGTCGTCGGTACCCCATCAAGCTGTCCAAGTGAGACAGCCAAGGAGGCATTGCCGGCTGCATAAGCCACCTCCTCTATGACACCAGCGTCCACCTCCACCAGTATACCCAGGGGTCCGACAAACACCTTCCGTCTCGCCACATCCTTGGGGATTACCGTGATCGTGCCATCGTTATCTTCAGTCAACAGTCCACCGTAAGCCACCAGGCCCAAATCCTCGTCCTCGACCAGATACGTTCCAGTGCCGAGAATCAACCCTACAAAGTTGGGGCCGTAGTCGCCGCTGTAAGCGTCCCATGCCAAAGTTTCGGGGAAAGAGTGGAAAGAAGCAGCTGCGAAACCGTCATCGTGTATATTCGATAGCGGTCCGTTCATCCCACCATAGCCGATGCGAATGAGGTAGGTGTCATTGGGTGAACTGCGGAAGGCGGAGAGCGCGACGAGGGCGTTGAGGCCGGAGCCATAGTGGTGGATCTGTCGCTCGATGCGTTCGAGTTTTCCGCCGTAGCTATGCTGTGGTCAGTAGGGTGACACCCTGGAAGGCAGGAGAAAAGGACGGCATGAGCTTACATGTTATCCCAATACCGCCTCGCATTCCCATTCCAGCCCCAGTGGGCAACTGTTGGTTGGAACCCCAGGACAGTACCCAAAGTCTTCTCCGCAACTTCGGTATAACCAAAGTATTTTGACCAGTAGTACACTCCCTCCTGCCCAGTTGAGTCCCACGCCATTTCGGATCCAAACGGGTCCGTCTCTGTGCTCCAGAGTTCTGCACGCGCCCGCAGCTTTTCCTCGAGACTGCTGGCCTGATCCGAGAAGCCCTCGCGCTTGAGATCCTTCAAGAGCTCGCCGAAGACCGTCTCGCCCATGAGGCCGTCGGTGGCATATCCAACCAGCCAGTTGCCATCCGAGTCTTGTGCCAATGCTGACGTGACCGTGCTGTAACTCTGATTGAGATACCATTCCCAGGGGTGCTGCGACAGAAGGCCCGGGTAAGCCCTCCCAGCTCGGTACAGAGCCCAGTAAGTCGCCGTCACATGCACATAGTCGTATGCGCGGTCGGTAGCGTAGGCTTCATCCTCGGTCCAGGACTCCCAGGTTGTCCAGTCGAAGTCGCTTGAGTAGGTGTAATTATCTAGACCGTAGTAGAAGATGCTCTTCCGCACACCATACGTTCCGTCATCCGGCTGGATAGTCTTGAAGAGCACGCCGTCGACAAAGGCTTCCAGCTTGGCGATCTCGTCGGCGTTGGGCTGCGCAGCTTGTTTCATGGATGCAGCGAGGAAGGAGCCTGCACCAGCCTCGTCGGAGAGACCGGCGATCCATACACGCTGGTCCTGCAGGACTGGCGCCTTGACACTGTTGTCATAGCTGATGACCGAGGGGGCGCGTCCGAACGGATCTGTGGTGTCAGTGAAGTATTGCTCGGTCGTGAGAAAAGTACCAAGGTCAGCGAGAGTGTCCGGACCAGACTTGATGATGTAGTAATGAACCGTCTGGACATGACCGCTCGTATAATTGATCGTAAGGCGAACTCGGCCAAATGTACCAGACGAGGGCGTGATCCCGTAGAGACCGGATCGCGACTCCGCAACTTTGAGTGCACCGGACGGCTCCACAGTGAGGTTTGCAACACTTCCACCGGAGCCAGGAACGACAAGAAGCTGGGCCTTGAGATCCTGCGGGATGATGAACCCTGGGATTCCACGCGCATATGGTGTCTCTGTGCCCTGAACGGCATCATCAATTCCCCGTATTCCATTGTCCGCTAGCGAGAACTTCAGGCCGAAGGTTACAGATTGGCTCGGCTCGATGATCCGCGACGAAGGAGCGTTCCATGGCACCGTG
The DNA here is from genome assembly GCA_003795295.1 of Cytospora leucostoma. Lineage (NCBI taxonomy): Eukaryota > Fungi > Ascomycota > Sordariomycetes > Diaporthales > Cytosporaceae > Cytospora > Cytospora leucostoma. Next base: position 178,079 of record LKEB01000005.1, on the reverse strand, counting down.
GTATTCCATTCGTTCTCGGCATACGCCTTTGTTAGTGTTTGCCATTCATAGAAACCTTCGAACGTCTGGCTTTCATAGGCTGTGGCATCGTAATATGGCTCGTCCAGGTTCCGGTATGCCTCCAATGGTGTATACCTAAGGGGCGTAACGACCAAGGCTTTGCCTTCACCGTTGACGGGAGAGACGCGGATGTATCCCGCATCCAAACCGATGTAAGGATCAGATAGGGAACAGAGCTCTTGTGTCTCTTCTGCTGTGCGGTTGGTAAAGATGCTGTTGAATTCTGCCGGGAAGCCTAGGCTGCCGAGCTCGATAGAGCTATTCCCGACATTGGTAACATTGAAAGACAAGGCAAGATCCCCATCAATGTCGAGCCATTCCCGGGTTATGTTGAGTGTTGACGTATCTGATGGAAGCGTCGGTCCAAGATTTGAGGAAGCCAGCACGCTCTCGTTACTGCCATTCGTGACAACAGGAAGAGCAGTTACTGGCGATCGTGTTGCCGCTGAGTCCCCACTGATCCAAGATGTGCTCCCAACAGTTCTGTACCGAAATGTCACGTCTCCCCAGTGATACTGGCCGTTCCCTGCCCGATAAGGGAGATAGTCAAACGGCAGGAAGTCAAACGTCCCACCAGAGGCATTGAGGGAAGCCAGCACTTGTGCGTCGCGGACGAGTTTCAGGTCGAAGTTCTGAGTGGTCAGGGTAATATAGCCATTACTCAGTCCTAGGTCGTCACCTTGGGCGTAAGTGAACGTGGCAAGGTTCAGGAGATATGTAACAAGGGCTAGCGCATGCATGAAGTCAGATCCCTTCGGGGCTGTCATGATCTCGATGTTGGGGAGACAGTAACCAGGCTGACCTTAGTTCTGATGCGAATCCTGGAGGCTCGGGCACTTCTTTTATATTTGCTACATCATCATGAGAGGCAAGCAGCTCTGGGATATGGACGAGGTTTCATCGATCGGGCGCGATTTGCCCGAGCGGCAAAAAGGACGGATCTTCATTTCCGTGGGTACATGCAGCAACTGATTCTGGCAACTCTAGTACCCATGGACATAGTAACATAATTGCAAAAGCTCTAAACGTGAAAATGCGCGGTATAGAGTTTAAGCTTCCAATGTATAGATCTGATACTAGTAGCTATCTGTTAATCATTAGCAAACGATACCTACTTAGGTACACATTAGGCAAGCACTCCTCCTCCCCCCGCTAATTCCCTACATACCTACCTAGGTACCTACCTAGGTAGGTATTACCTATATTCTACTTTTACTTGGTACAAATCACGGGGCACCTATATCTGGCTAGCCACCAAACAAACAGACAAAACTCTGGAGAGATGTCGTCTACCTCCGCAGCAGAAGAAACTTCGCCCACCTACATCCTTCAAGACAAACAGCAAGAGAAGATTGCGCCTCTTTCAAAGATGTCGCCTCAAACACTTGAAGACCTTCCCAAGGAAATTATGCTGTCTGTCTGCAGTTTTCTCGATGTAACCCACCCGCAGAGCCTTGTAGCCTATGCGCAGGCCAGTAAATCATGCTACGCCGTCGCGAGCGGGCTCCTCTACCGCACGATCAAGCTCACATTCACAACCTCGGAGCATCTGGCTCGAGATGTGGGAACTTGGGAGAAGTTGCTCCATCGCGATGAAGTCTTTGCACAAGTCCGCCGCCTTATTATATACCAATCAGAAGCCAAAGACGACAGGCGTCGAACCTACTCTTCGCTGAAAGAATGTGAGCGATTTGACGACGATTCGAGTTTGCAAAGCTTCTGGGACATATATCCTGGTGTATGGGGAGACCGCTATCCTGGCTTTCTGGGATACCGGGAACATGGTGGCATGGATCGTACCGGCGATCTAGAAAGAATCCCAACCGTTTGGCCACTAGTCGCTCAGTTGATGAAGAAGCTACCAGGCCTTACCGATCTTTACTTTACATGTTCCTTGGAGTTTCCGGCTTGTCTCCTGCAGACACTACACGAGACTCTGACCGAGAAAAAGTGTCGCCTCCATTACTACGGCTTCGGTGGGCTCACTCATGGTGGTGGTCGCGATGGGGCACTCGCAACATCCCCATGTCTTTACAGCTATGGCCCAAGCCGGACCGATCTGATCGAGCCTACTGCCCGAAGCTTGGTGCTGCACCAGGCGCCTATTCTTAAGGGGTTGTCTGTAATGTTGCCCTTCGATATGCCCAGCGCTCATCTAGACCTGTTCAGCGACACCGACCACGAAAACCAAGACGAAGACGATAATATTACAGTCCTGTCTGGTCATCAGAAGTCTAAGCCAGTCCCTCTCGAGTACCTTCAGGTCAGGAAAGTGGATACCCCTAACATCCTGCAGTCAAATTCATTCAAGCTATCTTCCTGGGCAACAGATGTCGACTTCTCAGCTCTGCGTGTTCTCCGGCTGGAGGTAGCTGTGAGGCCAAAGAAGTTGCCAGCACCAAGCATGTTTCCTGCTCTGACAACCTTATTCTTTCAATGCGCCATTGATTTAAATCCATACTTCCGCTATTGGGACACCGTGCTATCATTCTTGCGTCACCTTCCACAGCTCACCACCCTGCAACTCCAAGACTGGAGCCGCTGGATTTCTGTCTTGCCCGGCCTCAAATCGGACCTGCGAAGACTTCACCTGTCTAGGCAGGTGCGCTTAGACACCAAGGAAACCGTGGACTGTGACGATATTCACAAACTCGCGGATATCTGCCCTCAGTTGGAGGACCTGTCAATTGAGATCCGGCGCAGACGCAGTGATGAAAACGAAACATCGCTCTACCGAGCCCTTGGTCGACTTCCCCGGCTCCAGACGCTGGAAATCAAGATGGATGTGTTACCTCCAAATACTGTTTCAACCGCCGAGGGCGAATTATCCGACACTGAGGAGGAGGAGGACGGCTTGATGGAGGAGGACACTCCAATCGAGCCATGGTTCGACGCCTTCGACGAGGAGTATCTGGCGGGTCACCCGCTTGACCCACCCGGGCCATATCGCCAAGGACACGTTCGTGATGTGTTTGTCAACGGCGCCATCGATCGGTCCCTCGCGCGCTCCATCTTCAAAGTGATCGATGCGGCCAAGGCGGAATTGTCTGGGGCGGTACTACCGCTCAAGCAGCTTGAAGTGCAGGCTCCTACCCACGATGTCCCATTCAGGCACAGAGAGCTGCAACCCTTCTTGGATGCTCTGCGACGGAGGTGGTTGGTCGAGCGGGATTTTCGTCTTGATGCGCAGGATATGCTCCACGTGCGCGAGGTGGACTTGAAGTTCAAGTCGGAGCACAACGAGAGTATTGCATTCTACGATAACGGGCCCTACACGGGCCCCGACGAGGAGCTAGAGCCTATCTTGTCGATCTGGCGAAGACTCTGGCCATCGAAGGGGGAGGGAAGACCATGGTGGGAAGACTGGGAGAGCTGGCCGCTTGCTCTGGAGGCTTAGGGGGATGAACGTATGGTCGCAAAATAAATGCGACCGTCCGCATGATGAATGATTCCACCCAGATGTTTTGAAGGTTCTCGTGGAGACAGATTTGAGGCCATAGACTCTTGATATGCTTCCCTAATGGCGAGACATATCTATACTCGAGGACCACACCAGTGTAGCTGCCATTTTACACAGTGATCACATGTGCATGGCAGTGCATGTATGGCCTTCACTACGACTGCTATCAAAGGATCAGAAACCAGGGAAAGAAAGAAAAAAGATAAACCCGCCCCTGCGCCCCCCCTCCCCCCGAGAAGATGCACTTTCAGACTTTGAGATCGCACTGATTGCCTGCGCTTCTCGCGATGCTACTAAAAGTCTTGGTGAATCGACTCCCAAGGCCCTGAGGGATGATCGCTTACACCAGGATTGTATGCTTAGTCATCACATTCCTCAGGAGTACAAGCTGAAACTGTGTTGCCAGTATCTAGGAAGAGAACTATGATATAGATTGGCCCAATTATACTTGAAAACTGAGCAATCTGCGAACTCAGCGGCTATACAGACTGTCTAGCTCTAAATGATATCTTGTTCAGAGGAGGTCCCTATAAAACATGGCAGTTGATAGCATAGGTACAGTTTGAGGTTAGTATTTCCCCAGGTTTGGAAAGTCTGGGGCCCCGGGTCAGCGGCACGAGCGGGTCAGTGGTCAGCGGGAGCAGCGGAGCCGTGACTGGGATAGGCCTGCCTCTCCGAATATGGTCATTCATAGGTCGATGTACTTTCGTTAGGGCACCTCTGAACAGAAACACCAACGGCAATCATCGGCAATTCGTGACAGGGCCTGCATCAACTGTCGATCTTGGATTCCATTCTCAGTAACCGAGGCGTACCAAGGGCTCATGACATCGGCTTTATGCAATGCCTGCAGGCAAGGGGAGTCGAGCAGTTGTCCTGCCCCGCCATGCCCCATGCCCGCCAAAGTTGACTGGGACCCCTGAAGTCCCCAGAAAGACACGGGCCCATCCCACCAGCCCGCACTCGGCAGGGGAAAAAGACAAAGCCACCCTGGTTTAAAGTCAGCTTATACCGGGGGAAGCTCACCCGCTGAGCACACACTGTGGCCTCCTCCGTCTTCGACCTCACTTCGCCTCTTTGCCTCGGCGTCCCGAGACAAGATCGTCATGTCTGCCGTCAAGCACACCTTGTATAGGTCGTTGCGGCTTCACAATACTTCTACAGCCCGCCAATCGCTCAGATTAGTGCCCAGCTTAGTACACAACGGCAAAGCTTCACGAACCTCGGTCCCCTTCGCTGGTGCCCCTCGATCACCCTTCTCCCGAGTTCCAACAACGGCAACTACCTCAGGTTTCCACACAATGGCTTCACTCAAATCATCTGCCGATACAATCCCCAAGCCCGCAGAGGGCCTGGGCTACGATCCAGAAGTCAAAGACATCGCCAATTACATTCACAACTACAAAATAGACTCTGACCTTGCTGTAAGGCCCCGAGTTCCTGACCTCCCAACCTCATTCCCACTCCCCAACATTACCCCGCAAACGAAGCTGACCGCCCGCGCGCCAACCCGCACCAACAGTTCGAGACGGCAAGGTTCGTCTTCCTCGACACCATCGGCTGCGGCCTCGAGGGCCTGCGCTTCAAGGAGTGCACCAAGCTGCTCGGCCCCGTGGTGCCGGGGACGGTGGTCCCCAACGGCACCAGGGTCTTCGGCACGCCCTTCCAGCTCGACCCCGTCAGCGGCGCCTTCAACATCGGCACCATAATCCGCTGGCTCGACTACAACGACTGCTGGCTCGCCGCCGAGTGGGGCCACCCCTCGGACAACCTGGGCGCCATCCTGGCCGTGGCCGACTGGGTAAACCGCACCAACAGGGCCGGGGGCAACCTGGCCGGCGGGAGGATCTTCACGGTGAGGGACGTCCTGGAGGCCATGATCAAGGCGCACGAGATCCAGGGCTGCCTGGCCCTCGAGAACTCGTTCAACAAGGTCGGCCTGGACCACGTCGTCCTGGTCAAGGTGGCCAGCGCCGCCGTCGTCTCGGGCATGCTGGGCCTCGACGAGAGGCAGACGGCCGACGCCATCACGCAGGCGTGGGTGGACGGCCAGAGCCTGCGCACGTACAGGCACTCGCCCAACACCATGTCGCGGAAGTCGTGGGCCGCCGGTGACGCCTGCCAGAGGGCGGTCAACCTGGTGCTCAAGGTGCAGAAGGGCGAGCCGGGCGTCCCGTCTGTGCTGTCCGCGCCGGTGTGGGGGTTCTATGATGTGCTGTTCAAGGGCAAGAAGTTCGAGTTCCAGCGCCCGTACGGCAGTTATGTCATGGAGAATGTCCTGTTCAAGGTCTCATATCCAGGTAAGCCCGCCGGCCTCACATCCAAGAACAACTAGATGAAGAAGGTGAAACTAAGCCAATATCCCACCAACCAGCCGAGTTTCATTCCCAGACCGCCATTGAAGCCTCACAAAAGATCCACAACCACCTCAAATCCATAGGCAAGACCGCCTTCAACATCAAGTCCGTGACGAACCGCACGCACGAGGCCTGCGTGCGCATAATAGACAAGCAGTACAAGCCCATGGACAACTTCGCCGACCGCGACCACTGCGTGCAGTACATGTGCGCCGTGATGCTCGTCTTCGGGCGCCTCGAGGCCACCGACTACACGGACGGGTCCGAGGCGGCCACCAGCCCGCTCGTCGAGTCGCTCCGCACCAGGATCAGGTGCGTCGAGGACCCGGCCTTCACGAGGGACTACCACGACCCGCGGCTGCGGACCATCAGCAACGCGCTCACCGTCGAGCTGGACGACGGCACCGTGCTGGACGAGGTCGTCGTCGAGGCCCCGCTGGGACACCGCCTGCGGAGGGAGGAGGCGAAGCCTGAGATACTGGCAAAGTATAAGAGGCACCTCGAGCCGCACTACGGCGCGGACAAGGTGCAGCAGCTGGTGGAGCTTGGTGTGGACGGGAAGAGGTTGGACAGCCTGGCCGTGGATGAGTATGTGGATCTGTATGTGGTTGATAAGAGCAAGTTTGTCTCTTGAGAAATGTGTATGTCTGTAGCGTGTTTATGTGAACTATGCAATGCCAACGGCATAAGGCAGAGCCAAGTCAGGAATAGACTGCTGTTTACCACAGGAAAGTTGTGTCATTACGACTCCCTAAATATACATGGCCATGAGTGGAAGCGATTGGATATCCCCATTCTCTGCAGAGGTAACCGTTTTTCATGGTTCCCATATACCTATTGATGGCCTCCAATCCCTAAGCAAGAACACCAGAACGCCCCCGCAAGTGATACGTCGCCTGAACAAACCGCAACAACTCATCATCCCTGCGAGTCGATTTCCTCCTTTCAGTGGCGCTCGCACTCCAGCCACAAGATAACAGTACCGTGGACCCCTTAGAAGATGGAGTTCACGATGTTGCTACCGATTGACGCACCCGCACCGAAGATAGCAGCATTACCCAGCTTCTTGCCGAACTTCTTGCCCATCTCGGAGCCCTTGCCGTGCTTGCCCTCACCGCCACCGCCACCGGGCTGCTCCGCCACCGCCATGGGCGGCACGTTCGCGTTGTACGGGTTCTGGGCCGCGGGGGCCGGGGGGTATCCGCCGTAGGCAGGCTGCACGGGGGCGGGGTTGTATCCCCCGTTGTTGTACGCGACCTTCTCGGCATTGTAACCCCCGCCGTTGTTGTTGTTGTTGTGGTCAGGGACGGCCTCGACGTAGGTCTTGGGGAAGATGCCCTCCTGGCCGGTGCGCTCGTTGCGGCCCATCCACCAGTCCGCGTTCATGTACTCGTAGACGTCGACGCGGTCGTCCTTCTCGAAGGAGCAGTCGCGGCTGTCCGAGGCGTGGTAGGCGTAGAGGGCCCTGGCGTGCGCGATGACGGGCTTGGACGGCGGGGGCAGGGGCTGCGGGGTGTTGCGGCTCGGGAGGGCCGGGGGCTGGGCGCCGGTCGTCTGGGCGTATGACGGCGGTTGGGGGGTGGTGGGGATGTGCTGCTGCTGGTGGTGCTGGTTGAAGGCGGGTGGCGAGGCGACGCGGGAGGCGGCTGATGATGGCGTGGGTGCGCTGGAGAGGGGTGATTCGGAGGGGAGGAGGGCGTGAATGCTCTCGTAGGAGTGGTCGCTGATGACGCCCTTCTCTAGCAGGGCCTCGAGTTCCTGGGAGAAAGGGTTAGTGATGACTGTCCTGACGTCTGCACGGTGTGGGACGAATGGAATTATACACTTACATTCTTGATGGTACGAAGCGACCGGTTGGTCTCGATGATTCTCTGGCGCTCAGCCATGGCGGTGGTATCGTTGAAGATGATGCGTGTAACAAGATAGTCTGATATTTATTAGGTAAAGCCCAAGGAGGATAGAGCGCAGCTTTCAAAGTATGATGAGGAGGAGAGTGAGGGTGAAGGTGACAGATGGATCTTGTAAAGGGAATGAGAAGAGAGGGGGGTGGGCTCTGGAGTGATGTCGTTAGTTTAGGCGTTCATGTGCAAGGTACAGTAGTGGTGGCGCAGCATGGTAGCACTTCCGAAACAAAATGAAGTTGGAGACCCGGTCTTTTTCTGAAAGTGCCTGATTCCGGACCGCTTCATGAGCCCGGTCCACCGTCCACCAGTCCAGTAAAGCTGTGACCTCCCAGACAGACAGAGGCACCGGATTTACCGGGCCATGGCAGTCACCTGGTGTTTACTTGGGGAGTAATTTCTTGTATCTCGTCATCAGTTTCTATTCTACAATGAATAGTGATGTGAGTGATGCTTTGGGCTCTACACAAGAGCTGGCTGGTTTCAGCTACGGTTCTTCAAGTGCGCGTGGTGTCGATCATACGGGATACGTCAGCTATTGTTATCTAAAGGTCTGCGGTGAATGCCATGTGCATCCTCTGCCGTCTTTTTCTACTGAGTGGCTTCGCCATGCTAGTTTGGGCGACTAGTGACGCATATCCCCCCTCAATAGCGAGGCCTTCCGACAGGGCTGACTTAGATGCATGCAATAAGAGGCAATCCCAGCAATTCCTAGTCAAGCCAGATCATCTGTAGTAGTTGGGCCCTGCTGAGTTTCGACATCCAAGGTGCTGCGGTTTGGTGTTACCGTCGGGTCCGTATACGGCATGAGGCAGTGTCAAAGTTGGACCTTTCAATTTCCAAATGTTTTTTTATGTGTATGTCAAAGCCCTCGCCCGGCCGGTCCGTATTCGTACAGGTCATACGTGAACACTTCCAGGATTCCAGGATCAGAACCTTCCAGTGGCTGCCGTCCCTGATCCAATCCGAAAGTCATCGTTGCCGAAAGTTTACTGCCACTCCAGACACGATACGTCGCCGTTGCATAATGTACAGGTTGTCGCAGGTATCTCGCGAGGATATGTATTGTGTATATGATTGTCCACGTTTAGAAGAACTTCCAGACGGCTTCGACAGCGAAGGGGGCTGGTGAGCAAAGATGTCAGTCAGTATAGGCCTGAGAGGGGCGAGTTGATGCGCGGACACGGATAGCATGATAGAATGGAGGTGCTTGGACATACAGAGGTAGAGCAACACAGCCGTAACAGCGACCGAGCGAACAGTGTTGTTAGCCTCAGCCTCGGCAGCCCTGATCTCCTCAGCAGAGAGCTGGGGCATTCCCACTGCGAGGCGCAATGGTTAGCACGATATACCCCCTTGGCTGGGATAATATTAGGTGAACATACTTCCGAACATCTTGAATGTTGGTCTTTTGAGGATTGTCAGACAGGTATATGTGTTTGGGGGCGATTGTCGCTCTGGTGGAGTTGTGGAGTGAGGTGAATGGTCGTCAGGACTAAATGCGATGCGCAGAAACAATGACGCAAGTGAGGTTTCGATGGCCGCAAAGTTTTAGAATGGCAGTTTGATAGCAAAGCGCAGCAGCGGGCTCAACGATAAGTCGGGACCCACTACAGGTACCTAGCACCCTAGGTCACCTAGGTAGGCTAGGTCTGGAGCTTCAGGCCCTCCGGATGTCATTTAATCTGGGGCCGGCCGCTGTGGGCACCTGGCACAGCATTCGAGCACCTGAGTGGCCCTCGGGAATCCTCTGTGCCGAGCCACCTGGAGCCTTTCGACTCGCCGCTCCAGGTTGCCCAGGTGAGCCGATCCTTTCCATCCTCCCGTATCTTCTCCAACGGCCGGTCTTATCTCTACTTGCATGTGCAATGCGAACACTAACAGCCGATTACGGTCAACCATGTTCTTGGATGAGCTTCTTGGCCGTGGTCATCTGCCCAGAATTGCCAGTGGCTTCTGAGATGGCAACTGCGGTAACGGACCTGCAACTATGGCAGTCTTCAGACTGACATGACATTCAATAGTGACAATATCATTGAAATGCCCGACTTATCAGACAACAGAGGCTGAACTCGGAGCGAGCAGAAGTTAGATACCCCCCTGCGCGACCATAAGTACCTGCCTAAGCGCCGTAACACTAAGTATGTAAGTGAATAAACGGTATCGATGACACAGGAGAACCATCCTTTCGGTTATTCCTGTACACCGTATATCTACTTATTCTTAGTATTTTGGTTTGTGTTGCTTCTATTCTCGGCATAACACATGTTTGTCTGTATTCCTCAAACTTACATTTCGCCACGATAACTTTACCTCTTTCTACTGGAACTTATACACCTCGCCTCAGTCGCGTCGTTCATAATCCCACGTACCGCAGGCGTTCTGGTGGCGATTCCACGGCAAAGCAGGGACATCTTCCCATCACATCACAAGGACCATCCGGATATTTGGGATCAAGTATCGAGGACATTGCGTCGGTGGCCGATACCTCCTCCAGGTTTATTATTTCATGATATTTACTTGGCTGGACTCTCCATATTCTTGAGCGTCGTTGAGCAGACATGGCTGCCAATGGCTTTGCCGTCTCTCGGCAACTCGGTCGTCTGCATCGGGTCTCCGGAGCCAGGACGGCGATATCTCAGAGTCTCTGCGTCACTGCCAACGCTCAACGACCATGGATCTGCCGATCGCGCTCATCAAGTATTGCTCCTACCAGCAGAGTGTTCGTAAGGAAGCAGTCAACCTCCAGCTATGCCATGCTCGACACCTTCCCCCGCCGGCATATTGGGCCCGATGATGCTTCGGCCGAGGAAATGCTCAAGTTCTTGGACCCGCCTGTCAAGTCTCTCGATGAATTCATTGCCCAGGTCATCCCTCCAGATGTCTTGTCCTCGCGCCAGCTTTTTCCCAACGCACGGTCTGAGACTAATCACCCAACTGAGGCTGCTGTCACAGAGGCCTTGCCAGAATCTGAAGTCTTGAGCATGGTCGAGGCACTCCAGAGGGATGAGATCAAGGTCGGGAAGAGCTTCATAGGCGCTGGATATTACGGTACGGTGGTCCCCGAGGTTATCAAGCGCAACGTCCTTGAAAGCCCCGCCTGGTATACGAGCTACACTCCCTATCAGCCTGAAATCAGCCAGGGCCGTCTGGAGTCACTCCTCAACTTCCAGACTTTGGTGTCCGATCTCACAGCTCTTCCCATCTCGAACGCAAGCCTGTTGGATGAAGGGACTGCAGCTGCAGAGGCACTCACACTATCTCTGAACACTCTGTCTTCCGCGAGGGCAAGGCGACCGGGCAAAACCTACATCGTCTCCGACGGTTTGCACCCCCAGACCCTGGCTGTCATGTCAAGCCGAGCCGAAGGTTTTGGCATCAAGATCGAAAAGGCCGACGTCTTGGCAGCGACTTTCGCCAATCGGCTGGAGGAGCTGGGAGACGATCTGGTCGGTGTCATGGTGCAGTATCCCGACACCACAGGCCAGATCAAGGACTTCCGGCAACTGTCTGACGCCGTCCACAAGAAAGGAGCATTGCTCGCTGTAGCGACGGATTTGCTGGCTCTGACCCTTCTGACACCTCCAGGCGAATGGGGCGCTGACCTCGCCTTCGGAACCGCTCAAAGATTAGGTGTACCTATGGGCTTCGGCGGTCCGCATGCAGCTTTCTTCGCCGTCACCGACAAGCACAAGAGGAAGATGCCAGGTCGACTTATCGGAGTATCCAAGGACAGGCTTGGTGGACGAGCCTTCAGATTGGCGTTGCAGACGCGGGAGCAGCATATCCGGAGAGAAAAGGCCACGAGCAACGTCTGCACTGCGCAGGCTCTACTTGCCAACATGACATCTTTGTACGCGGTCTACCATGGACCTGAGGGTCTGAAATCCATAGCTGAAAGGATCACGAGGGGAGCCCAGGTGGTCCGGGACGTTGCCTCGAAGTCTGGCTGGGAGGTAGTTACTGAGGGGCCCATTTTCGACACCGTGGTCATTCGTAAGTCTGGCGACGAGAGTGCGGCCGCATCGTCAGAACTGGTCGCAAGGGCGGAGAAGCGTGGCATCCATCTCCGTCGCCTCGATGGCGAGAAGGTTGGAATCAGCGTAGACGAAGCTACCACATTGGAAGACCTTGTTAGCTTGGTTTCCTGCCTTCTCAACAGGGACGAAATCACTGTGAAGAAGGGTGTTGAAGCACTACTCAGTACCTACGCCGATGTCCTCGAGCTACCAGAGCCTTTCAAGCGCAAGTCAGAATACTTGACCCACCCCATCTTCAACACTCATCACTCTGAGACGGAGATATTGCGATACATACACCACTTGCAATCCAAGGACCTCTCTCTTGTCCATTCCATGATCCCTCTCGGCTCATGCACGATGAAGCTCAACGGATCGACTGAAATGGCCCTCATCACTAAGCCCGGGTTCGCAAATGTTCACCCTTTTGCCCCGAGAGACACCGTCAAGGGCTACCTCAAAATGATATCATCCCTCGAGGACCAGCTGAAGAGCATCACAGCCATGGACGGCGTCTCACTTCAGCCTAACTCGGGAGCACAGGGTGAGTTCGCCGGCCTGCGCGCCATCCGCAAGTACCATGCGTCCAACGGCCAGCAGAACCGCGACATCTGCCTCATCCCGGTGTCCGCGCATGGTACCAACCCTGCCTCGGCTGCTATGGCGGGCATGCGCGTCCTTCCGATCAAGTGCGACACAAAGACTGGCAACTTGGACCTAGCAGACCTGCAAGCCAAGTGCGAACAGCACAAGGACCAGCTCGGCGCGATGATGATCACCTACCCATCCACATACGGCGTGTTCGAGCCGGCCATCAAGCAGGTATGCGAGATAGTCCACAGCCACGGCGGACAAGTCTACATGGACGGCGCCAACATGAACGCCCAGATCGGGCTGTGCTCGCCCGGCGAGATCGGCGCGGACGTGTGCCATCTCAACCTACACAAGACCTTCTGCATCCCGCACGGCGGCGGCGGCCCAGGCGTAGGCCCCATCTGCGTCAAGAAACACCTCGTGCCACACCTCGCGCCGACGGACCCGCACGTCGACATAGAGACCAAGGGCCTCATCAGCAGCGCCCCCTACGGCAGCGCGTCCATCCTGCCCATCAGCTGGGCGTACAACATGCTCATGGGTGCGGCGGGCCTGAAGAAGGCCACGCAGATGACCCTCCTCAACGCGAACTACCTCCTCAGCCGGCTCCGGCCGCACTACCAGATCCTGTACACCAACGAGCACGGGCGGTGCGCGCACGAGTTCATCCTGGACGCGCGGCCCTTCAGCGCCAGCGCCGGGGTCGAGGCCATCGACATCGCAAAGAGGCTCCAGGACTACGGCTTCCACGCGCCGACCATGAGCTGGCCCGTCGCCAACACGCTCATGATCGAGCCGACCGAGAGCGAGTCGCGCGAGGAGCTGGACCGGTTCGTGGACGCGCTCGTCAGCATCAGGGGGGAGATCAGGGAGGTCGAGGAGGGGAGGGCGCCGCGGGCGGGCAACGTCCTGAAGATGTCGCCGCACCCGGTGCACGACGTCGTCGGGGACGAGTGGGGGCGGTCGTACAGCCGGGAGAAGGCGGCCTACCCGCTGCCCTGGCTGAGGGAGAAGAAGTTCTGGCCTTCGACGGGGAGGGTGGATGATAGTAAGTCTCATCTTCGGTTGCTCCTCAAGTCGCTTAAACTCCTTGCGGTCTACTAACGTGTTTCTTCCAGCATATGGAGACCTGAACCTATTCTGCACATGTCCTCCTGTCGAGGATACTACTGGTGGGAGCGAGGCTTCGGAGCAGTAAAGGCAGGATGGAGCGAGCAAGGAGGAGAGGAGGCTCAACCCCGGTAGACACATAAACGAAAAGATGGGGCATCTGAGAAAAGACGCGGCGTTCCATTCGACTTCAACCCGAAGGCGTACGGTCTGATATTTCAACATCAAGCATCGATACCCCAGAGATTTGGGAAGTAGGCTCGGTTGGCCGGTATATTTAGAGCAAGTGATGGCGTCTTTAACATGCCAGTAGATAAGTGGTAGTGAATTTGAGGAAGTTGCATATCGTGTTTACTGTTTCTTTCTGGCACGGACGAGTGTACTACCTCTTGACTCTTCAGGGGTTTCATCACCACGAGAAGGCACTTCTGGGCCGTCCTAGGCAGCAGAAGCTCACTACGCAGGGGCACTTTAGCTCTCAAGGACAAGCCCTGGACGATATAGACGCAAACTTTGACTATCTCCCACGTGTAATCTTTCCTCTCATCTCATCTCTATCCTGTGCTCCACGAGTCTGCCAATACCCTCGAGTCGAGGGTCGTACAGGACGCATGTGAAACCTCCAGATGTCCTCACCCGCAGTCTAAAGAGACGTGAAGGGGGCACGCAGCGTGCTACGCCGCGAGGGGAGAGGATGGAGCGGGGAGATCTACATACAACGGGCTGATGGATGGGGCCCGGTCGGTGAGACCTCGTTGTTTCAATGGATACTGAGACATGCCGGCGGCCTTGGGTGAGACCGATACGGGGAATGGCTTGAGGGGAAAGCGGATGCCCGGGTGGGGCGTCTACTTTAGCACTTGAAGCTATCAATGTATGCAGCATGATGGCTTGGCACCCATTCTGTTCCTGATCATGCCACTTATGCCGGTAATGGAGATCAGTTCGATGGGGGCTTTGAGCTTGTTACGGCGGGATGAGGGCGTCTACATGACCATGATGCCTCCAAAGTCGTCCTCTGCTCGGTGGTACACAAGTCGCAGTAGACAAGCCGAACCAAGCCGAGGTTCACAACGGGACAGGCCCGAGAATCCTGCAGACTCCATCCGCGGCTTCCGGTCACCAAAAAAACGTGGCTGACGATGGGGTCTCGGTCCGCATCCAGAGCTTTGTCTATCGTCTTCCTTCTCGTAGGTATGTTTCTTGGCGATGGGTTTACGATGACTTGGGAATACAACTTCATCTATTCATAGATAGAAGTGTGCCCTGGGAAGCGACAGGAAGGGTCCACTCGTTGTCAGGGTGCCCTTGAGTCAAGCCCGCCCTTGGAACTGTTGGGATAAACCCGGCGAGATCGAGATAGCTACCCAGGTCGGTCTGCGGGCGGATCGTGCCAAGCTTTACTTAGCAGCTATACATGCAGTGGTGAGCTTTGATGATCTGTGATCCAATATGTAATAATGCAGTGCGACTAGTGGGCGCATATGCAATGCCAGTACGGCGACGGAATCGATGCTTTTGGTCTTGATATGTACGCAGAGACTGGTCCGTGTGTAAGCATGTCGAGATCAGCAGGGCCAAATGCAAAAGAATCGTTGGCCGAGATGAACATGTCTACTTTGTTGGTGTCGTGCGCAGGTGACCTCGACAACGTGCCGCATGGTGGGACAGAGAGGCACAGCAGACAAGCCACGGCAACTGCAGGTCGGGAATTGCTGGAGGATGTTTTGGGGTTTGGGATCCGACAAATGATATGATATAATATGATATGATATGATATGATATGACGAGCTTGATTCTTGTTGCTTGTTTATCGAGCAACGTCTATACATATCTACTCGAGTATGTAGTAGGCAGAGAGGCAGCGAGGCAGACGGAGCGGGTAAAAACGACAGGTCAACCTGTCAGTTGTGTGTGTGTGTGTAGCAGAAGGGCAAAAGGCGCGATGGAACTGCCTAGACATTGCCATCACATATGACGAAATGTTAAACGAAACGAAAGTCGATGTGGTCTGCATATGACGAATGTATCACCAGTCAGTCATACCCGGGGCTGCTATGTACCCAAGTAGGTAAACCATGGGAATGGCTGGGCCAGTTGGGCAGGCAAAGAATTGCAGGGGCAACAGAGTTGCAGGGCTGTTGCAGGGCTGACGGAGGCGCTGTTTCTCCAACAAAAACGTGCTGTATTAACGTGTTAACGGCCGTGAATGACACCCAAGCTCGATTAGACCTGGATCAAGCTGATATTGCCGCCCGTCAACTGGCGCTTGCATGAAGTCTCGAGAGAGCCCAACTCATCAACCAGTCTGCCAGTCTGGCAGTCTGGCCAGTGAGTGCATTGCAGACCGACTTGTCCAGCTGTCGCTCTGGTCAACTGGTAGTCAACTGGTCAATCAAGACTCGCGATTGGGTTTTGTCTGTTGTCGGTCTGTTGTCGGTCTGTGATCGGTCTGTCGTCTGCCCACTTTATCTTCTCATAGGATCGTCTACTTCCCTATTGTGGTTTTAGCCTCGTCGAAACTCGAGTCGGTTTCCCTTCTCCACAGCCAGCTGCAGCAGTCATTCAGTCAGTCAGTCAGTCAGTCAGTCATTCAATCCTTCGGTCATTCAATCCGTCTTGTTGTCACTCACTGCTGTCTCGTCCCGTCCTTGCCTGGTCCCGCCGCCCATCCCCGATCACCTGGACGGCGCTCCCGGAAGCGCATCTGCAATCCGCTTTTTCCTCTTTTCATTTCATCTCTGTCCTTCTCGAGCCTTCGATTTTATGTTTTTGTTTTTCTCGCATCCATTTCTAACACAAGCTACTGCTGCAATTGCTATTATCTAATCCTCCCATCCCACCCAGCATTTCTCGACTGCTCGTCTCGGCTTACCCATACCAGGCGATTATTCCCGACACATCTGAGACAAACCCCAACCCTGAAAGTTTAGCGATACTGCTCGCATTGCATCCACCCCCACAAGACAAGGACAACCTTGAAGGGCGCGTCATTCCACTTGTGTTCGCCGCCCGCTCTTTATCGCACCGATCCGTAGGCGAACGAGCGCTGGTGCCGCGCTTCTCGCGCCACCACCCTCGATCCCGCCCGTCTCTGTCTTCGTCCTTCTTCGTCGGTAGTTCTCGACAGCCTGATAGGGCCCAGGGCTTACAAAGAATCAACGGAGCGAACCCATAGGCCAGGGTTAAGAACATGGACCGTTAACCAAGGCGCGCGCGACCGAACGCCACGCTTCCCGCCCCGAGTTGTACCTAGCTTCTTGCCTCTCCTCCCCTCCCGTCTTCGATCTAGACCTGGGCAACCCGAGAAGCTTCTCCTTGCTAGCCTCCTTCTTGGACGTGGCAAAGACAACAGCAGGCGGACCCGTCACAGCCATCAGGACAACAATGGGCTCGCTTGCAATACAACCGCCCATTGTCGATCATGCTGCCGAAGGCATGCTTGTCAGCCCTCTGGATGAGCTGGATGATGCCGATTTTATTGATGAGGTCCTACGTTCCGGGCACAGTGAAGAGCATCTAGCGCAAGAGTTGATCGCAAAAGCAACCGCACTTGGCATTTCAATACCAAGACCACCCTCACCGGTAGGAAATGGTAGTCATGCCCGTGCCGAGTCCGACGCAACCTTTTCTTCCAGCCATGCTCGCAATACGTCCTCTGGCTCGGGCGAGACGACAGATGCCGCCATACCAGCAAACCAGTCTGAACGACCAGGATCAAGTGCAGGCGCCCCGGTCGAACCGACACATCCTCAACCAGGTCCGAGACCAAGGTCACGGAGCCTCAATTTCTCGACGTATGACAAGTACCTGTCACAGGTAGAACCCAATCTTTGCCAACCGAAATTCCTCAAGCACACACCGGCACCTACAGATTCACACCCGGGCATATTCGGTGGTCGCACGAGACACAGCTATATCAGCATAAAGAATGGGCTGAAAGCCAGAGTGCATTGGAAGAAACGGCCGCCTACGTCCGGTGCAATGTTGTAGGTCTTACCCACCCCTTCTCATTTCCATCGCCGAGCCGGGTCCTGTCAGGGTTTCCTCACACGAAGGTACTAGATCATGCATATGCTGTCGCGATGACTTCAACAAAGACGACGACCTGCAACACCTACCCTGCGGCCATACATACTGTGGTAACTGCCTACGGATAATGATTAGCCAAACCATCACCGATGAGTCCAAGATGCCGCCCCGATGTTGCACACAGCCTATACCCGGTTCCATAATCCGGCCCCTCCTAGACCGCGACGAACAACAATCCTTCCTCAAGGCCGTCCAGCAATTCTCCACGCCCTGGGAGTCACGCATCTTCTGTCCCAGCCCCAATTGCCACGAGTTTATCCCGCCACGGAGCCGCATCGATCCCAAACACCCTTTCGATGTTGTCTGCCGCGAATGTAGAACAAGAGTGTGTATCATGTGTAAGAGAGGTGCGCATGCGGTTGGTCAGGACTGTCCCAGCGATGTCGACCTCGACCAAGTGTTGAAGATGGGCGAAAAGTCCGGCTGGAGGAGATGCTACAAGTGTAGGACGCTAGTGGAGCTGACGCAAGGCTGTACGCACATGACATGTCGATGTAAGGCGCAATTCTGCTATATCTGCGGGGCTGTGTGGGATCACTCGGTCGGCTGTCCAAACTTTTGCAATGGGGAGGAAGAGCTTGAAAGACGGAGGATGGAGGAGGCCGCGCGGGAAGCCGAGCTGGAGGCGGAGAAGGCTGCCCGGGAGGCAGAGGCCGCGGCCGCCGAAGTGGAGCGCCAGGAGGCGGAGAAAAGGACGCAGGCGAGCGAGGAGTTTACGAGGTTGAGAGGGGAGCAGGAAGAGGAGATGCTGCGATTCCGGGCATACGAGAAGAAGGCCAGATCGATCATGTGGAAACAGCACGCAGAGCGCAAGCGGGTGATCAACGAGAAGAATTCCGACCTGATCGAGAAGATGAAGGAGCGACATGCCAAGACTGAGCAGCACTTGGAAGAGAGACAGATCGCCGCCGAGATGGAACTGCGAACGTCGCTGGAACAGGCCGAAAAGAGCGTACGGATCAGGGTCAAGCATATGGAGGCATACTGCAAGGCTCTCGGGCGGTCATCGATGAACGGGGACAGCAATATGCCCCCCAGGGTCGTTACGGAACGACATCTGCGGGAGCTGGGCCAGCAGCACAGCGCTCTCGAGGGAATGGCCAGGCTCCACCAGGCGAGAATCAATGTGCTGCGAGACCGTCAGGCAAAGCGCATGGAGGAGCTCCTTGAACGCCAGGAAAAGGAGCTCGAGAAGCTCGAGGAGAAGCGCGATGAAGATATGGAGGATGTGGCCTCCGAGTTCGCCAATGAGCAGGACGCGCTCACTAGGGTGTTCGAGGAGCGCAAGGCCAGATTGGTCAGGCGCTGGGAGCTAGCCATCGAGATACTGAGGGTCCAGATGGAGAAGGAGAAGGATACGAAGTATGCACCGATCCCGACTCCGACTTGGCCCTCCGAGAGCCCGACAACTCACGACGTGCCGGCTCAGGCAGATGAGGCATCGGCCGCGGTGCAAGAGAAGAAAGAGAGGGAAAAGAGGGAAGGGGTTGAATGAGACGGACGACTCGAGAGATGACATACTACGACATGCCATGACAGAATCGACGCGCGACGTTTATCCGCCACGTCACTGCCGCAAATCCGTCCAGGAGGACGGTACATACGCACGACTCCCGGATTTCACCAGATCGATAGAAGGCACATACCAACACGCCCGTTCAAGTGCTGACCGGGTGGTGGAGTTATCTGCCATATATCTCGAGTCACTTTCCACCGACATTTCATCAATTTATCTCTGTTAATTTATCACCATTTCCAACATTTCGGGCGACCATGGGAGACGATTGGCATTTTCTGCATTGCCGGTTCGCATTGAAAGACTCGCGATATACCACTTCCTTTCTTTCTTTCGGTATCGGTTGGACCACGGGTCGGTGTAATCGTCGGGGACGACATAGGTCTGGGTTTTGTAGGAAGAGGGCACGGGGTTGGGAGGCCGGGCAGGAGTGTGTTTCTTGGACGCTGGCATTACTCTCTACTTTTATCACGAGAGCTTGTACGATGTGAAGGGGGATCAATCAGGGATGTGGGACCTCGTCACATCGGGGCCGTGAAGGGACGCCTGGCCAGGGAGGTAAAGGGAACATCGGGCGCAAGAACGCACGATGGTTATATCACAGCATAACAAATCGAACAATATTGCCCACGAACCGCCGAGCTGTCGTTGCATCCTTGCTAGGCAACAACTGTCGAGGAGCGGGTGATGGACTGCGCCAAACTACTCGTGCTGGCCCGGAATCACCAAATCACAGCTTTCAATTGTGGTCACACTCTCACAGCGTCTAGACGACCTTCTCGTAAATGTAAGGGTCAATGATGACATCGAATGGTACATGTGGGGTGTTGCTCTTCCTAAATAACTCGCCAACAACAGGGCCAGGGGGGTGTCCTTAGCAAAGTCTAATTGACGGGTGAGGGCACGCACGTATCTCATATGTTGCGGTGTTTGGAGAAGGGGTAGTACCGCAGTCGTCCTCGTGAGCTTTCCGGATCCTCGTGAGCTTTCCGGCCTCGAGACTACCCGGCGTTTGGGGAACTGTGGGGAGTATGATAGTGCAGACCAGTGTTGGGTATCCTTGTATTCAACCAAGCTGCCCATGCCCACCGTCTGAACACCTTGACAATGTGTCGTGGGTAACGACTGGTCTGTTACTAGGCTATCACAAGAAGCTTCTGTCGCGATGAAGACCACGGTCCCGCCCCCTACCTGGGAAACGCACGCAATTTCGTCATAGAAAGGTCAATTAACCAAGTGAGAAGACAATATGCAAAGTCATGCCGATTGCGCCGTTACCAGCAACTTCCCTTCACCCCGAGCAGCTCGTTGAGATGCTGCTTGCCAGACCTAGCCGCCGGTTTTCCGAGTATTACGACCGGAAATATGCCCTTACCAGGTGATGCGGCCCTGATCAAATGATGATAAGCTTCTAGAATACGTCTCTGTTGCGCCTGTCCAATGCATGCCTCATAACCGAAATTTCTATATCCATCACTGGAAAAAAGAGAGATATCTTCCAAGAACGATTGCTATCAAGCCTCACCAATCACCTATAGGGAGCTAGTCTTGTCCTGCTCCAACGCCACAGCCGCGTCGAGGCCCCTGGCAGCCCGAGCGGCCTTCTCGCCTGCCCTCTTCTTGAGGACGTTCTCGATGAAAGCCTCACCTGCCTTGTACGACGAGCGCACGAGGGGCCCGCTGGCGCAGTAGAGGAAGCCCATGTCCAGGGCCCGCTGGCCCCAGAGAGCGAACTCCTCGGGGGTGACGTACTTCTCGACCTTGAGGTGGCGCTTGGTGGGTCGCATGTACTGACCGAAGGTGACGACGTCAACACCCGCTTTCCTCAGCTCTGTACGGGAAACATAGTTAGCACTGTCTTAAATGGAGATATCAACCCCGGATATAAGTAAAGCAACTCACCTCTCATGGCATCCCAGAGCTCCTCGTCCTGCTCACCAAGTCCGAGCATGATACTCGTCTTGGTAATGATATCGTCGCCCTTCAGCCTCT
Source organism: Cytospora leucostoma (assembly GCA_003795295.1). Lineage (NCBI taxonomy): Eukaryota > Fungi > Ascomycota > Sordariomycetes > Diaporthales > Cytosporaceae > Cytospora > Cytospora leucostoma. Next base: position 156,978 of record LKEB01000005.1, on the reverse strand, counting down.
TCACCTCGGCCAGGACCTTCAGACTCTGCCGGAAGGTAGCCCTCCTGTCACGCACATACGGCGTGAGCCCCTCCACCGTCTCGACGTTGTGCGCATAGACATCCAGGCCACTGTCAGCCACGACCTTGACCATATCCAGATCCCCGCGGAAATCGCCCGTCAGGGCCTCGACCAGCAGCGTCGGCTTCTTCGCCTTGATGCGGCGGATCGTCTCGGCGAAGTGGTGCGCACCCCCGTCAGCGAGGTCGTCGCGGTCCACGCTCGTGAGCACGACGTACCCGAGCCCCCACCGCGCCAGCGCCTCGGCCGTGTTCTCGGGCTCGTGCGGGTCCAGGGCGGCGGGCTTCCGGTTGGTCTTTACGCTGCAGAAGCGGCACCCCCTCGTGCACGTGTCGCCCATCAGCATGATGGTCGCCGTGGCCGCGTTCTTGTTGTCGCCGCCCCAGCACTCCCCGATGTTGGGGCACCGGGCCTCCTCGCACACCGTGTGCAGGCCCAGCCCCCGCAGGTCCGCCTTGATCTTGCCGAAGTTGGCGTTGGCGCCCGGCGAGGGGATCGGCGTCTTGAGCCACTCGGGCAGCCGCGTGATGGTCTTCTTCTTGCCGGCCGGGCCGACCTCCACCGTGCGGAGCTCGAAGGCCTCGCTGGCGGCCAGGGCGGGCCCGTCGTCGTCGTCGGAGGCGGGCCGGCCGCCTACGAAGGCGTCGAAGGAGGCCACGGTGGTGTTCTTGAAGTATGTCGGGCGGGGGCGCGGTTTGGAGGTGGCCGTCGAGGTCGCGGCTGCTGCTGCTGCTACTGCTGCTGCCGCCGCCGTTGTTGTTGCTGATGTTGTTGATGATGAGGACTGCTGTTGTTGTGGCGGTGGTGTCCGAGGTTCGGACTCGGTGGCGTATGAGCGGCTGTTGGCGGCAATTGCCCGGGCCAGGGAGCGCCTGATGGGCGCATGGGCGCGCCGTAGTGTTGGTATTGTTGATGACATTGTCGCAGATAATGTGACGAGGGGACTCTTTCTCACTCAACGCCAGCCAATTGTGAGAAGAGAAAAAGACGCTGGAGCGAGTTGAAGGTCGATGTTGGGATGGGAAGGTCGGTCGTTGGGGGGAGCCCCGATTAATTCGCCTCTCCAGAGCGGCGGAACGGGCAGAAGGGCAATTTGAAATCTTATCGACAAGGTACATAATAGATTCGGCATCACGTAATCCGAGCGCCGATGACCGCCAGTGGTCCTCTTCGACAATGCTTTGTACCCGTCCGTTGAGCCGGGCACGCCCGGGGGTCCTCTCAACTCCCGAAGTCCCTAGCTATGGGTGGCAACCAATTCTAGCGGTGCCATTTCCAATTACTTTACTCTAGCAGGCTAGCAGGGGCTTATAGGGCCTGGCCTGTCGGCTCAGTTGTTTCCCATAGAGCTAAGAATACCGTTTCTCTGGGAGCGTGACGTTGCTGATACTGTCGACCGGACGGTGTCTCGCTGCTGGAAAGGTCAATAATTATGTAGAGATCGAACCTTGTTATCCGTGATTGACGGGTCCCAACGATAAGGGTTTAACCCTATATTAGAGGGGGGTTAACACGCCTGAGGATGGGTTACATGTGAATGTTGTAGACCTTGTCAGGCTTGGGCTTCTGATTCAATCTTCTGACTCCCTGAGGTTGCTGGGCCGTCTTACAGGACCCTGGATCATCGGAGACAAGGGACATGCTGGCATATTTGGAAATCAACAGGATGTAGCCCACGTATAGACAATAACGCCGAACCTCGGCAAGACATCCCATCCCGTGTGTCTCTGTCCCCGGTACAACACCACCGGGTCGCACTGGGCAATCATGGGTGACTTCGGACTGGGATTTATTAATTCATAATCACACTTCATCTTCCTAGAATAACTATACTTGACTATGCTGATCACCGGAACATGATCACAGACTACACAGAGTATGCCCCGTGACTTTCACATCTAATAACTCATCTGTGACGTCGACGCGCCCCTGAGCCCAGGTCTGGCATGTGAAGGACGGGACGACTTCAAGCCAAACGACCGTCCCTTATTCTCTTCCCAACCAGTTCTATACCGGGAAACTATACGGCCGCTACGAAGAGTGTCAAGATGCCAGAAGAAGGCGGAACGAATCGCCCCACGCTCGTCAAGCCCGCGCCAGATGATCCGACCAAGGCGCCGATCGAGAATGACCTGGACGTTATAGAGCTAGGTGTCTTCGGGCCAGTGAGTTGGATTTATACACTCTTCAACAAATGAACCGTTCTTAACCCTTCCCCTTAGGACATATTCACCAACGCAAGACCGATATGGCACCCCCCAGGAGCCCGGGGCGTCTTCGGCGGCGCCATGATCGCGATGTGCCTGGCCGCCGGCCACAAGACGGTCCCGGATGACTTCGCCATACACAGCTGCCACTGCTACTTCATCCTGGCGGGGTCGTCCGAGATCCCCGTCCTCTTCCACGTCGAGAAGGTCCGAGACGGCCGCAGCTTCGCCACGCGGACGGTCCAGGCGCGCCAGAGGGGCCGGTGCATCTTCACGACCACCATGTCCTTTGTCAAGGAGAGCCAGCAGCCAGCACCAGGCGCAGCAGGATCATCATCGCCGCCATCGCCGCCGAACCACGAGTTCCGGGACAACACCGTCAGCCACGCGGTGCCGATGCCCGTGGACCCCGGCACGGGCGGGCCGGTGACGCCCCCGCCGGGCGACTACGACGACGGGCCGGGCTGGGTGCGCAAGGCCGGGCCGTTCCAGTACTACCGCACCGAGGTGGTGAACCACCGCGACCCGCGGCCGCACACCAAGAAGCTGCGGCAGTGGTTCCGCGCGCGGGGCAGGATCTCGGGCGAGGGCGGCCACCAGGCGCACCTGAACGCGCTGGCGTACGCGTCGGACTCGTACTTCATCGGGACCGTCTCGCGGATCCACAGGCTGTGGCGGTACCCGTTCCCCGCGAGGGAGTTCGAGGCCCTGCCTGGGGATGTACAGGAACATGTGCGCCGGCTGAATGATTTCGAGGGATATGATCCGGCTGGGGAGCAGGGGAGCTTCGAGGACTTCGCCGAGTTCTGGAAGGACAGGCCTGAGATTGGCATGATGGTCAGTCTGGACCATTCTATATATTTCCACGAGCCGCGGAGGGTCAGGGCCGATGAGTGGATGCTGAGCGAGATGGAGAGCCCGTGGGCGGGTGATGGGAGGGGCGTGGTCACGCAGAGGATATTTGCGGCTGATGGCACGCTTTTGGCTACCTGTTTCCAAGAGGTAAGACGCTATGACTGCCACTCGATCTTCGTACCCAATTTGTCATGAGGTTGCTAACATTGCTTGATAGGGCGTGGTCAGGCTGAAGGAGCCCGAAGTCGCGAAAGAGCCTGCTGATGCTGTCGCGAAGCCCAAGCTATAGAAGGCGCCGGGTATTTGATAGGTTTTCGATAGAGCATGATACCACGCCAAGTTTTTGATGGGATATATATCTAGGTAATTACGGCTATGAAACGAGTTTTCCTTGGGATCATGTGCCACGATCAACTTTGCGGACTTGGTAAGGGCATATACAATCAGGGCCTTGAACATGGTCTAAAATAGAATAACAATCTTACCGCCCCCCCCTCAAGACCAGAGTCTATGCATCGCTTGTATGATTCTTCCACCTATCCCATCCAGCGCCATCATTTCCGAACAAACTTGACTGATATCCCAGCCCCAGCAGAAATACGAAGAATACCAGAGCCCAGAGTCTATCCACGGAATGGCTGCTATCCACCCTATCCAAGGGCCCCGTCCTTGCATTCTGTGGCACACCCTTATCCTGCACCACCGGCTCTTTATCCGCCCACGGGGCCTGCACACCGGCGTCCTTCAAGATCTCCTCGGCCGTAATCTTTGCGCCAGCCAGGACGATTGGGACGCCAGTACCAGGATACGCACTCGCGCCAACGAAGTATGTCCTCTCGAGCCCTTTAGCCCTTACACTTGGCCTGAAGCATAGCACGTTGGAGAAGTTGTGACTTAGACCCACGATGGCTCCCTTGTCAAGGTTGAATTTCTCCTCCCATGTATACGGATCATTGTACATCTCGTTGATAATATATTTTTCCAAAGGCTCACACCCGGTACGCGCGTTGATGGTCCGTAGGACGGCCTCGCGTGCCCTGGACACCACGGCAGGCCAGTCTTGTTCCTCTGCTGATACCTCGTCCTCATTGCCCTTGGACCGGAGGAGGTGGCCCACTGGGACTAGCACGATCACCGCGTCACATCCTTCCGGCGCTGCGCTGGGATCGATCCGGCTGGGCACGTTGACGTAGAAGCTCGGGTCGTCAGGTAGAGTCTGACGCTTGAATATGGAGTCAAAGGATTCCTTATATTCTTCTGCAAGGAAGATGTTGTGGACGCCCAGCTCGGGTATCTTCCGGGACAGACTCCAGTAAAAGGAGACCGAGGAACAAGATGCGTCTCTCTTCCGGAGGAACTTGGCGTACCCAGCAAGACCCTTTGCAGCGGCAGTCTGCTCGATTCCCTGATCCCGAGCGGCCTCTGGGAACAAACTGCTGTAAGCATACACCAGATCCGCATTGACAACGACGACGTCCGCTTTCAAGACCTCACCGCCCTCCAGCTCCACACCGGCCGCGGCCTTGCCGTCAGGAGTCGTCAATATCCTCCTCACCGGCGCAGAGAGCCGATACATCACCCCCAACCGCACACCCACATCGGCCAGCCTCGTGAGGATAGTCTGGAACCCGCCCCGGGGATACCAGATCCCCTCCGCCGCCTCGGTGTACTGCAGCAAAGAGTACGTACTCGGCGCGTCGAAGGGGCTCATACCCATATACATGGTCGCGAAGGTGAAAACCCTCCTCAGCCTCTCCGTCCTGAAGTACCTCCCCGCCCTGCTCCAGATGCTCTCGAAGGGGTGCAGCTTCAGGGCCATTCGCGCGAAGAAGGGCGTCAGCACTGTGGCGACGCTGTCGTGGTTCCTGTGCAGGACGTGCTCCACGCTCAGCTCGTAGTGCCGGTGCGACTCGGCCATCCAGGCCAGGTACCGCTCGAAGCCGTCCTTGCCCTCGTAGTGCTCGACCTGCCGCTTCATGGAGGCCAGGTCGGTCGTGGGCCGGAAGACGGCCCCGTCGTGGAAGAAGATCTGGTAGTTCACCGGGCACCGCAGGAGCTCCGCGCCCTCGGCCTCCAGGCTTGTGTCTAGGTCGTGGAAGGCCTCGCGGAAGAGGTTGGGCAGGAGGAGCAGCGAGGGGCCCTGGTCGAAGCGGTATTGTCTGCGCGGGTCTGGTTCGTCACCTTCCTTGGGTGGTGATGACTGCGACGGGGATGAGTGGAGGAGACTGCATCTTCCGCCTAGGAAGTCATTCTTCTCCACCACCGTTACTTGATACCCGGCTTTGGCGAGCCGGGCAGCTGTGGCTATGCCGCCGGCTCCTGCGCCGATGATGATGGCTGTCTTCTGGGTGGGTTGCTTGCTGGTTGCCATCATGAAGGCCTCGGACTGCTAACGTGTTTGAGGGCAAGTTTGACCTGGAAGGCTGTATTGATGCTTTCGCCATGTATGTTTCCGGTTAGTGATTTCTTGAACTAGTCTTTTGTTCAATCTCGCACTTTCAGCTTTCCATCAGACAGTCGATATGCCGAGTGTGACTGTGCCATTCGCGAAAGAAGTCCTTTCTCCACCACTTTCCGGATGTGTTCGTGCATGCAGCACCAAAGCAGGTAAGTTGAACCTGCGATCTCGAGATCCCTCCAATGATGCCCTGACGATCGGTGCACCCCTGATCTCCTGGAGATCGTTCCTGTGTAATGATCTCTCGATCGCATAGAGACACGGGGATCTGGGATCTGATTTCCGAGGTCTTGGTCCCCCCAAGATCAACGCATCCAAGTTTTTGAGGTAACATACAGCCGGAGAAGCCAATTTAGCTGCCGCTTGTCCGCTTTGAACGGGGTTACGGAGGAATGCATCAACACGTATGTATGAGCACTCCACGCCTTCTCTATTCATGACATCACCACTGCAACGAAAAGGCGAGACTTGGAGTGCCATGGTGAGATTCGGGCTTGATTTGTGTGCCACGATTCGTTTCGGCTTGCACTATTGGCATACTCTTGCTAAAGATTGTCCGGAAGGGGAAAGTCTTCGGTGGAGGATGCAACGCGGTGATCTTTGGTCCGGCCGCCGATTTGCGCCCGAGATGAATATCATGAGACTCACAGATCCGCTCGAAATTCGTCTGATATTTACTTTTGGTTTTATTAGTGTCGATTTCCGTTGTCTGTATTTCAATGCTTGGATAATCAGCACCTACATGTAGGCATTCGTGAGCTCTCATCAAAGACGCAAGCAATTACTCCCTCTCATGGTCAGTAAGCCACTGCTTATGCTCACAGATCCACGGATGCAAGCGAAATATTACCATTCGAAAACCAGAGGCGGGCGAAGTTCTTCTTCATTGCTTCTATGGTAGCAAGCAGACATATTGTCCAAGGAGCTTCCTGTTCTGACTCCGAGGCACCCGACGATGTGTCCATGACAAATTGACGACAACTCACCCATCATGGCCTACGACTATGCCGTCGTGTACTTCCCCCCAAGCAACTCTCAGAAGAGCCACCAAACTAGAGACATATGCTGATCAGGATGAACAGCCACTTGAAATTCACCGTCCCTGTTGCAGTGGTGTTGACACTGATATCTTACCCCTTACTCACGAGACGACACCGGTACCAAGCTGCTATCCTCATCGCATTTGCCGTTGTAGCTACCATCCCCTGGGACAGCTATCTGATCCGACATGATGTCTGGACCTATCCCCCAGACGCCATAGTCGGCCCTACCCTCTGGTCCATACCTGCCGAGGAGCTATTCTTCTTCGTTATACAGACGTACAATACGACCCTCCTGTATCAGCTCCTAAACAAGCCCTTACTTCATGCCGAGTATCTTCTCTCCTCTCGGATCGCAATTGGACTGCACAGGTTGATCCAAGCAGTTCTCGTGATCTTCACTCTTGCTGGGCTATGGCTTGTCTCCGTTGGCGGCCCAGGCACGTACTTGGGCCTGATACTGAGCTGGGCCTGTCTGTTTGCTCTGCTTACATGGAGCATAGGAGGGCAATTCATGATGGCTCTCCCCTGGACCAGCATCGTCATACCCATCGCTCTGCCGACTTTATACCTCTGGATCGTGGACGAGATGGCTTTACAGCGGGGAACATGGGCCATCGAGTCTGGGACGAAGCTCGGTGTCACGGTTTGGGGCAGTCTTGAGGTTGAAGAGGCTGTCTTCTTCCTCGCGACCAACGTGTTGATCGTCTTTGGTCTGTGTGCTTTCGATAACGCGCTGGCGATCCTTGATACCTTCCCAGATGCTTTCGGCTCGGCGCACGAGTGCCCATCACCGAAGCTGCTAGTTCGGGCGCTTCTCATGACGTGGTCTGAGGAGCGAAAGAGGCGGGTGCTTGGGATCCAGGAGGCTGTCCAAAGGCTCTGCAGGAAAAGTAGGAGTTTCTACCTTGCAAGCTCAACTTTTGCGGGTCGACTGAGGATCAATTTGGTCTTGTTGTCAGTTTTGCCTTCCTGGTCAACTTATTTGTGAATAGATTGGTGGACTAACCACCGTGACAGATATTCGTACTGCCGAACGGCTGATGACTTGGTCGATGAGCCTCCCGAGGGTCTCGATACCTCAACCTGGATCGACAGACTGAGCGGTCATCTAGACCTGGTTTACAAGCCTCAGAAAGACACTACGCAGTACACGCAGGCAGAGAAGGTGCAAGCATACATCAACAGCGAATTCCCCGCCTCAGCGAAATCAGCGCTGTCTCTTCTCCCGACATCACTGCTACCACCTGAACCACTGTACCTTCTACTCGAAGGCTTCAAGACAGACTCCAAGTTCCACCCTACGGAAAATGGCCGGAAATTCCCCATAGCTGACGAGGATCGCCTGCAAGAATACGCAAGCCAAGTTGCGGGCACCGTGGGAGAATCGTGTCTGTCACTCATCACACATCACAGCAGCATACGTCTCGATGCAGCCCACAGTGAAGATGTCGCCGCCGCAAGCCGAAGGATGGGCATCGCGCTGCAGTACGTCAACATCGCGAGGGATATCGCTGTCGATGCGGTTCTCGGTCGGGTGTACCTGCCAACGACGTGGTTGGTGGTCGAGGGCTTGACGCCTGCACAGTTGATAGAGACGATCACCAATGCGCCGGAGTCGGGAGTAACTTATGGTGCAAGGCAGCAGAGGCTGAGAATAATCGAGAAGCTACGCAGAAGGTTGTTGGGAAAGGCCTTTGCGATTTACGTGGAATCGAGACCTGCTATGGATTGGTTGCCCGACGAATCCAGGCGGCCTATGATCGTTGCGGTTGAAAGCTACATGGAGATTGGAAGGGTCCTATTGGAGAAAGAGGGTCCGTCCTTAGAGGTGGTCAAGGGGAGGCCGAGCAGGGCGACGGTTCCGAAGTCTCGAAGGTTGAGGGTGGCGTTGAAGGCGCTGCTAGATGCATAACCATGTTCCATCTTCAACATGATGAACGGAGGTAGAGATATTATAGACAATAGATGCTCAGTAATCATAGACGTTGTCCAGGGGTAGAAATAAATTTCTGTCTACGGGTATCATAATTCGCTGGACGGTTGGGCATCCTCGATCTTGTTTCGACGATCCACTCTACCTTTCAAATAAGACTCTGTGCGCTGTATCCGCAGATCTAACAACCTTGAAAATGCCGTAACTTGCTATGTGCTTCGACCTTCCCACGTCCGACTGGTTTTCGGACAGCACCGCAACCTTTGGACATAGCATCTAGGCATTTTGCGACCCGAACACTAATATACTTTAGTAGTTACTCTACTAATTCGAATGATCTGCACAAAATTAGGACTCTGTTTTACGTTTGGCCACTGATATGTCATGGTAATGGACCGGTCTAAGATGCTCCAGGTCTGAAGAGTCTCAAGGACCTGGAGCACAAACTTCAACTGCCCAATCTCTCTTACAACCTCATAACAGCTGAAGTAAGGACGGGGAACCAAAAGCAGTCAAAAATACTAAAAATAAAGGATTCGGAAATGATAGTTCGACAGGTGTCATGTTAACGTAGGCGTCACGATGCGGCTCAGGGACGACATCCCATGCAACGTGTCAACTTAGGCCTGCCAGCCATCGGTCCATGGCAGCAGGGTGACTGACTACCTTTGAAAATAGACCCTTTCGAAAAGTCAGGCCGACACGAGCTGGAGTCGCTACCCTCTGGCCTGGCGGTCGTTATGCTTAGGTGGGCTTCGAAAGCATAGGACCGATAAGCCAGAAGGCTCACATTACTCAACTGAGTTAGTGCTAGGACTTCAATCCAGCCTTGTAGTAATCGATATGAAAAGAGAAGTGTCTCTTGCAAGATACCATGCCGTCCATGAATCAAAGCCTCATCTTGACTTGATTACAGCTTCACTAATCGAAGGGTCTCGATAGCACACTTAACCGCGGAATGATTACAGCTAACCTTATAGGAGGACACATATGAGTTTAATAGTATATTTATATATTAAGCCAAACATAGTACATATTTCATATGTCAATAGAGTCTGGAATGGTCCTAAGGTCACCTAGGTTGAGACTATCTCAAAATGTTTCAGGGCCCGAGGCTTCGACTTCAAAAAGAGCCGGGCCCTTTCTCTCATCATCAAAGTTACTTGAGGCTCCAACATATCGGAAGTCTTTCAACTTTCTTTGAGAAGCCGCTTTGTTCAAGGCTTTGCAGTGAAGTGGGCATCATACCTAGCTACGGGCGTGGCCCACGGTTATATAGTAGAGTTTACCTACTTTTGCCCTTGCCTGTGTGCCTACCCTGGGGTATTAGGAAACCTTACGATTGCAATGTTCGGATATAATCTTCATGTGCGGATTTATACTATGGTACACTCCAAAAGGATTGGACTGACCACAAACTTCCTGCTAACCAACCCAAGTTGCGAAGCCCGACGACCTGTCTGTCTTCGTATCGGCTCCCACACATCCATATCCTTTCGACTTAGTACCACTTCGCATCATTCCCGAAGCAAGGTCTTCCGGGGTCCTTTGGAGTCCTTTGACGATTCTTTACAGACTCCAAGGCCTTTGGCTGGCACCTTTCTTCCATGCCGTGGCTCTCTGTATGTCACAGGACATGGAGATGGCAGGGCCGAAGCAGTCCAGTCTGTCAGCTCGGCTGCTGTCGAGGCATCCATGTTCAGGGGAAGTAAGACGGGCACGTCGAAGAACACTACTCCGAAACTAACAGTGCCTCGGAAAGGGCTGCAACTTTTGCGAGAGGCTTTGGGGCTCTGTAGTCATGCTTCCACAAAAGCAGCTCCAGCTGTTATTGTTGCTGTCGACTTCGAACATACCGAGAATCTCAGAACGGGTTTCTTTCTCAGCCAGGAATGCCAAGTCGGCATTGCAGTTCTCGACACAAGAAGTGTAGCACATGCCGGCAAGAGACCAAGCGAGCTCATATCGACATACAACTTCGCCAGCGGATCTCCGAGGTATACCGCGAAAGCCACGAGAAGGTTTCTCTTTGGACAAACCACTATCATCAGGCCAACAGATGTCCTCGCGCATATTACAACGACTGTGCCAAAGCATCGCAATATCATTCTTCTGGGTCATAATCTTGGTGTCGAGTTGAACGTCTTGCAAGCCCTTGGCTTCTCGTTTCCAGAGTCGGGGTTCACCGCTGTTGACACCGCCCAGATGGCTGCCCAAGTATTGGGGAGATGTGGCACTCTCGGCAACCTATTGACCGAGCTTCGCTGTCCTTACAACAATCTCCATTGCAGTGGGAACGACGCGCATTTCACCCTAAAAGCCTCGCTGCTCCTAGCGAGTCGTTATCATCCACCACAGGATCGTCTCGTCTTTGAACTGGGAGCAACACACCCTAGCTCCCATGGAGCAGCTTGCCACCGGAAACAAGCGAAGAAACGCGGATTAATTTCCGGGTAAAGAAGCCGGCGATGAGCTTGGAGGCGACATAGAGCTGGACATTCCAGCTCGTGCTCCGCGCTGCGCCCGTCATAGTAGTAGTCATGGTGAAGTGATAGAGAGTTTGTGCGTGAAAATTTATCAACTAAACTTGACGATGTATACGAGAGATCGAGTGCGGGATGTCGCAACATCCGGGCCTGATGGCGGAGGGTAGCCGGTATTTATTTACATTGGTGATTGGTGACGGTGATGCACATTTGTCGTTGGTGAGATTTTGCGGCTTGCACAAATTTGTGGCGAGGGAACGTAGAAACAACCAGTCGAGCTTCCCAGCACACTTAGTACGTATTCATTGCTCGAAAATCACGGATGCGCATCAGGCTCATCCACAAACATCTGTTCCCAAGCGGTTTGGATGGTACCACGGGACCGAGCTAGCTGAAACGGCCGCGTGGAAGTAAGATATTCATAAAGTTTATGTATTTCATTATAGGGCATTCAAAATGATCAGTGGCGTAATCCCATCCAGCTACACAGGTGCTCAAGCAACGCAACAACAGCGACGCCATGCATGCATGTAAGCTTGCTCCCACATCTACCCAAAGCAAACGGCTCCTCTCTCCCAGGAGCCCCTCCTCACTCTCGCTATGTACCAGTTGAACTCTTCTGGGAACACAATGTACAACAATCAACACACACCACCGTCTTAGGAGAAGATCGGCTCCAGCCCTTCCCAGGCCGTCACGTCACCCTGGCCGGCCTTCTCCCTCTGCTCCCAGTATTTGCCGTTGAACTTCCAGTACTCCTCGCCCGTGATCTCACACCTGGTCTTGGAGAACCACACAGGCTTGAACTCCTCGCCCCTCTCCTCGCGGGCCTTCCTACGCGCGCGCTGTCCCTCCTCGAGGCGGTTCTTCTCCGTGGCCGCGAAGTCGTATTCGCCCTCCTCCATGGCGCGCTGGTCAGGTCTCAGACGAGAGTCGGTGGGGGCGAGCCAGGGCCGGAGCTGGTCATCGATGTGGTTGAAGGTGAGCACGAAGGGCGTCAGGTTGAACGGGATTCCCTTGGGCCGTTGGTTGGCCTGCCAGATCAGTAGGGCCTTCTTGGGGTCAGCCTCGGCGAGGCTGCCCGTGTAGATGGGAGTGTTCGTGTTGGCCGAATCTGCTGGTGCCTCAACAGTGGCTTCGTAACCCGGCGTGACGCGTGCGTACAGTTTCGAGTTCCACTTTCCACCGACGCTCAGCCGCACGTGTCCAGTCGCATCAACGACCTTGCCGGTGATCTGGTATGCAGACGACTCCTTCCAACCGCGTGCCTTGAATTCCAGGTGGCACACTTCGCCGGTCGTCCAGTTCTTGATTTCCATTGGACCATAGTTGTCAACGGTGGGGTTGCCCGTGATTATACCGATCACGGAAGAAGTGACCTTCTTCCATGTGTATAGCTCTTCTTCGCCGCCACCAATTGGACGAAGCTTGAGGAACCACGTGCCGAGAGGGTTGATATCGAACGATCGGCCGTAAAACTTGGACCTCACTGCCGACTCGCCGTAGTATGTCCAGTGAGGCGACTCAGCCCAGGCCGCGCCAACAGGTGGGTGATGGCTGACTTGCTCGATGAAGAAGCGGTAGTTCTTGTCCGGTCGAACATACTCAAAGGTCTCCCCAAGAAGCGGGTTGAATGGTTTGGCAACACGACCGATTGTCGATGCGTACTCGCTTGCTGCAAAGGCAGCGACGTAGAGCAGCCTCTCGATGGGGTCATTACGATTAGCAGCAAGATCCAACAGATCGGCGTATTCCATGTCCTCTCCACAACGGTAAAGTAACGAAGTGGGCTCGTTGAATGTAACAGGCAGTGTCATCTTGGTCATGTCCTTGCCAATCATCGATTTGAGGATACCCTAAAGACCAAATATGTCAGTTCATATTGCAGGTGTCGTGGGGAAAAGTGTTCAGCTTACCCATAGCGAGATCTTCGGTCGGTTATCCGCGTCGATCTTCAGCCTCGTCCGAATACCATTCTCGTACCCGTGGAAGGAGCTGCTGATGTCTGTGCCCGACGATACCACCAATCCCTTGCTTTCTTCCCCGAGGTCTGTGGCAGGCGGTTGATAAGGAGGCAGCGGCTCAGCCTCAATCACTCCAGCATCGACAGCGTCAAAGAACTCCTCATCGTCCGACTCGTCGTCAGAAAGCTTCGCAATCTCCTCAAGAACTGTCTCGTGCCTGCTGGGAGGAATATTTCTGGTTGAGAGGTTCAGAGCACCGTCCGCAGCATCCTCGCCATTCTCGGGTGTCTCAGGGCCTGCAAGACCGGCAGAACCAGGCTGGCCGTCAACCAAGTTATTGTTGACGACCTCCTTAAGCATTCGCTTGGCAAGTTTCCGCTTATCTTCCGCCTCGCTAATTCTGGCCTGAAGGATCTCTTGCTCCTTGGCAACATGAGCCATGCTCTCCTCCCACATACGCCTCATGTCGATCTCACGGTCCAGCCGGTACTGCCAGTAAGAGTCCCTGTCGCGAGATATTCGGATAAGATCATTAATCAATCCCGTCATGGACCGAATCGCAGCATCGTAGGTTGCCAGAGCCCCTGCCGTTTTGGGGTCGGATAGCTTCACGGCCGGTTTATCCTTTGCTTCGGTAACAAGGGCCGCATTCACTTGCGCCATTGTGTCTAGCTGTAGCTTCAACGACTGAGCGGTGATGTTGAAGGCGTCCTTAGCGGCACCCGGTTGCTCTCGACCGCTCGATCCCTCGCCGTAGTCGTCGTCCTCGTCGTCGTCACGTATTACGGACATACCCGCCCTGGTGTCATAGTCCGTTTCGCCGGTTTCGTCCTCTTCCATGAGGCTACCTCCCACACTGGTCATCCTACTAGCAGACTTGCTGAGTGAGTGAAGTCGGCTCAATTGCGTACTGGCTCGCGGCGCGGGCTCGAGACTGGCGTTCTCGCTGGACTGTTCACCGCCAGAGTTGCCCTGCGCTTGCTCTTTTGCCTTGTTCATGAGCTCAGCATTCGCAACACGCTGCCTCTCTTCTTCTTTGGCCTGGTCTTTCGTCCACTGGATGGCGTTGTTGAGGGCCCAAAACCATCGCTTGGCCTCGACTTCGTGGTTCGCCTTCAGGGTGTACTTTACAGAGGACTTTCCGATGATCTCAAACTTGGTCTTCTCGTCCGGGCTCATGTTGAGCTTGGCGATGCGCATGTTGATGGCGCCACGACATGCGGAACCAGAGTCATCTTGATGCTTGTAATAGCTGAGAACACCATCCTCGAGAACAAACCAGCGCAACTGGTATCCTTTTCGGTAGTTGGTCCACTTCTTTAGGTAGCCCTTCATTTCTCTTGCTTCCTTGCCCGCGAGCGGGTCGCCGGGGGCTGCCACGGCGGCCTGTGATGCGGTCCCCAGAACGGCCTTCTCCTGGATTCCCCTCTGAGCCGCGACCGCGGCGGGTGACTTCCTGAGCATAGCCCGGGTCAGATCATCCTTGGTGACATCTTGGGGTAGTTTGCCCCTCCGATCCCGTCTGAAAGGGTCGGCGCCATGCAGAAGAAGAATCTGAATAAGAGCAGTATTCTTGCGCCGCGAGGCCTCATGAAGTAGTGTACCGCCAGCTTGAATAGTCACGGGATCGAGGACGAATTCGGTGCTGTTGATGTCCAGGACGGTCTTGAGTCGGGTCTCCTCGAGGACCTCCTCCAGTGCCTTGTAATCTTGGTTGTTGATCAGCTCCTGAACCTGCTTGATCTTGATCTCGGCGAAGAGAGACCGCGACAACTGCAGCGCCTGGAAGATATCGGCATTCCGGGCCAAGTCAAGTGGCAGGCGTCCCTGGTTGTTCGGTATAGCGTCGTTTATGTCCTTCTGTTCCAGTAGAAGCTTCACGACAGTTGTGCGCCCTTGCATGGCCGCAATATGCAGCGGAGTGTTGCCATCCTTATCTCTTGCGTTGATATCAAAAAAGCCGACACCATCCGAAATGACATACTCGACGACCGGGAACTCGGCGCATTGGATCGCAAGATGTAAGACGGTAGTGTCCTCCAAGGCCCCTGCTGCCAGTGTACTGACTGAAGAAACGCTCGCTCGAGGCCCGACTCCGCCTTCGGCTGACTCCCGGATAGCCCTGGAGATGGAGCCGGTGTCGCCACTACGCAGAGCCTCGACTACGCGGAACTTGCGGACGGATTGCTCAAGCGAGGTTCCTTTTTCGGAGGGATTGGTTGCTTTCGAATCCGATGACGAGGGTTGTACTTGATAGGAGGGTAATCGCCCGGTCATGGGGCCGGCAATAGAGAGTCTAGAGCCTTGGCTCCTGCTTGCCTGGTGGCTCGACATGGCAACAGAGGGTGCAGCTGGAGGAGGAAAGTTGACTGTCGAAGAAGGGGCAGCAACAGGGCTCTGGGGGTTTTCGTCTTGCTCTTTTGGGCGTCGGAGGAGGGATAAAGCAGCTGCGGACCTGCTAGGGCGCCTTTGGTAACTGTTTTAGATCAATGTCAGCAGTGGCGACTCGACGGAGGCAGCCTGGCTGTGCGGATGTGATGGATAAGTACATTTCACTGTTTTCAGGGGGTCCAGAGGCATCCATCTTGGTAGTTGGTGGTATTTATGCCTTGTGCAACGTCTCACAGGCGCAGGTTGACCGTGGTCGATTAATCGCAAAGGTGGCCTCGGCACATGAAAGTGGGAATGGGAATGGCGGGGTTGTTGTGGTCTTTGTGTACTTTAAAAGGCGAATTAAAGACCATTGATAGTGTCCCAAGTGATAGGAAAAGGAATGTATGCCACTGATAGTCAAGATTAATGAGGGGCTGAAGGGGAAATATCGACGATATCTAGGTGGTGGTCAGGTGTGATCGGCACGAGATCCATAAGCATTAAAGGTGAGATCAATGGATGATCTGAAGTACAAATCGAGTCAAGAACCGAGAGCAGGAAGATGACGTTGTCCTGAGTAGCTACACTGCTACAATGTACGTGTAGAGTACTAAATATGGGCCCATATTTACACCATGCACAGCCCCCAACCACTGATTGGGCACGCTGGGGCTCAGTACTACCTAGATACCCAGGAGGGTATAGTACGGTCCTTTATGCCTCGTGGCGTCAAAGGTTGGGGGCTCTTAGCGGCCCGGCAAACAACAACTCAGCAGGGAAACTTGAAGCTACTGGGATGCACTGACGAAGCTTATGGGGTTCGCGCCGGTTTAAGGTTGGGCGAGGAATGTGGCCGGAACCGTTTCGTTTCAAATAGCGACAGAAACCGGTCCAATTGGTCTCAGGAAGCACAACCTGCTTATATGTACTGCTGAGTAGTTCAGCGGGTCCACGGCCTGTGAATGGGCATACGGTGTGGTCAAGAAAGAAAGGCCCGGCATCAAGGTTCTATTCGCGTTCAGCTCCAGCCCTAAGAGAGACCGGCCCCCGACCAACTAAATACCGGCCACCGCCCGGCGACCACCAGGTCTATTCCCACAGCTAAATCTAGGTCCTGGATTCCGCATACTCCAGAATACTCTCAATAGAAATAATATCAAACGGCCCAAGGTCTATGCCCAGGCCGACCTCCTTGTCTCGAGGTGTCCGGACCGCAGTGCACGTCATGTAATCCGGTCCCAACGACCGCAAACAGACATTCGCGTCGTCCACCTTCTTCGCCTCAAACCATATGTCGTGCTCCCTGACCACATCGCCCCCGTCCTCGAGCGACCCCTCAAAGGAATCGGTGGGCTTTGGGGGCTTGAAGTTCCGGAACTCTAGCACATCCAGCCACGGGGCGAGCAGCGCTTCGCCCGTCATCTTCACGTAGGCCTCCCTCAGACACCACAGCGTGTAGAAAGCGCGGAGCTTGAAGTCCGTGACCTGCTCCCGGGTCGCCCCGGCGGGAAGTCCTGGGACGGCGCTCAGGACCTGGTATTTGAGATAGCTCGCCTCCGAGGGCGCAAAAACATCCGAGTGCATGTCCACGAAGGCAGGCCAGCCCTCCTTGTTGATGACGGAGTGGTCGCGATCTCGCCTCTCGCTGACGCAGACGACATCCACACCGACATCGACGCCGTCGCGGCCGTACGAGGCCACCAGCGCGACGAGCCCGGCTTGGTGGCTCACGTTGAACTCGATAGGGGACGTGCCGTTCGCTGGATCGACGTAGACGGGCTTCGTATTGGAGTTACGCGTGATTTTGGTCTCCCACCAGGGCACGTCGCAGTATTTGCTTATGACATAGTGCTTGAGCAGCTGCGAGGCCAGCGACATCTTCGCATCGCGGACGAAGAAATAGCGGAGCACACCTTTGCGCTCGTCCGGGGTGAGGAGAGCAAGGGCTCTTGCAGCCTGCAATCAGCGTCAGTGTCTGCGTATCCGACGAGGTTAGAGCCGTGCAGGTGATTTTCAGGCTGGCTCACATATGTTTCCAGTTGTTGTGTCTTTTCAGCATCTGGCCATAGATTCCGTGTATCCACAATCCATTGCACAATCACCGGACTGCTTGTTGATGGCGCCATAGTGAGAGATAGGTTTAGTGAGAGGAATTATAGTAGGGACTTGTTCTCTTGTAGAAATTGCTGTCAATACGTCGTGATATGTATTGTCAAGACCTGGAAGCAGTATGAATACGGGTCACATCATCAAATCAACATCTTATCCCCAGAGTTGCCCGATCCGCTTATGCCGCTGGTCAAGGTACGGAGTCCGAAGTTGAGGCTCAAAGTTAGCTGCAAATAAGCGAGACAACCCACCCCCTCCTTGCCCCCCTGTTCCCCCACACTACCCACTGAATATAGCTAAAACGGACTTCACTTCTTCATCCTTGCCAATGCATCATATCTGTCTCGCCAGTTCAAAATTGTGAGTTATCAAAGAATTGGACTTGAATATTTTAGATACTTGAATTGTTACGATCCCTCCATGCTATTTCCTCTTTTTCTCTTGGTATGGGAATCAAGCTAAGTTTCAAATGTTGATTTGATTACCGAACTGATCTCCATATATGTTTATTAACAAGGTGATTAGTCATTGCCTGACTACATGCTACCTAGTAAGTTCCTAGGTTGCTAAGTAAGGATCACGGATCAGTGCCTACCTGGTTATTGCAGAGAAGGGCTGGGGGAAGATGGATGTATCTGCTTGAACCTACATAGGTAGGTGGTTTTTGTTGACATCCGTAGATACCACTCGATGCCATACACGGGCATTGTCGCTATTCGTGCTCCTCCAAAATCACATGTGCGGTGGTTCACTCATGTCATGCTGCCACATTCAATTGACTGGCTCAAAGTATTCCAGTCCCTTGTGATCCTTACTTGCACCTTCCAAGGCCAGTCGATAGTGGCTCCAGAAATTGTATTACTGTTACTTCCATCTCGCAAGGCAGGCTGGAGGAGGATGTCGTAGCGGATTTATGGAAACGGTGTCCATAAATGTATACAGAGTATTGGGGAAGGATAAACTCATGATGTAACATCTACATAGAAGGTCGAGAGCAGTCATGAGCGACTGGGGTGCTCGCCTACTCAGATAGGTTGATGATTGTAATTCTGACAGAGAATATCCTGGTTGCCAGGAGTTTATAGATGGCTCCTGCATTCGCTGGGAATGTTGTTTCCGGTATATATACGATCTCACCATCACAGTACCTACCTATGTACTCAAGCACCTAGGTAGCTCTTCCCCATCTTCTACAAACATGGCCTTGGTACATCTTGCATCGAAATCGGTACCACCCTTCTCAGCCGTTCTCACGTTCTTCAAAAAAGCATTTACACCGCAATCTTGCTCATCCTAAGCTGGAAGCAAGACGTCTGCAAGATCAATTTTTCCAGGAATAATTTCTGTGCAAGGCGCAGCGACTTTTAACTTCTTATCAATAAGACCAACCACAATCAGTCTGAAAACCTCTTCATTCATGTTCCCTGAACGGCACCAGGCATAAGACTATGACGCACTGGGTCGATCTACCTACCGAGTTACGCCAACTTATACGAGACTATGTTATCCAAGACAGATTGTTCTCAACCGAACAAGATCCGCAGAGCATAGCGGATCTGGCTACGGTCAATAAAGAATGGCAAAGCGAGGTCGAGAAGGTTACCTTCAAGAGCCTTTGCCTGGCTTTTGGTGATTATGATGGTGGCCAAGAAATATTTGCCACGAGAGAAAACGGTAGCATCCATCATGCTCGGGTGGCACTTGCCACAGTATTGAACAGCAGACGCATGAAATACCTGAGGGAGCTCACTATTCAATTTCAATTCCCCGGGTCACCCGCGAGCATCGGAACCGACAACGTCGCCTACGTCTGCATGGCAACCGTTCACCAGCTCTGTTCCATCCTGTCCATCCTGCACAACGTGGAGTGCCCGAATACCGACAAGCAATTTCGCACCCTCGAGATTGACCTCGTACCAGTTGTCTTCGGTAGCACTATGAGCATCAACTCTCTCATATGGCCTGGACCTGTCTCGGACCATCTCATCAACCGTCTCGTCAGCGTCATCTCGGAGACACCAAAAGTTGCTGCTGTGACATCGCTTTCCTTGTGCCTGGACAGCCTGCCACCACCCATATCTTTGCAACTCATCGGCCGATTTCCGAACCTTCAGCAGATTGACTCCACACTATCATTTGACCCCAGCGAGATCCATGTATGGAAAGCACTTGCTGGTGAGTTCTATACTTAGGGGCCACATATTCTGCTCTCCAGTTCTATTGATTCCCCTTTGCTGAGACTGTGTAGCTAGTTGCTGACAAGGGAATTGCAGACATAATCAAGTTCGGATTACCTTCAGCTGGACCCAAGCTCTCCTCTATCAAGTTCAGCCATAATTGCTCGCCGAGTGATTTGGGAATTTTGTCGTGGCAGTATAACATCCTGCTTCACCAATACGCCCTTGTCCAGCCATTTGTCAACGCTCTGCTCGAGTATAGTTGCCAGCTCCAACGTCTGGAGATCGGGAACTTGGCAATTTCGCACGAGCTCAATGCTGACATCTTCCTTATGGCAACAATGTCAGCCTTTACACCGATTGTGGCCTATCGTTGGCCCAATCTACATGAGTTTATCATTCAGATTCCTGTATCATATCCAATAAGATGGTGGGATACATATTCAACTCTCTTATTCTTCTTGGCGGGACACGCGGCTTCGAGGATGCCTGTGCTCAAAAGAATGTTGATACAACTCTACATTCCGGTGTAGGATCCCCGGATGGTCATGCATACTTATTGCGGATTGACTGAACTCAGGTTCCAGGTCAACAGCTTGAAGATCCCCCAGTCGTCCAACGTCAACATTTGCAACGTCAGAGAGACCGCAACATTGGAGATATGTGGCATGGGTAATCGCTTTGTAGTAACGGATGCGTGGAAGCATGTTGCACAGGCCAGGGGATTGCTATTGGACATCAGATGGCATTCAATACCGATGCTCCATGACAGCATCGTCGACCATTCCCAGGGTTCGGAGGAAGTCGATGGAGATGGCGAGGATGGAGATGGCGAGGTGGAAGATTATTTTTAGCGAGGAAGATGGGTGAGGATCCAGGTAACAGCGAGTAGCACTACAAATTATACCAGCTTCTAACCTCGGGGCTGTGTCTTCAACGTCGGTGACCTTACTGAAATATACCCTCGGTTTATATCGGATAGGACTTCTGAGGTTGTACAAGCTAAAGAAACACTCCTTGGATGTTTCTGTGATAGGTTCTTCTACCTAAGTAGCCACTACCTGCTGCGTAGATATCGAGACACTTATCTCAACCACTAGGGAGCTGCATTGATTAGGATACAGCACTGTGACGCAATGCGACATTATATATCCTGATTGACGAGTCTAGTCACAGCCTGCATGAGCTGCCCAGGTAAGCACATTAGTGCTATGTTGGGGTTCGACCTCCTCTTCATGCAGGATCAAGCTGCTTGACTCTGCCCAAAAAATGTCGCTGACCAGGGGCGAACCTGTCAACAATTGCTCAGACGACCTCAGGGGTGGAAATCATCTACCTTTACGATATGCAGGCACCAGTGCGATAACATACTATATACAGAATCACCGCTCTAGTGTTCTCTTGAAGCCTTCGGCAGCTTCCATGCCATGGAATCCCTGAAAATCAAAATACAAGAAGTATCAGTGCGGTACGTGGCTCGCTCCAAGATGGGACGCGGTGCTTACGATGTGACGGGTTATGGCAGAACCGCTGGTGGTTACAAGCAAAGGTCACCTTCACCTGGCTCCTCCTACGATTCAAAGAGAAACCAGGAGCAAGCCTCAGTGAAACTAGAGGTGAAGAGCTGTACCAAGCCTGAAATAGACACAGAGAAAGTCGATAAGGTGGACAAGCCTTCGGTGACAGAGCACACGAATCGTCCTCCGAGATCTTTGCACCCCAGGGACGAGATGGCAGCAATTGTCCTCACGTATCAGGCGCTACAGTCTGTCAAAGGTCTGTTGCAGGTCTTGGCCTTGACAGATCGGTCTCCACCGAGCCCTATGTCCATCCTTTTGAACCTCGAGAAGTCGTTCTACCATCTAAAGAGCCTTATGGATCTTTGGCTCGATATTTCTGGGTGCTTAGGGCATGATAATGCTATCATACCTCCTCAATATGCACAATGGCTCCTATCCTCGGGAAGATACCTTCGATCGGGTGCTTTTAAAAATCGCGATGCGTTTCTCCACCGCACTTTCCACGATGTGGAACGCATAATGTCGATGATTTCTCGGTGGTGTCCACAGATTGAGTATGCCTTCAATCCGAAAACCTTCCATCATTATGAACCAGGTCAATGAAGCTGACGGCGGCGACAAATTTTTAGGTCGATCGAAGGGGATGCTCGAGGAATGACCAATGCATGTCCATGGATAGCTCTCATGGGACCTTGCTGCATATCCCAAGCTCGACCCCATCTCGGGAGTCAGGGTGCTTCTGATGAAGAAGTGCTCGATTGGAAATCCGATGCATCAACAATTGTCTCGTTCTCCCCAGAAGTCCCCGAGAAAAGTATTCTGGTCACAGACATCAACAGCCCTCTTGAGCGTGCTGCCCATTTTGGTTTCCAGCAGGCTGACGACTGCTTCGACTCAGCGTCTGGACTGTCTAGTCACCCTGACCCAGACAGACACTCCTTTCATCAACCATATTTCACAGCAAGAATTTCACCGCTTCCCAAGCTCATAGCTAGAAGTTGCGTCTCTGAACCACCATCTGCACTTAGCCCTGTGGCTGAAGAAGTAACGGAAGAGGATGATGACCCCGAAGCAACCGAGACAGAATCACCCTGGCCGTCAATATACTCTGCTGACACACCTATCATGGATGAGAATCACCATTTGACACCTTTCAAGAAGGATTTTCTTGAGGTGGTGCTGCTCGCATTTGCCCAGTTTCGACAAACATCTCCAGGAAAGACCAACGAGCGTACTGATGGGCAACCGTCGAGTCCCGTGGACTCAAGCCAACGTGGGCAAGGTAAAAACACATCGAGTAATTCTGGCAAGCGCCCCTTGTCATCGAGTGGCTCAAACACCGGGAGCGGTGGTACCACGACCTCAGGGCGATCCTCCAAGAGAAGATCCGTGGACAGGCGCTTCACATTTGCTTGCCCCTTTGCTAAGAAGGATCCTCTCCGTTACCGGGGATGCTATCACATGATTTTGACTCGCATTCGCGACGTCAAGCAGCACATAACTCGGTGTCATTACCTGCCGGTCTATTGTCCCAGGTGTATGGAGAGCTTCGACGACGAGTCCACAAGGGATATGCACATAAGGTCAATATCCTGCGAGGAGCGCCCCTTCGTCCAGTTTGAGGGTTGCTCGAA
The DNA here is from genome assembly GCA_003795295.1 of Cytospora leucostoma. Classification (NCBI taxonomy): domain Eukaryota; kingdom Fungi; phylum Ascomycota; class Sordariomycetes; order Diaporthales; family Cytosporaceae; genus Cytospora; species Cytospora leucostoma. The sequence continues at coordinate 134,159 of LKEB01000005.1, read as the reverse complement.
GAGCCAGAGGGAGCAGCTCAGCAATAGGGTCTCACAGAAGCTGCCTCCAGAGAAACAGTGGTTCACCGTGTTCGACATCCTCTTCCCTGGCCATCCCCATCCCTCGACCCCATTGGTGGATCGGGAGATATTCGAGCCCATGTCTGCGTTCCGTGACTTCATGACAGATCAAGGCCCAACGTTGATGCTGGACTTTTTCAAGACCAAGGGGGTGGCTCTAAACTGTCAGCCACAAGAAGAAAGAGACCTCTTAAGCTTGCAGCAGACCATAATTCGAGAGGGTCTCGAGGTCATCCTCGACACTGTGATGCCGAGCCTGGGCAGGGAAATATCACATAACGATGCTACCGGGTCGGCTGACTTACAACTACCTGAGCCAGACAAGCCTGTGCAGGATATGCCTCCCCCCGCAAAGGAGGCTAAAGAGGGGGAGACCAAGCAAGATGTTGTACTGGAAACGGTAGCAGAACCAGAACATGTTACGGGGGGGCAGTGGAGGAGGGATACAAGAGCTCCCCAGATTGAGGGGACCGGTTCATTCTTCAACACTACATCAACACAAGGAAGTCTTCTTGAGGAACAGAGCAGATATGTGGATGATAGACTGGATACTGGCAACGATGTGGCAATGTCAAATTTCACGCACTCAGGATCCAACATGGAGTTCGAATTTGTCGCTCCATCGGAGTGGTCGTCGCTCTTTGATGGCTTCGAAGCCGGGTTTCAAAGGGGCACTTGAACAAAAGGTAGAAGCACAGAGGGCTGCAAATGTGCAATATTGCTTCCTTTCCTTGGTTTTTTCCCTTTCCTAGAACACGAGCGTAATTATACCCAACGGTATAGCAGGTTGTAGTGGATATAATCAAGCCAGAATTCCAATCACAAATAAATTTTGCCGATTCAAGAAGAAAAAAACCGATTTAATTCTGTTTGAGCTTACTACATATGTACCGTGTCTCATGCTCTCCTCTGAACAAGATGACTATCGGAGTGGCAGCTATGTGATATGTGTCCGGACCCGCTTACGCGTTCTATACTTAAGCGTATACAATCAGCACACAATGCAATACACCAGGCAAGTGGCAGTATCTTCGTCCGTTATTATTTAGTCGAATTGCCTGATCTCATATAATTCCATATGAGGTCGCTCCAGTACTAGGCTCTGATACCAGAAGTGTTTGCAGCTCAATATATAGTCGACCAAGCTGGCAATAGGTATGGCTAATCTACCACAACCTTCCAGAATCGAGCGACCCAGGGCTGAGCCATCTAGTCCTCCTTCAGACTATCTTCCTTGGGTAGTGTGATTGTGAACTTGAAAAGCTCATATCCATCTTTGTTCTCCCCGATACCACACTCTTTCTCCTTCACCTCTTTGTCTTTCTTAGCATCTTTCTCCTCGGCTTTCTTCTCCCCACCGTTCTTCTTCGGCTTCTCAATAGCCTTCCCATTACCATCAACCTCAACCACGACATCCTCGACATCCAAGCTTCCATCCTCGGTGTAGGCCCACATATCCTTCAGCTCACCCTTGACCAGCCCTGTTAGCCATGCCGAACCACAAACGCCGGGTACCAAGTACAGAAGCGCAGGCTGGCCACGCTTAAAAACCATCAGGACTACCAGCGTGGCCAACATGCCGATGAGATAGCCGAAGATGGTAGCAAAGAAGTAGGACTTGGAAAAGGAGGCTTCTGAGACTGCCCTGAGGGTGGGCTGGCCCGACACGAGGCCCCGAAAACTCGTGCCCCAGATATAGTTGCCCCACTGGCCACGGGGGTCGACGAAGGGGGCCTTGACGGTGCGGAACGCCTTCTTAACAGTGGTAATCTGGGTGGCCGCCTCGGTGGCATTGCCGATGGTTTTGTCGCTTTCCTCCCCGGACACTGTCTCCAAATTCTCTTCCACGCGGGTGACCTTGCGCTGGTAGTGCCTCCACAAGTCAAAACGGAGAGCTAGGCATATAAAGATGCCCGGGATGACAATGTCGCCGAGACCAAGGAGACTACTCCGTCCTCCGGAGGTCCCGTATATCAACTTTATTGGGGCATCGACTTGCGTGGCGACGGCTATCATGAATGGTGTGTAAAAGACCATCACAATGTCGTAAACGAAAAGTCCTACAAGGACCATGGAACCGATGGTGAAGGAGGTGACAGACATCCAGATGAATGACGTGTAGCAGACCGCCAGACCCAATATGTTGGACAGTGCTGTCGAGTTGGTGTAAAGGTATAGGCCCTCGACGGCACAGCCGATTAGGAAGCCTATCACACCGGTGACTGTAACCTCAGCAGCGGCACGGCGACTGAGTACCACCAGGTCCACGACACAGGCCTCCTTGAGGAGGTGTCGAGCCATCCAAATAGTCTTCCTGCGGCCCGCTGATACGCTTAGTTCCGATGCGAAACCCGGCAGCGGCAGTCCCTTTTTCGGGTCGACCTCCTTATCAGAGTCTTCACCTTGTGGCGACTTCAGGACCTTCTGGGTGCGGCTCACAGGGTCGATCTCGAAGACGCGACCGCTACGGTCGATCCAGAAATCGGGAAAGACGAGGCTTATTAGGGACTTCAGGCCATCGCTGAAGAAGATTCCCATACCGAAAAGCGCAGACGAGCCCAGGTACACCCTTAATATCTTGTTGAGGATGGTAGGGTCCTGTAGCCACTTCATAAGGTAGTACAGGAAGATAAGCACTCCACCGGCGAGTAAGGGGAACAAGAAGGCGTCGGAGGCCTCGAAGCCCTGGGCGAATTGTTCCTTCTGGTCGTCGACGACGAGCTTGCCGTCTTTTCGCTTGAGCTTTTTGGGCGGGGCGGCGGATGGGGGCCGGCGCAGGGAGGCGTGTGCGCCGAGGTAGATGATTAAAGTGGCGCTGAGGATCATCTTGATCTCTATGGAGAAGTAGTCCATGGACGAGACAACTTCCCAGACAGTGGGTACGGATGTGATGGCGTGCGCGTCTGGGACAATGGATGGCACCGGCGCCGCGATGGACACGTTGGGGTTTGATTCGGCCATAATATGACGAAGAGGTAGTTGATGTGCAGACCAGAAATTTTGGGGTGAGGACAGCAAGTACAGGTTCGAGGGTCGTGATCCTCTCCTGATGTGTTATATCCCAGACTTCCACTCGAGCAGCGCGTTGGTTTCGGACTCCAACAAACGCAAACGATATGCGCCAAAAGATGCGAGAAAAGGCGCCCTTGGTGCTTTGTTCAGTCGCCCGATCGTTGCATCAGTTGCAGAAGATGATGATGGGAGACTGTGACAGAGGCTGGATAGAAAAGGAACACTATGGCCCTTACGGTGAGACCAACTCTAGATGAACACTTGATGATTGTGACGGGTGCAATCACTCCATTGTATGGTGTCTTCTTTTGTTTGCAGGTTTCCAGCAATCAGACTGCGAGATAATCCAACCTAGCACGGTATGAAAGGATACGTAATAAGTGATGATGTTGCAAGATATACAAGTGAAGCCTCCTCGGCCAAGAAAGATCATGTGTCACTTTCTTCGTCTGAGAGTGGTACTGAAAGGACCGTGACAAGGCGCAGCCTTGCAGAAGGAGTGCAGTGCTAAAGTGCCCCGGACGATCCAGTAAAACCGATCCCGTGGCGTCATCAGAACAGGGGTTGGACGTTCTGGAAGCCTCAGCCTTGCTCCCCTAAAATTCCAACGATCTACAGCCAACAAATATAATAAATATCCAATATCAAACTTCAACTACTCGCCCACGCACCCGCCCTCTACCGTACCCCGAACAAGCCAGCCCACAGAAGGTCGACCAGTCACAATGGCAGCAAAGGAAGTAGTCCTCGACACGTCCATGGTACGTACCCCCTCATAGACATAGACATCCCCAACTCATCTCAAACCCCCAAGCTGACCAACCTGCCACCTCCAGGGCACGATAACCCTCGAGCTATACACCACCCACGCGCCCAAGACCACAAACAACTTCCTGACCCTCTGCAGCCGGGGCTACTACGACGCCACGCCCTTCCACCGCATCATCCCCAACTTCATGGTCCAGGGCGGCGACCCCACGGGCACGGGCCGCGGCGGCACCAGCATCTACGGCGACAAGTTCGAGGACGAGTTCCCCACCAACCCGGCCGACGGCGCCCTGCAGCTCAAGCACACGGGCGCGGGCGTCCTCTCCATGGCCAACGCCGGGCCCGACACGAACGGCAGCCAGTTCTTCATCACGCTGGCGCCCGCGCCCTGGCTGGACGGGAAGCACACCATCTTCGGGAGGGTCAAGGCCGGCATGGGCGTCGTCAGGAGGCTGGGGCTCGTCAGGACTGATGCCGAGGACCGGCCGGCGGAGGATGTCAGAATCCTACGCGCTAGGGTTGTTGAGGAGGGGGGCGACGAGGTGTGAAGAAGTGGGAGTGAGGGTGGTCTTGCCTCGCAGAATGACATGGATCATGAATCACGAATAGAATGTTACGGTGGTCCTGGGGCTCCTCACATGCGGACGGCATCTTTGCTAGAGGTATCGGAACGCGGTTGGGAGAGTGCGGTTGGTATACCTTTGGACGTTGGGCGTTACGGCGACCCTGTGAGGACGAGGCATGGGGCACGAGAACGAGGGCCATGGGCCTATTGGGACCGATTGGACTGATGGTCAATCAGGGAGCTTACGATTGCCGCCATCGTCAATGCTTCGCCTCGCTGGGCTCGAAGCGGGTATCGGCGATGAGCCGACGTCTAGAGTAACCTACATCCATCCGCCACGATCGGGGCCTCCAGCAGGAGTCGCAACACCGCACCGCGAGATGGTTTGAGCAGGAAGAAGAAATGCGTTGCGCAAGCATAAATTATATGTACGAATAAGAAGGCCTCGAATGACCTAAAGGGGTCAAAAAGGACAATACAGACGAAGCCAGCTACTCACATGCAGGATGACGCTGCTGTACTAAGCGAGACTTCTGGCGCTGGTGTGGAATTGTAGCCTTGCTGTGAGACCATATACCTTGGGCGTCACCGTTCACAAGCAAACCTGATATATGACGTCCTCCCTCCGTCCTCTGCAAATGATGTCCCTAACCCCCGAAGATGTCTCTCCCATCCTCGATCATGGAATTCTGGAACGTCTGTCTACCACTGGGCTATGAATGTTATGCTCGAAGAGTCCGCAGTCTCTCTAGGGGCGAGGATGTCCATTAACACGCCCAGCAAAGCGAACAAACATGTCAAGCAACGGAGCCCAACCGACGCAAGCCTTATATTGCTAGCTGTCGTAAGATATACTACGTTGCCCTCCTCTGGTATTTCATACAAGTGGATATCCACAAAACCATTTATTCCTTGCCCTTGGACGCCTGTGAATACCACCTCAAGAACGCCGGCCACCCTTCAATATGCAATGTCAAAACGACTGATTGACCAACTCCGTAAAATGCAAAGTAAGGACATGCAAAACACTCCCACTCCTCTCCGCTCAAACTTGACCTTTCCCCGCCATTCCTCCGACCTACTTCCTCTCCACGTCCTCCGATACTCTGGCAGTGAGGCCGCAGTCTGCATTAAGATGTGTTGTTGGCTGGAAGAACATCCCGCCCCTCGTAAACACATGGCTGACTCATTCTGCGGCATCAAATGCGGATCTCGTCTCGATCGCATAGTTATGAAAGATCGAGCGACTTGAGTGGTGGCATGTACTACCCTGCCCCTGGGGTACATGCCAGTACTTCTATCCAAAATAGGGGGCACGTGGTGTGCAACGCGAGATGAATCATAGATATTACCGTTCGCACGGTATCCATCTAGGTGTCTTTTCGCCCCGTGGATGCAAAGCATTTGACCGGCTGGGTAACTGGCCCTCCTCCATCGTGCTGAGAGCCTACGACGCGTGTGGAGGATCCGATAGGGTATCCGAAGACTCGTAACCGCCGTCTACCTGACTTCCTTTCTTCTGCCTCGGCGAGCCGTGGGGTGGTTTCGAGGCCCCGAGCTTCAGCTTCTTGGCCGGGGAGGGCTGCTTAGACGTAGACTTCTTCGGCGCAACCTGTACCGTCGATTTCTTGTCCTCTTCATCGTCATCATCTATCTTGGACTCCACACTGAGGAAGGAGCTTGCCTTTGTCCTCTCCTTGTCCTTCTTGGGCTTGTTCTTGAGCAGGATTTTGGTGGTCGTGGCCCTGAGCTTCTTGCTCTTCTTCTTGGGATTGCCGCCATCCGAGTCCTGGTCGTCATCGAGCTCGTCGGCGTCGCGCTTCCTGGGGCTGCCCGCTCGCGAACCATTGACGGGCGTTCCCTTCTGACTTGACGGGGGAGTGGCATCCCCACCACCACTACCGCCGTTGGTAATCTTTTGCGAGGCGACACGACTTGCGTTCCTGCCACTGTTGCCAATGCATGCGCCCATGTGGTTGTTCAGACGCGTAACCAGGATACACCGTTTACACTTGCTGCAGGTCGCTGAAGGGAAAGACAAGACATTCGGGGGTCGCTGTCCATCTGCCATAGGCGTCACGGTGCCGTCCAGGCTCGGGTCCAGCTTCCTCTCCATATCCTTCTTTTTCTTTCCCCTTCCAGGTCCTGGGGCAACCCATGTCTGGCCGTAAATGTCGTATCCAGGCTTGTCGATGTATGGGTGCTTCTTGCAGTAGATTATGCCTGGGTCGGGTTTCTGTGCTCCCCTGCCCTCGGTGGGGTGTAGTAGTCGAGGTAGGTGGCAGCGTGGGCACAGGATGTCCTTTGTGGTCTGTAGTGGGTTTCCCTTCAATAGGACCTTTCCGTCCTCATAGATGGCTGCGTCGGTCTCCGTTCGTATATCGGGCTTGGAGTCCTGATCTGAGGCGTCGGCGGCGTCGGCGGCCAATTTCTCTACACGGATGGCAGCTGTGTTCGCCCGGCGGACCTTCTCTTCGCGATGCACATCGAGGACGAGGTCAAATATGACATTGTACAGTACATCGTCGAGGACTTGGTGTGACTAGAGAAGAAGGGTCAGATTTGCTTACAGATAAACCAGGAGGGATTTGAGAGCACGGGCGAGATGAATGCATAAATATTTAGTGGTATTGGTGAGTTTCGACTTACAATTCTTTCCAAGCCGCCAGCATTTTTGTCAGCGACAATGACTCCTGCTCTCCCAGTCAGAGCATCGAGCTTCACTTGGTCCATGGTGGAAGAGGCGACACGACGGCGGCGGTTCGTAAGGAGAAGGGGAGTGAGGCAGTCGGGTATGGCCGTCTGGTGCTGGGTGTGCGTCGCAGTTTCGTTTGTAATGTGTGGGGGGTGGATGGGAATCTGTAGCTTTCTAAGTTAATTAACTAAATTAAATTTTGGGTTTTGGGAAGGCTGACACAAACATGCAGTGACGCTCGACTGGATCTGTAACAGCCTAGCGTGGCGCCCAGATGGCCGATTCAGATGGGTACCGTGTACTGAACCTGTGAATAGGCTAGTAGCTCCTGGCTACGTAGGTGACTGACTTGTCTGTGGTTTTGCCAACACCAGGGCAAGGTTCCAGGTTGTATTTGAGATATATGTTGGGGATTGCACGGCACTGCTTTGCTGGATGTTGATCGGAGGGACGGTGCCGACCTCGGGGTTCTGATGTCCGTCGTCTGCTGTCAGTTGGGTCTCTTGTCTACATAGGCACATTTATTTTTGTCTGTTGTCTCTTCGCAGACCAGGGCCACAGATAACCTTGGAAGTGCGTATGGTCGAAGTAGGTAGGTATCAAACTGAATACATTCAGAGGGTCCTGTAGTTGCTGTGTATTTCTCCCTGCGCTCGGAGGCTCCTGATGAACCCTGGGATCTCCCTGGAATCTCCGGCTATTCCTGGGCGTGCCGGGGTATCATCATCTAAATTCAGTACGCGGTACACGCCTGGGTGGTACTTGACACTTCTACGGCAGCTAAAACACCCGCCCCGCCATCCACTACTGTGTACTGTAGTGTACGTCCGTACATACCTGCCAGTAGATATTGAACCCCTGACGACACACATGTAATCTTTCTCCCATTCCACTTCTATGCTTCTCCCCCTTCCCTCGTCAAGCAATACACCACATCACGAGTGCCCCGTGTCAACTTTACAAGACATCATGAATCCTATATGACAACGTTAACCCCAAACAACCAGTAACGCCCCCTTCCTCCGAACCTCGCGACACGCCTGACTACTACACAAAACCCTTCCAGCCATGTCGCGCGCACAGCAGCCCTCGATACTCTCATTCTTCCAGCCGAACGACAACACCAAGCAGCAACCACCAATACCCTCTGCTCCTCCCTCGCAAACGCAAATCCATACAAAGCCTCAACGTCAAGAACCGCAAGTATCAACACCACCTCCGCCTCCCCAGGCGCCACCAATACCACAGCAACCTCCCGCCGCGAAACCCACCAACCTCGCGCCCATACCAGTAACAGCCCTCCCACCCACAATACCAACGCCCCACCCCTCCGCGACGATCGTACCCGTGACAGACGCGTACATCCCCGCGCTACGGCGCATCAACGCGCTCCTCCTACCCGTCAACTACACCGACGCCTTCTACAAGGCCATCCTCGACCCAGCCCAGTCCGGCCTCTTCAGCCGCGCCATCCTCTTCCAGGACGACCCGGCCTCGCCCGCCAAGGTGGTAGGCGGTCTCATATGCCGCCTCGAGCCCAGCCCCTTCGACCCGCAGGACAGCGACGGCAGGTACTCCCCCGGCCTCGCCAAGAAGGCCGCCGGCTCGGTCGCCCCGCCGCCCGTGGGCCTGGGCCACGCGCTCTACGTCCAGAGCCTGGTGCTCCTCGCGCCCTATCGCGGGCTGGGCCTGGCTGCCGCTGCGATCGAGGGGATCTTCGATGCCGTGCGGACGGTCACCAGGGAGAGGAGGGGCAACGGGCTGAATATCAAGTGGGTGTATGCGCACGTCTGGACGGAGAATGAGGAGGGGCTGGCTTGGTATGCTCGGCGCGGGTTCGAGAGGGACGTCAGGCTCGAGGGGTACTACTTCAAGCTCAAGCCTGGGAGCGCATGGGTTGTCAAGAGGCGGGTGGTTGTTGACGGCGAGGATGAGCGCCCGGGCAAAGACACGGTGTCGAGGCAAGGGGCAACACCGGTTGGAAACGGTCATGTAGCGCATGCGCAGCCTGATGCTATACCCCTGAGCGTCACCGCGGCCGCTGTAAACCTGCCGGGATTCACTCCTACGATAAACGCGCCTCCTTCCGCTGGACCACCGAAGTCAACATCCCGACCTCCTCTGCCAGAGAACTCCCTCTCCTTCCAGAACAAGCGACCCGATATGGAGTGGAACGATCTACCCGAGGACATGGTCGCAGCGACACCAACGCGAAATAGCTCCCGGAGCAACCTGGTACCACCTCCAACATCATCCGGGGCAACTTCCAGGAGTAGCTCGGCCACCGGACGCAAGAAGAGGGACAGGGCTTATCCGACAGCCGCGTTTGGAAGCTAAACGAAGAACATTGAAG
>LKEB01000005.1:108807-124673 GCA_003795295.1 Cytospora leucostoma | reverse complement strand
GGCTTCATGTACCATAATTGTCGCATTGGGAGGGCTTCTGGCGTAGAATCTGGGAGCCAACTTGATCGGCTTCGGACTTCGGAGAAGATCGCATTGTACGAAGAAAAGATGGTCCGTCCACACACCTTTTGGGTAGGTGCCACGGAGCTTCGTTCTCGCTGCTGGAAGCGCAACATCGTCCGATGATTGTAATGGTCACGAGGGGCCACCCAAGGAACGCGAGCTGTTCCAGGAGGCAGCGCACGAGAACTGCCATAGCGCGGCATAGAGATATCCCCGCAGAACCGGTAGGGACGTCTGAACCGCTCCCCTGCTGGCTTCACATGAGAGCCAAAGACGGGAAGGGTTATAGAACCTCCAATTGGTCCGAGTAACAAAGGTACAAATCCACCCCAGGAGCTCCAAGTGTTGCCCGCAGGGAAGGGATGCACCAAATCACACCTCAAATATCGATGTCTGTCTGTATATGGATCAGTACCTAGGTAGTCATGTCAAGACTACACCTCTCCTCTCCCCCCAGGACGTCTATACTGTAGCCAACTTCGAAACTATATGTACATGCCGTCATCGTCATATAACAGGACTATACTTCGGCGACTTGCATCATCCTAATCAACAGTATATATCACCAAGAAGTCTCCGAGAACTTTCTGTAGACGATATATCCTGCGCCGATTTGATACTACATCTTCACATCACAGGCAACATAGTTTTACGTGTCCCCCAACCCTGCCCTAACTTCATCATTTGGTATGAACATAGGTACTGGCAAGAGGAGCACCTGGGCAGCACATTACTTCGATATACGTATAACTTGACCAACAGACAGTCCAATCGTCCATCACACATTGTAATGCAGTATTCCAACACACCTAGACCCGAAATGCATCATAACGTCGTCTATACATACTTATTAGCAACCTATATAATACACAATGGTGGTAGCCATCGATCCGGATAAACTACAAGTATATACAATGCTAAGCAGGCATCCATCCGTACGAACACAAGGCAGACGACCATGAGCAGAAAGCAGAAGATTCAATTTCTCGATCAAACTCCATCCATCATGATTTAGTCATAAGTTACTTATTTACAATACCAAGAAAAAGTCATGAACCAAAACAGTCTAACCGAAGCCCAGGTGCACTTGCGCAGCCGGCTTTTCGTTAACCCTCCCCCCCTTTTCCCCGAAGTCGCTTTCCGCTGGGAACACTACGTTTCACGCCTCTCCCACCAATATATCATGTATAACGTACAACTGAATCGAAGAAAATAGAGGCGCGTTTCGCTAGAATGCATGCAAGCAAGCGCTCCTGTTTAACGCCGTTCTACCAAACTCCTCCAGAGGCCAGCGAGATAATCCCGCCGCCTCGTCACCACGATCGCGGTAAGCAGGCCCAATCCGGCCCATTGCCAGGGCTGAACTTTGCCCAGGTACCACTTGATTGCCTTCAGCGACAACACGGATCCTCGTTGCTATGAAACAAATAAGTAATTAGTATACGACAATTTTGACGACAGTGGGATGGCGGGAAAGGGGTTACGATGAGGTTGATACATCTCGCGCAATCAACGACAGCATTGCTAGGGAGAGTGAATCTTACCTGTTCAAGGAACTCATGGGTGGGCTGCGATTTCTCCATGCCAGTGGCGACAAGGGCGATAAGGGCAGCACCAACACCAGATCCATCCTTCGCGATGCCGATGCGGATCTTGTTGGCGCCGTCCTCTCCAATACCATCGATGGCACGAAGGGCCTCGTAGATCATGTCTCGGAAGTACGGGTAATGCTCGACCAGACTGCCGTCAACACCTATATCGATAGGCTCACCCTCCCATTCGGGATCGGTGAGCTTGCCGGTCTGGAGCACAATGGCAGCAACGGCAACGGCCGAGAGACGCGCCGCACGTCGGACGATGGCCTCGGAGATGACCTTGAAGGCCTGTGCGTCGTCTAACGAAGGGCTATGTACTGCGAGGTGGTCTTCAAGCGATTGACGCAGGGTACCGAGATCTGGAGTGTTGTCGGCGGCGGCAACAGACATTATTGCCGTGTCGAGTCCCCACTGTCTGAAGATACCGGAACCCTTAGCAACGGATGTGGTTGACCGCCAGTCGTTGCTGCTGGAGTTATCGTCCTTGAGGAACTGGCTGTCCGGGTTCTTCACCATGTCGACGATGCTCAGCCGCAAGATCTCGCCCAGGAACATGCCGGATACGCGCTTCTCAAACATCTGGATGCCGGGATTGTTGCTGGCAAGGTCTAGCTGATGGTCCCATGGCGTTTTAGGTAATACGTTCAGCTGGTTGTCGAAGGAGCCCCACTCCGTGTTTATGACCATATCGCCAGTCGACCTGTCAAACTCGCCCTGCACAGGCTTCTTAATGTTGGCGAGTTTCTCGATGTATGCGCCGTTGGTGCCGGTGCCGAAAATCGCTCCCAAGATGGTTCCCTTCTTGCCAGGCGACGTGTAGGAACGGGCCATAAGCGTTCCCACCGTGTCGTTGACGAGCGCAGCCACCTTGACAGGCAGGCCCAGCTTGTCGATTTCGGTCTGGAGAAGCTCGCAGACGTCCCTGCCTACTGCATCGGGAATGTCGAAGCCCTTCGTCCATCTTATCAAGATACCCTTGTTGATGCCGATTTGTTGGACAGGAAAGCTGAATGTGAAGCCCAGACGGAAGACCTCCTCTTCCTTGAAACCTTCTGGTGTGCTGAAAGTGAATCGCCTTCTCTTGCGATATGTGAATTGGTGGTTGTGATGTGTCCGCAGGAAGACCTCGATCTGTTTTGCTAGGAAGGCGAACAATTGCTGGGCCGACTTCGCGGTCATGAGCTCCTTGGGGATGGGGACCTTGGAGAAGGTGAGGTTGAATGTGGTGTCGCCGTTCAATCGGATCGAACAGACCCGGAAGTTGGTGCCTCCTAGGTCGACGGCGAGGTAGAGGCCCTAATAAACATTCAGGTCAGCCGTGGACCTCGGTAGGCAGAGCGCTGTTGCAGAAACAATACCTTTTCTGTGCCATTGGGAACACCAGTGACGTAAGTTGGGATCTGGCTCATGCTGGTGCCATCCTGTTCCAGCCCGAGTTCTGAGGATTGTGAGCTATGGATAAACAACAAATTAGAGTCGAGGGCAATACATACCCATCTGGTTGAGAAACTCGCGCACGCCGTTGTTGAGGTCGGCATCGTTGTAATCGAATGCCTGCACGACATGGTTGATCTCTGACGAGAGCCCCATGTTGAGTGGTTTAGAGACGGGAGCTGTGGTGGGAAAGACTTGAGGGTTGTCGCACACAGGCTCTGGAGTTACTTGAGCAAGAGGGGAGTAAGATGGACGGAGGTGAGGGAAGGGGGCTGTTATTATATGAGGGAGATGGAGCAGCCTGGCGTCATGAAGTACCAGCTGGAGAAGCTATGTAAGTGGGAGCAGGGGTTAGCCAAGTTACTCAAAGTACCTAGTCGAAAGCTTACTGTACGTCGTACTTCCCTCCGTGGTAGGGATATGCGACCAGGAACGGGACACTACAGCCCGTCCGGCCAGTACGAGGACAGGAGACAAACTGGGGAATCTCGTGAGGTTTAGAGCGGGGCATGATCATATGCACCTGGGCGACTTTTGGTTTTTGAGGCCAGCGGCCGTGACCTCCGGGAACTTACCAGAACTAGGACTGGAAAGATGGCCCAGCAGAGATGTATCGTTTTAACGGTCGACAAATTCAAGACTGAGGTCCTAGACCGCCGCCTCATGAGAGGCTGCGCTTCATTCTTGTCCCCCGTGTCCCCTTGCATTTGCTGCTCTGGGCCGCCGGCTCTTGCAATTGGTTATTGGCGGCCGTCGAGAAAAGAAAAGCAGACTGTGCAACGAAGTGATAGGGCGGGATCTCGAGCTTCAGCGACGTACTGCGATCGCGTTGCACAGTGGTTGAACTAGCCAGCCGACTGACTATATCTGATACGTTTTTCTGTACCGCCCGCGACAGCTACTTGTGCCTCCTCGAGTTCTAAGACAATTTCCTCGAAATTCTTTTGAACAGCTCTTCCATATAGCCTCGAAGTAAGACACGCGTGCAGATTCCGGTCTTGTCACAGACCAGAGTCGTAGCAGGGTCTTGCTGATACCAGAAACTGAGCCAAGGTAGTCAGGTACTTCGGGGCCGATCGAGGATGTCCAGGCGCGCCGAGGCGAGACCAGCAACAAGCCTGTGCCCAGGGCTGTGGCCTCGGTGGCTCGGGGCGGTTTCAGTGGAGCGAGGGGAAAAGGGCCGGATAGTCTGCAGGCAAGGCTTGGGTATGAGATCATGTGGGAGCCGAATAAACTGCGCAACCCTTGCCGTGGTAAATTATATCCGCAGTTCTACCGTGTAGAGTATGTTTTTGTTGAGAGTAGATGTCAGTCAAAACGAACACAGACCGTGACGACTCTGAACTGGCAAGATTTCGTGCTATGAAAGAGACAGTGGGGCATGCAAAGTAATAATTGTATAGCAGCGCCCTGACTGCTCGGCGGGCAAGCTTGAGGCATTGATCGAGCTTATCGCGGGCGCCGGCTGCCAATATGCACACTCCAGGGCCAACCTTGGAAGTCGCATGGTACTGTGGTATTTTGCGATACCGGGTGCGTTAATGACAAGCCTCCCGGCTGGACTTCACCCTCTGCTGCCCTGCAGGTGCCTCGTGCTTAGGTGGTGTCCATGGCGCCTAGATGGGCCAGACATGCACAGTACTGTAGTACGCGGTTCTCGTGGCCAGTGACACAGAGCGACAAGAGACGGACGATACGGCCGTGATGGCCATGATCACAGATGCCAGATGCCAGATCCCAAACCGCGCCGAAATGCCTCTTGTGGGAGTGCTGCCCATGTACCCAGGTACGTACGATACCTAGGTAGCGCGACACGTGGAGGCTACATAATGACGCAAATACCTGTCTTTACGCGATGTTCTCCACCGATGCAGACAATATTTCACAGGCTGGTTGCAAAGTTGCAGACGTACGTGGTACCTATTGTGGCCTCCCATGGTCGAAGATGTTGCTATGCATTTACATGGGTCCGAAGTCGTTGTATTGAAAGATCCGGGGGGCTGTTGCGGGTGAGAAGCTGGAGAGACGCTGACATTTGTGAATCGAGACAATCCTTACATTCTCATCCTGAAGTTGCCCTTGTCATCCCTGATTATCAGACCATGGACTCTACTACACCCATGCATACCTAGGTACCTATACCTATACTTGAGTAGGTACCGAGGTATGCCTTCCAAGTTTGCAAGGTTTTATCTGTATCCGTCCTACGCCCGAGTAGGACTCTGCTAACTGTATTGCCTGGGGTTTCTGGGGAACACCCGGGTAGTCAGTCCATGTGGGTATGTAGGACCTGGGGACGGCGCAGAAGGACCGAATCCGCGGGTGAGATCATGAACGGAGGTTGGCCGAAGCCATCATCAACAACAAACAATCATGGAATGTCCCAAATGTTCCAGCCTCTCCAAGATCAGGACGAGACCTCGGGAGTCATTGCCGTGTACTTAAGTACTGTAGTATGTGAAAAAAGACTCTTTCCGTCACGAGGACATAACGATTCAGCAACCTCACGAGAGGAAGGGACGATCGGCAGCCCATGTCTGAGACCTGGGGTACTCCACGGGGTGGGCCGGTCTTGTTCCAGACCAATTGACCCGACAGACAGGCACAGGGGCCACTCGGGAACACTACCTACCAGTTGACATCACCCAGGCACTCATGGTGGACTTCCAAGGTTATTTACTATGCCAGATATATACTATATATACCTAGGTATTCATAGTACCTTCCGTCCTAAAGGAGATACATACCACGGCAAGACCGCAATCTTGCCGAGACCGGAGAAGTGAGTGTGCACCCTAGGGTTTTTGACCTCAAGGCGTCAAGCGTCTTAACCGCCAGGCAACTTGTAACGCCCTAAGGTACCTAGGTATGTGAATTGCATCAAAAGACAAACAAACATAGGAAATATTCGTCCACTTCGTCTGCCAAATGACCGCCCACGAGATTGCCTCATCACCGTTCATCCACGCCAGCTTTTTGGATTCCACCCCGGCCACCTGCCCATGAGCACCGTCCAGGACACACTGGGCGTCCGAGACGCGCTTCGTCGTCCAATGTCCTCGCCTGAGCCTGACACAAATTTCGTGAAATCAGGGAAGAAAGGGAGGAAAAAAAAAAGGGGGAAAAGAGGAAAAGAAAGAAGAAGAACAACAATATTCGCAGCCACCAGGAAATGCACCTTGTTCATATCGAGGTCGTTACAGTCATGTTCAGCCCTCCAGCCTCCCACCCCCCCCCTCCCAGGGCCATGTCGGGTTGCTTACAGACCTCGGGGACGTGTCAACCGCACTCTCTTGGGTCATCGATGCCAGTCTTGGATGACGTTCAACAGAGCCAGATATCTTGCTCCTTCAATCCCCAGCCCCGCCAATCCTCATTTGCGTTGGTTCCACTGCCCATTCTGTATGGGTGTACCTCACCCGCTTCCACATCAATCTTCCGGCTGCTTGTGACGAAAGCGTCTCCAACGACCTTGTGAAGATTCTGTCTCCCTGCGCCGCGTAGTATGAATGGCGTAGTGGTTCCGAACAGCACAGCGCATGTGTCGCCCACGCGTGTGGTCCCAGGCACCAGGCAGTAGTATCCTCTCCGCGTGACAGCCACACGGCGTTTGTGTACCAACTTCAAGATGTGATCCCAGAGCACTTCCAATGGGCCATTCACGTCGTCTTCGGGAGCATCGAATAACGCTTCTGCGCCTCTGCCGCTCAGAACGTCGGCGCCAGAAACCAGGCGGCGCACAAACGCCTTGGCTGCAGCGTCGATCTGCTCATAGGTGAGGCTGCCCGGCGAGCTTCGACCGATTATGGCTCCGAGGAATGCGTATAGCGGTGGGAAGTTGTCATAGGCAGATCTGCTGTAGCGTATGCAGTTCCACCAGACAGCGGCCATGTCGTTGATAGTCGTCGGTTTCGAGAGAAGCGGAGAGACAAGGGTGATAGAGTCCATCAACAGTCCTCTTACTCGTAGGATACCACCCCCCTCTCTGTCGCAAATCCATGGCATCTTCGGTGTTTCTTGCGAGACGATTCTCGCAAACCGATAGACATCAAGACCACTCTTATACTGGTAAGTATTCCACTGTGGGACCCAGGAAGGGCAGTCCGAGTTCGTCGACAAGATCTTGTTGGTACTCGCTGTATAATGCAGAAGCATAAGATTGCGAGTGCAGTCGAGATAACAGCAGGCGAAATCCTGGAATACCTGGGAGACGGTCTTCGTATTCGCGTAGTTGATGCTGACAACGTCTCGGATTTCTGCTGATACCGGAAGACCAAGGAACGAATAGATTCGGTCCCGGTCATCAGTGTAGCCGACCGATCGCGCGGTATCCAGGGCGTCAATGAAGCTGTCCACAACGAATTCGTCCTTTGGCCACAGAGTGATGGCTTCGTCCTTGTAACGAGACGTGTACATCATCCTGTACAAGTCCCACTGCGGCATGCAGAACGTGCGGTATACCGAGATCGAACGGCGCAATGCCCACGTTACACTGCGAAGGACCCAAAGCCAATCAATCCGGGACTCTCCCCAGCATACCACAGCGGCCTTCGAAAGGCTGACTTCGTGGACCACCCACCCTCTCTCGAACCAAGGATGGTCTGTGAGATTGGCAACACTTGCCCACCTAGGATCGCTGGGTATCGGGTCGCTGTCATGGACGTATGGGAAGGCATCCCATTCGCTACCAACCTCCCTCAGGGTCCTCTCGAAGAACTGGTTGAACCGTTTCAACCAAGAGCACGCCACTTGCGCACAACCTTTTGTTTTATCGGGACCAAAGCAGATCAGAACTCTCGTGGCTTGACCATAAATCTTGCTCATGGAAGCGACTTGGTGGGACTTCTCTGTCAAGTCCAGCTGATCGATGCAGATGAAGTCGGCCCAAAGTACCCGGGCTCGATCAGGCAGCCTGCATTGCCTCAGAGCGTTGCGGAGTTTCGTCGTGATGGACAATGGGCGGCCATTGCACTTGATTTCGTGGCACAGGTCGATGTCCCCCCAGACGTATGAGATGGCTTCGTAGGGAGGACTGTCGGCCAGTCGGTGAACCTTCAAGGAGCAACTCAATGGCTCCTTGCCGCGGCCAGGCTCCAGAACCAGGCACCGGATTTCATCCGGAGAGATCGGAGGGTACACGAATTCTCCGGGGCCATCGTCGACAAAAGAGTCCTCGATGAGTGGCTGGTTGCTTATCATGGCGAACCTGCGAGTGGAGGGAATAGCTAGAGGGTGGACTGCAGCGATGGGATGATTCGAGGAGCAGCCGTACTAGTGGCGTTCAAGGAGGCTTGTGTATGATTTCGAGGATGGAGAGCATGGGAGAAAGCCGGCGATGGCAACACCTCAAGCCGGCATAGATGGATATTATATACTAGCCAGATTCCTCTGCGGGATGTGATTCTCAAGACATGATGTGTGATGGAGGTGGGAAAAAGAGAACGAAGCTGATCCTCACCTCGGCGTGAGAGAGGCGTGTTTGCTCAATTCTTCGGCGTGGCATGGCACTATTGGTTGGCCGTTCCGAGTTAATACCAGTACACACCATCCGCTGCTTCGTGATGTGACTGCAATATCTGGCTGGCGGATAGTTACACGGATTGCGAAGGGAGATGCAGTCAAGTTGCGCCACAAAGACCTCGGGAGGGTGTGCACATGTGGGAAAGTCTGGATGAGGAAAACTATCAATCTATTAATCTATTGCCAGCAAACACCCTCGGGCGTTCGACAAGAACTCACTTACACGGAGTGCTCATTCCTTTCCTGGGAGAGCCCACGTCTGAGCCTTTACCTGTATACCTACCCAGTTCAGTAGGTAGTGACCTTGCAACCTAGGTTCAAGATGGGCGGCAGAAGCGACCTGTAGTCTACTGTGCTCTTGCGGCAGAGACACGGAGGTCAATCCAGCAGGACAGAAGAGCGCAGTTTGCTCGAATACTCATCACTGCGCAGATCTTGCCATGTCTACATGGTTTGAGTAACCACACATTGGCCTCACATGTGAACGCGATACGCGCTGTGGTGGTTTGATGGTATCGGGTCCATCGAGAAGGAACACCTGCGGTCAATGCAGCTGAGCCCCTGCTCCACACATGCTACCTCAGGAGGCACAGTCCGCCGCGTCCAGGTGTCCATGGATTATACTCCGCCCGTTAGTTTTCGGTTGTCAAGCCCTTCAATGACGAAAGGGAGGACTCCCCAGCCCGAAAAGTCCAACATCTGGGTGGTAATGATATGGTGAGAAGCTTGTCTGTGGGCTATACCTATTTGGCATCACGGTTGATATCCGAGACGCAGGAGTCGAGCAATGTACCACAAGATGGGATCGCTGTTGTTTGCTTGGTGGCATTGGCTTAGTCATTGCTACACGTAGACTATCATTGTGATCCTCGATGTTGGATCGAGCAGTTGGGGCCGTGGTGGGGTGCGAAGCATCCAGGCTGGTCGATCGTGTGCAAGATGCGATATAGTTTCGGGATGGCGAACCGAACAAAGAATGTCGGGTTGCGAAGAAGACGATACTTGGTCTTCGGGTCACTGCATCCAAATTAAGTTTGCTATCGTCTTCGGGTCATTTGAACCCCAATTGAGTTTGCTACATAATACGGAGTTGCAGCCTTGGTTGCAGGGTAGGAATAGCCTAAGATGCTGAAGATGATAGTGACAACCTTGGAAACTGGCAAATGGCATAGAGGGGCCCCGGGAAGCTGCATCCAAAGTCCTAACCGAGAATCACATGGGTATCGAATGCCCGTTATGGCCCCCAACAAGTCGCCACGACAGCTACATACAAGATAGTCATTCTGCAACTGGATGAGGTAGATAGAGAGATTGATGAGCAAGTCCGTGGCTGAATATCCAGCCCTTTGTTTGTGCATGTTGGTTCCCGTAGCACTTGGCCGCATCCAGCTGTAGCCCAGTTGATAATCACCTCACCCTTTGAAGGACACCAGTTGACCCTTCCTGACGCGCCTGGGTATGTTTGATTCCCTATTCAAGGCTTCCTACTGAACCCACCTTGCGGAACCGCCATTATACACCAAGTTCCTTACGTGCCTATCAGTATCGAAGTCTCGAGAGTCGATCGTTCAGAGGTACCCTGACATCTCAGGGTCAAATCCACGATCGTCCCATGTAGACTATCACATGCTTTATTGATGATAACAAGCCGTCACGGCGTCGGAAGCTCAGGAGGATACCTACATAGTATTATGTAGGTATCCGAGAGCTCAAGACGGAACTCTCACTTGGCAGTAGAGATCATCAGAGCCAGAACAAACGGGGACGTAGATTGCGGGCGCTCAATACTCACACTCCACCTACTTGAGGACTTGGCTACCGTTCCACAGAACTCATCAGACCTGACAGCTCAACTCGAGTGCTCAGCCTTGCCTCCACCATGGAGCAGGAAGGCCATGACTGCTACGTTTCAGGATGTAATCTGACTGTCTGGAGAGGTCCCCGCCCGTCCATCCGCCCAGGTGGGTAAGTTTGTACTTTGGCGAAGTCTAGTCTCGTCCTTCTCAGCCACACTGCAGCAGCTTTGTCGCCGTGTGCTGCGTGCCAGCGTTCCTACGTAGACAGCAGGTTCCACCAAGGAGGGGTGGGGGGAGCACAAACGGTTGGTAGGACTCAGCCCAACCCTGAATGCTTGTTGGTTGCTAGAGAAGTCCTACGGCGACAAGCTCTTGGAACTGTATCTAAATACTTGGTACGTATGTACGTACCATCGTCTCCCAATCCACCAGATTATCTACTTCGAAGGCGTGTTGGATAGAAGAAGCCTAAAAAGACAAAACTGTTAGCTACACCGTTATTACCTCGACGATCGGGCGGTCAGGCTCTTCACCAACATACAGACCGGGCCAGACTGCAAGGACTGCTGTGCCCGTCTAGGACATCTAGGACATCTAAGACGCACTCGTACCGTACGTATTCAGGCGTCACAACTCAAATCGGCATCAATTCAGACACTTTTGACGTTTTGCGCCTCTGCCCCTCGCGAAACCGGACCTTTTACCCAAACTCGACAAGGGCCCCCGAGTCTACTACTACTGTACATCTGCAAGAGCGTCAAGTCCTTGACTGGACACACGAGTCCTGAAAGCAACAACGGCTGCTCCATGTCAAAGTCCAGTCCCAGCTCCAGCCTCAGCACCAGCACTCAGCTCTCAGCACTCAGCTCTCAGCTCTCAGCTCTTCCCCCTCCTGCGACGTCGAAGACTCATGCAGGCACCGCAGCAGCCCAACCAGAACAGTCTTGGACCTAATTTCTCACTCCCATCCTACGCTCCTCCGATACCCAGTCTCGCGGTTAATCACCCTTCCCTGCACCTTGATTACCTTTCGCTCTGGGTCCAGCTTCCTTCGCCCCCCCTCTCGCACCCCATCGGCTGTCTTCCTTAGTCTCTCTAGTTGTTACGCGCCGCCCTTTTGCCTTTTTTTTTTTTTTATTCTCTCGCCCTTTTGTCTTGTTTAATACAAATTCTTTCCCTTAATCATTACCCTTACTCCTCTTCCCATATGAGTTCCTTGAACTCTCGCCTAAAAAACCTTGGCTTTGCGAAACGCAAATCAAGCGCGAGCATACAGGCGCCAGACCTATCGCAGAGCCAGAGCCGCACTGATACCCCTCCTCCCCGGGGCTCGTCCCAATCCTCGGTTCGGAATATACCCCCCTCAGCCGCCCAAATCCGACCCGGCCCATCGCCCTCTATTGCCTCCAACTCGTCACAGCAGTCTCTGCCCCAAATGAACCATCCCGGCCAAGCGCAACGGCCGCCGAGCTACTCTGCTGGCTATCCTGGTGGGTCGCCCCTCTCTTACTCCCGAACCCCTCCTTATCAATCCCACCTGCCTATTGTCTATCGGATACTCGAGCCGCAGCCGCAGCGCCTACGAGACATCAACAAAACAAATGAACCCGAGTCTTGCTGACATTCTATTTCGTTCTTCTTTTCGACAGGACAAGCACGAACGCCCCCCACACAGATGATCGGCGGCCCTCCCCCAATCAACACTGGTGCTCCTATCGCCGGTTACCCTCCCCAGATGCCGCCCATGCAAGGCGGCCCGCCCGTCGTCGGTGGTCCTCCGGGCTATACTGGCGGCGCCGGAGGCTATGGTCCCCCGCCCGGTCACAGCCTCCCAACCGCGACGTACGGTCGACCAGCCGCCGAGGTAGAGGGAAACAGCAGGAGCAAGGCGCAGTTGATCGTTGGGATTGATTTCGTAAGACACGCCGGTCCTGGGTGGTGGCGTACTATGGTCGAGTGGTGTAGAGCTAACCGAGTCGCCTAGGGCACAACCTTCTCTGGTGTCGCATTCGCATTCGCAACGAACAATGAAGCTAAAGAGGATATCATTTCCGAGTGGCCAGGTGCTGGATCATATACAAAGCAGAAGGTGGGATACATAGTCACTCCCGTAGCGCCGAGCCTCCGGCTAACATCCTCCCCAGATTCCTACAGTACTATACTACGATCAATACCAGAAGGTTGTCGGTTGGGGTCCTGATATTGCCGATGCGCTCGCCCCAACAGGCTACCCAAAGCCAGGGGTACAAAAGGTGGAATGGTTCAAGCTACAGCTGATGCTGTCGGGCAACACATACATCGACCCCATCAACTTGCCACCCCTGCCACCCGGAAAGTCCGAGATTGATGTCGCGGCCGACTACCTTTTCAAGCTGCGCCAGGCCATGCGGGCAGCCCTGCAGAAGACGCTCGGCGAAGTCTTCAACAGAGAGGAACGAAATATCCGGTACTATCTGACGGTACCCGCCATCTGGAACGATGCTGGTAAGGCCGCCACGAGGGCAGCTGCCATCCAGGCCGGTTTCCTGCGAGACGAGAACGACAACCGCCTTACCCTTGTTTCCGAGCCCGAAGCCGCGGCACTCTTCTGTGCCAAGACCGGTCTCCTCAACCTCAAGGTCCACGATGCGCTGCTCATTGTGGACTGCGGTGGTGGCACCGTCGACTTGATCGCGTACGAGGTCGAGGACGAGAACCCCTTCACGGTGGCCGAATGCACCGCGGGCTCCGGAGACTCTTGCGGCTCGACGGCGCTGAACCGCAATTTCAGCAACATCCTGCGGACCAAGATTAGAAAGATGAAGCTCCCGGATGGATCAAAGACTGCGGGCCGTGTCTACGCGAAGTGTATCATGGACTTCGAGAACCGGATCAAGGCAGACTTCCGTAACAACGGGCAGAAGTGGGCGGTGGACGTGGGCATCGAGGCCGAGTTCCCCGAGGCCGGCATCGAGGAGGGCTACATGACGTTTACGAACGAGGAGATCCTACAATGCTTCGAGCCCGTGGTGAATAGGATCCTGGAGCTTGTGCGAAACCAGATCATCGCCATCCAGGCGCAGAACAGGACGCTACAGAACATTTTGGTGGTCGGTGGTTTCGGCGCGTCGGAATACCTCTTCCAGCAGATAAAGTTGCACGTGCCGCCACAGTTCCAGACAAAGGTTGTGCGTCCCATGGACTCGGTCGCGGCCATCGTGAAGGGTGCCGTCACGGCTGGTATCACAGAACGGGTCATCACGCACCGTGTTGCCCGGAGACACTACCTCATGGCGACACTGCAGCCGTTCAAGGAGGGATACCACCCGGAGGCGTACCGTGTGCCCTCGCTTGACGGCAAGGACAGGTGCAAGTTCACACGGCAGATCTTTGTGCAGAAGGGCCAGAAGGTCAAGATCGGCGAGCCCGTCAAGGTGTCCTTCTTCCGGCAGGTGGCACCTGGTGCGACGCTCATGTACGAGGACATTCTCTATGCCTGTGATGATGACGTCTGCCCAGAGTATACCAAGGATCCTCGTAAGTTCTAACTTCCGCTTTTGGTCAAGGTTGACACGGAGACTAACTGGTCTTGTTTTGCAGGTATCAAGGAGGTTGTCACACTGACTTCGGATCTCTCACGGAAGAACCTCGAGAAGGACTTTGAGCGCATGGACACACCCCAGGGCACATTCTACCGTGTGTACTTTGACATTTACCTGACGCTTGACGGGTCCGAGTTCAGCGCCGAGCTGGTCTGCCAGGGCGAGGTCATGGGCCGGTGCAGGGCGAGATTCAGGTAGACTGGCATCACATAGAGCGAGATGAGATGGTTCCGGATTGGCTACGTGTACTTAGGGTGGTCTGGGGTGGAGGTGAAGGAATGGTGTGCTCATGATATGGAGCGTCTTTCTTACCAGCTGTGGAGAGAGATCCGACTCTGGGTTTTTGGTTTTGAATGGCTGAGGCGACTGATACCACGACGCAAAGATGACTGCTAGTACGAGTATCAGTACTACATAGGCAAACAGGGGTCCGTAGGGATAGCGGGAGGGAGTGAGGGAGTGAGTTGCGTGAGAAAGCGAGATATAGGACAAGCGGCTATAATGCATCCAGTTGTTTGGTCTACTCTGTGTTCGAGAGCTCTGAAATGGCGAAGAAAAACGACAACCAGGAAAGAAAGTCTCGTCCTTGCTGCCGGAAGACGACCTTGATGGAAATATCTACCTCTCTTGGTTGGTCGAAGCACAAAAAGTGAGTAGCATTTTCCACCAATGCGACGTGGATTATCCTGCCTGATCCTGAACCTGTCCCTGTCTCTGTCCGTGTTGAGTCCTGGACGAGATCGGTAAATTGGCGACTGCTACGTGCACTAATTCAACGGTCTCCCAACTACTTGGTAGGCTGATTTCCAGTGTACGTTAAAAGAGTTCGCGCAAGAGGGCAAAACGACGGCGCACGACGAAACGGTAACGGTAACGGTAACGGTAAGCGCACAACCGGCCCGTCCCTTGCGAGCGTTGAAGATCAACGGCCGACTACAAGGAACTAGGTCGGACGTTGCGTCGAACCTAGCAAACTTCTTAACTCAGGACTGCTGCTAAAACCGGTAGCCTGATGGTCTGACAAGATCCCACATGTGGGTGTGGTCATGGACATGGGGATGAGCGTGATGGACCTCGAAACAAGCTTAACGAAAAGGTTGTGGCAATTAACCCTGCCATATTGCATGTGTCAAACGGTGACTTACACTACATGTCTACATGCCAGGATGTCTAAAGGACGAAAAAGGAAAAGAAAAAAAAAAAGCCGGTCAACACCCCTCACATCACCCAAACCTTCAACCTCCGACCGTCCATCATTCAACAAGCACACAGTATCCCTTCAGAAGCAGATCGGCAGCGGGAGGGTTGATCACCAATTGGAACTCCTCCATCCCCCCGTCCAAAGCCCGGATTACCACTGCTCGCTTCGATGCGGATGTGGCTTCAATTTATTCCTTGAGGATGGGTGACATCAAATGCAGTTTGTCTTTAATATAATTTACTGCATTCAAAGCCTCTTGTGGGAAAATGTGCTTGCTGACCCTACCTTTCACAGCCTGAGGGTTGACCGGCTTTTCCTTTTCTTTTCCTTTTTCGAGCGCGTGCATGTTCACATGTTCGTAGCACTCGAGATGGAGGAAATCAGTGCGCAATCCCAGGGTTCATTCAGTGTGTCGATCTTCGGTGCCTTTTGCTTCTTCTACCATTGACACCCCACCTGGCCCACGCAGGCAAACAACAGGCAAACAACAGGCAAACTGGCGCTTGATCAGCGGCAGCCCAGCCCAAAAAAGAAGTCGTGGTGTGTGAGCCACAACAACTGCACCTTGGCCCCTGCAGCTCAGCCCCCGCTGAAACGCCCGCCCATCTTCCCTTTATACCTCTCCAATCAGCCACCCCTGCTCACTGACCTCCCTTCCCTTGCCAACGCCCTGGGG
>LKEB01000005.1:0-108782 GCA_003795295.1 Cytospora leucostoma | reverse complement strand
CGCTGACCTGGAATCTGGGAAACCCAATCGCTACTGCGTCATCATCTGCTATCATCCCACTCTGGCGGGTAAAAGATGGACTCTTTTACCTTGGGGAAGAGAGGTCTCGGGGCCTACAGGGTCTGTTTCCGCGAATGAGGATGGAGACAAGGGAGGATATGGGGACGGAATCAAGGTAATTGCAATTGAGTTGCCTTGGCTTGGAGGTCCAAGATGGGGAGTTGGCTGCCAGCGCAACGAACGAACGACCTGGGCGGGCGTTCAATTTTCATTGTGTATATCATCAAGCCCGTTGACGCATGTTGATGATACTTTGTTTTGGAGACTCATCCGGTTTGCAGTCATTGTCATCTATACATCCGGATCATTGGGTGCGGAAGAGACACATTCTTACCTCTGCCTTCTCTGAGTCTTCAAACTTATACCTCCATCTAATATTGATACCAATATATCTTCATACTATCTCATATATTATCGTCATCTCATAATATAGTAACTACAACCAATCTGAGCGCCTCATCAGTGCATCACGGACACATATACTTCACCCTCTTCCAACCAATACTAAAACCGCAAAGATGGTATTGTGGACCGACACCATGCCGTTGTTGATCTACAACGACTGCTCAGACACGATATGGCCGGGCATATATACAGCAAGCGGAACCGGCCCTGGCACAGGTGGCTTTGAGCTGGCAGCCGGCGCAAACGTCTCGTTGGAGGTGTCGACCAATTGGGACGGCAGGATATGGGGGCGAACAAACTGCACATCGACAGGAGACGACGTCCTGACATGCACGACGGGAAGTTGCGGACAGATGGATTGCACCCAGGCATCGGTGAGTGACCTCTCTTCACTTCACCCCCGTGACGTTGGGGTCTTGCTGGGAGATATCCGCGTCTCTCTAACAACACGCCCAGGGCCAACCACCAGCAACTCTAGCCGAGATCACACTCGCAGGCGGTACAAACGGCACGCAGAACTTCGTCGACATCTCCCTAGTAGACGGGTACAACCTCCCCCTCGCACTGGAATACCAGGCCGACCCCTCGGGACAACAACCCCCACCCAACCTCGTCAACCCGGCCTGCATAGCAACAGCAGGCTACCTCTCCCCGCGCAGCAGGACCGGCACGCAGTACTACACGAACTCCAGCTACCCCATGCCATACGAGACGGCCCAGACCTCCCAGCGCGTCGGCCACTGGTGCCCCTGGGGCCTGCAGGCCCTCGACCCGCCCAAGCCCGGCGCAGGCGTGTACCCGTACCCGGACGACGAGGCCGCCCGCCCGGCCTTCGACCCCTGCCTGTCCGCCTGCAAGGCCACTGGCTCGGCCAGGGACTGCTGCACGGGCGGGTACGACGACCCGGGCAGGTGCCCGCGGAGCCTGTACTCGCGGCGGGCCAAGGCGGTGTGCCCCGACGCGTACTCGTTCCCCTACGACGACGCGGACAGCACCTTCGTGATCCCCGGGGGCGGCGGGTGGGCGGTCAGGTTCTGTCCTGCGGGGAGGAGCACGGATATCCTGGCGACGTTTGGGGCGCAGATCAGCGAGTGGGCTGCTTCGGGGGTGCTCAGTGACGATGTCCTGGCTGCGGCGGGGAACGTGTCGTATATCGATGCCAAGGGGGCGGCGGCTGGTGGGCCTGGGGCTGGCGGGTATCTGGGGAGGGTCTTGGGTGCTGCTGTTGTGGCTTTGGTGGTGAATGTGATGTTGTAGATGGTATGGGTAATGGGGCATGTCATCCGCAGAGAATCTGTGGTCGAGATATAGGTGATGGTTTTGAGAAAGTCGTGGTGTTTTGGCGTTTGGTCTGGTTGGTTGAGATTGGCTATTCGGGCGCATATGTCTCTTTCTCGTCATGTCCCAACGCTTGTGTGCCTCTTGGGAATGCGAGACAGGAGGTGTCATGTTCGATGCCAGCTGGTCCTGGTGTTGTAGCCAGATGCTCGAGATATTTGTTGGAATGTGTCCTCCTTTTTAGATATATACCCGGAACCTACGAGTTCCCTTGTTTTGGAACCACCTGGGCAGTCTCAATATCAATATCTATGCTTCCTGTATATACTTTACTTTATGAATCGAGAATGATGGCCAGCGGATGAAATGTTACCAAAGGTGAGACGGTTGAATTGAGTGTCAACACCAGGATCATCAATTAATGCCCGTAGTTGCTGCCCTGAGTGAAATTGACTACACTTGAATAAGACAGACTACAGTTGAGGGTGATCGCTAAAGCCGTCAGGCCAAAAGGCCAGACCTTACTCCGTGCGTTGTATATCCATATAGCCCAGGTGAAGGACGTCGGGGGTCCACATATTGAAAGTCTGAAGTTGGGACAGATGTACGAAGGACACCGAGAAAAGGAAGGACTAGGCAACAGCCCCATGCTACTAAACACCCCCCCTTCCACCCACGAGGTGATGCAGATTAGAGAGCAGACCGGCTGAAAATTCGAACATGTATTGATTGTTCTGTGCTGACGCTGTATAGTGGCGGGTGATATCCCCCTGGTCAGACCATAAACTGTCTAATATGTACACCTCTATATGGCCGACCACGAAGTAGACACCTCGCTCGACAGACACGCGTGGGCCCCGGCGCAAGGCGTGCCTTTTACTCGCCCCGGAGATACCTGATCCCAAAAATCAGATCAGATCAACCCTTCCTGGCAGCCCTCTCCTTCCTCCTCCTCTCCCACTCCGCCCTCTCCTCATCATCACTCCCACTAAACTCCGCATCATCATCACTCTCATCCCCATCCAGATCCCCCGCCACCGCCGCGGCCCCCGTGACGACGCCGCCGCTGCCGCCGCCAGAGACGCTCGCCATGCCGCCCGCGCTCTCGACAAAGTCCCCCTTGTTGAGCATGGCGTACTCGTGCTTCTGTATCAGGTCCCGGAGCCCCGCGTT
This sequence comes from Cytospora leucostoma, assembly GCA_003795295.1. NCBI lineage: Eukaryota > Fungi > Ascomycota > Sordariomycetes > Diaporthales > Cytosporaceae > Cytospora > Cytospora leucostoma. The sequence goes on along the minus strand of LKEB01000005.1, from coordinate 105,866 downwards.
GCGCGGGTCCACGAGCTGGTAGGCCGTCAGGCCGCCCTTGTTCTTGACGCGCGGGTTCGACCCGGCCTCGAGCATCATGTCCACCAGGGCGTTGCCGAACTCGCGCTGCGCCTCGGGCTCGCTGTTGATCCACCGTATGGCCGAGTGCAGGGGCGTGTCGCCCTCTAGCCGGTTGGTCGGGTCGCACTCGAAGTTCTCTTGGTCTAGGAGGAAGTCGATGATCTCGTCTGTTTTCGGGTAGGGGGTCAGTGACGGGGGGGTTCTGGTGGATATGGGGGCGAGTGGGCGGTCGTGAAGTGGAGATGGGCAGTCGGAAGGGCAGGATAGATGGGCAGGGGGGCTTTGGGGCAAGGGGCTAAGGGGGGTGGGAAGGGCGACGCACAGTTTCCATGGATAGCAGCCTCGTGGTATAGATGGTTCCCCATTACCGTCGTTGTGTTGTTCAACAGGTCGGCCACCTCTTCATCGCTCTTCCCCTCGAGTGTCTCCTGTAACAGCTCGACATTGTTCCGCCTGGCGGCTTCGATGAGGAGCTCCTTCGCCGAGGCGCCCTGTTCCGCAACACGCCCAGGTTAGCAGTGGATTCCCCCGGTGTAGTCATAGCGGGCTGGGATAGATCGGGAGGGACGTGCCTCGTGTTCTTCTTCGTGTGCCATCATCGCAGAGGCCTGGCTGGCTGGTAGGGATGGAACGGTGAGAGTCTGGTAGACGGAGATATCGGCAGGGTTGACAGGCAAATGGGACTGTGTCTGGCGGGGCCCAGTGTGCGGATCCGTTCAGATATAAGATTCCCTTCTCTATTTCAGGATCAGCGCCTACGGTTCACAAAGGGGACGGTCGTCAAGAAAGGTCGCGGATGTGTAAGATTAAAGGTCGGGTTCGCTTCTTTAGCCGCGCGGCGTGTAATGTACGCAGTCGTGTCAGTAAGTAGACTGACTACCTACAAAGTATGGAGCTCGGGTCCGGGGTCGCAGGAGCACAGGGCGTCCACGGTAGCACGGTAGCACGGGTCAGGAGGTGGCAGTGACGCAGCTGGAGTGACTAAAGCTTGTCGCGTGGGGTCCCCCGGCATGGAGGGGTCCCTGTCTGGCCTGTAGTGTAGCTTTCATTGAAGATTGACATTCTGGCGGGCACAGCAGCTATCCGGTACCTGAGAGACTGCCTGCCGCCACCGAGGAGCTACCAGGGCTTCGGTGGGTGACGAGAGTCCGAATTTCGCGGCAGAAGAATCAACTCTATTTCCAGAACCAGAAATTTCCATGTGACAATCGATTATGCGACCACGGTGACACTCGACGATCCTTTTTTTCCTCTCTTTGAAAGCAGTGTAACCGCAGCAGCAGCTGTAATAGCAGCGCAACAAGAAAACTGCAGTTAGTTACCCTCATTTTTTCTTTCAATACCATCCAGTCGCGATGCTGCTCTGTAAGTCACCTGCCTCTCCTCCTTCCTCCGCCCACGGCGCATCGCCTCTAACAACCCGACCTTCTCGAATCAAGTCTGCCCCCACTGCGCCAACATCCTGACCGTCTCCGCCATGGAGAACGGCCTGAACCGCCTGGAATGCCGCACCTGCCCCTACGAGTACGCCATCAACGAGCCGCTGTACAGTCGCCGGGTGTTCCACCGCAAGGAGAGGGAGGACGTCTTTGGTGGTCCAGGAGCCTGGGACAACGCGCAGAAGGGCAAGGCGCAATGCCCCAACGAGGGATGCGACGGTGAGGAGGCGGCCTTCTTCCAGGTCCAGATCCGCAGTGCCGATGAGCCCATGACCAGTTTCTACAAGGTATGTTGTGTCTTCTGGAGTGATTCTGTATCGGGATGTCGAAAGGCTGACTCTCCCCGCGCGTAGTGTATGACTTGCGGACACCGGTGGAGAGAGAACTAGATCTCGCGACTATTGGTGACGGATATCGATCGATGGTCATGGTGTGGCAACCCTGAATGGCGAGAGGAGTACCCCGCCCGGTTGGATAGCTTGAATTGGTCGTGGTCCTGGCGGATCGGTGGAGTCGACATTTGCATGGCACGGCGTCTTGGTGTTTTCGAGATTTTTATCGCTTCGTAAATGGATGCCAGAAATGGAAGCCTCAAATATTCTTGACATGCCTTCATTCTTTGCTCATACATCTTTCTCCTTGTGCCATTCGACCGCAGCCCTGGTGGCCTCCTGCACGAGCGCATTCACCAAGTCAGGACTGATGATGTCGCGACGGAAGCGCTCCTGCTGGAGCAGCTCGAGGTGCTTGAGTGTCGGGCCTGGGTAGGTCAAGTACTTGAGGTACGGCGGCCTGGCCCAGTATTGCAGGTACTTGAGGTATTCGACGAAGGCGGGCTGCTGGAGGAGCTTCTGGGCGGCGAGGTGGTTAAGGTAGTACGGGTTCGCGAGAGACTGGACGAATTCGAGCTCGACCTCGAAGCGCGTGAAGCCGCCGTACTTGGGCTCTGCTTTATTGTGGTTGTCGTCTGCAGGGGCGCCCGGCGGAGATTGTAGAGAGGCCATCGCGTTTTGTTTGAGAGGTTGTCGAGAAGACTGCCAGTTGCGATTTTTGGACCGCTTGTGAAGCTCTCCAGGGTCGAATGGGAATGCGCATGCGATTGCGATGCGATGCGATGCAACAACGCTGAAGCTTTGGCCCAAACCTCGGGAGTGGCTTCTGCTTATGTAAGATATACCCCCCACCTGCTCCCCCTGAACCGTCCCCGGGACTCAACACTTTCGAGAGACCTTCGTCCGAAGGCAGTCTCAGGCCGTTCCATACGGTGTCAGGTATGCAGGCGATTCATATCCCGGTACTAGCCGTCAGCATGTCTTCTTACAGCATACCATCCCATTGCTCCGGATCTACCTCGAGCCTTTATCATGAGGATACGCAAGCACATGTGGAGTTGTTGCCAGGCTCCGATTGATGCACAACCAACTGCCAATTATACTTGAAGTAACAAGGCTGTGCTCCAGGCTTCTTTGCCATTGCTGTGGCTGCCTTGAGTTTATTGAAAGGTCAATAGCTGGTCCATAGGACATTTCAAAAATCAGGTTTCATCACTCTTTCGCTTATAAACTATTCCCGTATTGAGCGTGGTCTGGATTTATGAGTTGACTTGAGGCGTGTGTGTATATCACACATCTCGAAGTCCATGAACAAACACTCATCACGCCCAGAAACAGAGGAAAGAGACACAAAAGCCTCCTTCCTTGAACCGTTTCCAAGAATGTCTTCTACAACACCACATATCAGGACCCGCCTGCTCATCATCTCTGACACCCACGGCAAGAGCCTCTACGACCCAGACACGAACCCAGAGGAAGCCCGGGAATATGCCTTCCACAGCCCCTTACCAAGAGCCGATGTGGCCATCCACTGCGGCGATCTAACGTTATCGTCCCACGCCAGAGAGTACCAGGCGACCTTCGACGTGATGCGGGAGATCGACGCCTCTCTTAAACTGGTCATCCCTGGGAATCACGACTGCAGTATGGATGTAGAATTCTGGGAGAAGCACGTAAGTATACCACAATGACACAGTCAACAACAAGTGGCTTATCAAGACCGCCCAACAACAGTGCGCAAGGATGAGTTTCCTGCCCCCAGAGACACTCCAGCGCCTTCGCCAGCGGCCGCGGGAGACCTACGACGCGGCAGAGAGGGCCCGCCAGGACGGCATCCACGTCCTCGTCGCCGAGGGGACGTACCACTTCGTGCTGGCCAACGGCGCCAGGCTCACCGTCTACGCCAGCCCGTGGACGCCTCGGTACGGCAACTGGGGGTTCCAGTATGACGCTGACTACGGCGGGCGCGACGTGCCCGGGGGCCACGACTTCCAGATCGGGGAGGACACCGATGTCGCCATGACCCACGGGCCGCCGTACGGGATACTGGATAGGACGTTTCCGGGTGCTGAGGATGCTGGGTGTCGGGCCCTGCTGGCGGCTGTGAGGAGGGCGAGGCCCAGGGTTCATTGTTTCGGACATATACATGAGAGCCATGGGGCTCTTCTCGTACCGTGGGATGATGAGGATGAGCAACTGATTGTGGAGAGAAACGGGGCTGCTAACGACAAGGCTACGGTTGAGCCGTTGAGTCTGTGTCCCCGAGATGCGGAAGCTATCGAAAGTGTGCCTGGGAAGCACACACTTTTCGTCAATGCGGCCATAATGGACGTCCACTACAGGCCGCATCAGTCACCCTGGCTGGTGGATCTGGAGCTGCCGTTTCCTGGTGATGAGTATAAAGCCAAGGCTGAGCAGACGAGGGAGGTATTGTCGGCGCCGTGGCCTGTTGATGTAAACACAGCGTCCGCAATCGATGGCAGCGTGCCCTTATAAGGGTGGTGTGTATGGCTCAGGTGGAGGTTTGACCCGGAGCTGAGTGAGTCCGTTTAACATTGCTCTGGCATCATCAGATGAATGTCTACAAGATCAAACAAAAGCCTTACCGACATATAGGTAAGCACGCTACAGTTCAGAACACAAGACGGGATGACATGCAACACCACTCGGAGTTGTTGGTATATACAAGTCACTGAATGAACTATGGGTTCCTCAAAACTAGATACAGCGTTTTGGTCCCGGATCCATGTACAGGCATTTCTCATCATCTCATAACAACACACTTCAAAACCCAAGAAATTTTGACCTGGCCTCTGCTGGCTAAAACCCACAAATGACACCAAGGAAAACCCGAGGAAAACCAAAGGACAAACAAAGTGGAAGAAAAGAGGAAAGAAAAAAGAAGAAGATAAAAAGAAGAAAATAAAAACACCAAGAGGAGGAAGGGAAAGGAAAAGAGGTGGGGGGAGGGAAAGAAAACAAAAAAGGGAACCAAAAGGGACAAGAAACAAGAGGCCAGGTTTTTAGGTGCAGTACAGCCGTTGAACTCCTCATCGACTGACCTCCTCACAAAAACACAGCAAGAGCAGCCAGCAACCCACCACCAATTACCTGTCCCGCAAAGGCCACACCACCCGCCGAACCCGCCCCAGCAGAAGAAGCAGGAGAAGAAGCCGAAGCAGACCCAGAAGCCGCATCAGCACCACCACCACTACTACTACTACTACTACTCTTACTCTCGGTCGTGGCCGACGCCGTTGACGAGGGAGAAGAAGCAGCAGCAGCAGCACTACTACTGATCCCCCCAGCCGTAGCCGTAGCCGTTGATGTACCTGTACCCGTACCCGGGCGGGAGGCGGTGGCGGTGGCGGTGGCCGAGAACGCGGCGCACTGGGCGCTGCCGGCCGTCTGCGCGATGAAGAGGTCTGTGGCCACGCAGCCCGAGATGAGGCACGCGGCGGCCTGGGCGCCGATGGCGGACTGAGACGCGCACGCGCAGGTCTCGTCCGTCGCCGGGGAGCAGACCGCTGAGATGGCTGAGGCTAGGCAGGGTGTCTGTTGTGTGTGTGTGCGTGCGGCTAGGTTAGTCTAGCTCTGCTCGTCTATATTGGGCAGAACGTATATGGGGAGGATGATTTGTTGTGGGTGAGATGATTATGTTTCTTGGGGGGTGAGCAGTCATATGCAGTGTTATGACTTACAGCACACGAGGGCTGGCCTTCGAGGTTCTGTGCGACGCTGAGGCCGGCTGCTACTGCGAGCAGGAGGAGAATGCATTTCATCCCTGTTGGATGGGTATCTGATGTGTTCAACAGATGAGTCGAGTGGATCGACTTGAGATCCCCAAGAGATCAGGGGCAAACTCTCATATAGTACGGATTTGGAAGGAAATAATGAGCGTGCAGAGTTTGGAACCTACAGAGAGATGGGGAGAGCGACCGCCGTACGTGGGTTTTATCATCATCATTGGAACCTGGCAGTCTCTCCCCCCCTCCTCACTGGCTTCCTCGCTTGCCCCAACAGAACTCCCATACGGAACAGGAACAGCAAACGAGAACGTAAACGACAAGCCCCATTCCCCGCGGTGTCACCCCAAAATTAATATCGCTAAGCTCGGTCACAATCATGTCACAATCAAGTGTACGCCACCATGCTTGTGAATTGTTGCCAGGGGCTGTCTTATCCGAGTACTCCCCTTCCGAACCCTTGCAAAACAGCCCCGGGGGTGCAGAGGACGGGAACTGTCACCATGCATGATCTTCTCGTTTCGTTGTGGTCGCTTAGGATCACTGCTTGTACACGTGTACAGTACGTACCTAAGTATAAGTAGGTATGGGCGAGGAAGGTGGCCGCGGGGAAATTAATTGAATATGCAATCGCCCGCTGGGAACCAGGCGCTTGACCCATCCACCGTTTGTGAGTTCCGCTTGTGCCGAACTCTGTTTGGGGTTGTCCAGATCGAAGATGAAGAGGACTGTTTGAGAAAAGGGGGGTCAATTGCTGTTGGATGAAGAGGACTGTTTTGGGTCAATTGATGGGAATGTTAATTAGTACGTCTAAGTTTGGTCTCTAGAAAGGGGTGAAATGGTGTAGGTGACAAGATGCATGCCATTGACCATTATATGCTTGGAACACATGAGTTCGTGGCCCTCAAGGCCATCATCCTCTACCCGCCTAATCATCAATACACTCATTCATTATGCTTCGTTCGACCGATGCCGTCTGACAGACAGTACGTGACATCCGTCGTCAATCCCGTCAGCTCGCGCTGCCCTCCTTCCCACAGGTATTATGCCATCATGAGAGAATGATACAGGGAGATATAAAATATAAACGCCGCAGAATGCCAGAATGCCATGCACCAGATCAAAGCACCGACCGTCAGTGCTTTCGTCTTCTCATCCCGAGCTCGAAGGATTACGTGACCCCTATAAGAACCCTTTCGTGAGGCTTGGCACACGACTAATGCTACTCTTCCTCTTCGGGATCGTGACATGGCTCTCCGCGTCCGTGTCCTCGTCCGCGACGCTGGCGAGCCCAGAGCTCTTCATCGTCGCCAGCGTTCCCGTCCTCGTCATACCGCCTCGTCCACTCATGATGCTGCCGGCGACGCTACCCATCGCAGACCCTTTCTCGGATCTTAGGTTCCTCCAGCTTTCGATCTCGCGCTCGAGCCGCGCCGCCTTCTCCCTCTCCTCACGGAGCTCTCGCTCGGCACGTCGTGCCTGTAGCTGGTTGGTCGACTCCGAGGATTGGAGCTCGTCGATCGTCTTGAGGAGCTTGTCGACCTTGTCGCGCATACGGCCCAGGTCTTCCTGCATTTGCGTGTTCTGCTTGTCCTTGCGTTCGATCTGGCTCTGTAGGTCCTTGACCGTGCGGTCCACGTTGCGTACTGATCGTTGCGACTTGGCCCGGTCGGTTTCCTGTGTCTCGAGTTGGGTTTCGAGCTGCTACATGTTAATATTCATGTTGCCGGGGTGCTGAAGGACGGATTGACTGGAACTGAAAGGTGGTGTACATGCCTCCTGGATGCGCTTATGTAGGAATTTGATGTCCTGGCTCGCGCTAGAGTAGCCTTTGGTCTCGAGATCGACCAGTTTGACCTGGACTTCATTGAGCGTCTTCTCTAACGTTGCCTTGTCCTTTTGCAGTTGTACGCTCGTCTCCCGCTCCACCACGATGTCCTTCTGGACCTCTGAAGCCAGGGCCTCGGCTCGACGCATCTTCTCCACCGCGGCAGCAGCGATGTCCTCTTGCTGCGCGAGATTCGACTTGAGTTCGAGTATCTCCTTGTCGATGCTAGCTGCGTTGCGAAGGGATGGACTCTCGCTCTTGGCGAGGTCCTCAAGGCCGGCCTTGGCCTCCTCCAGGCGAGCTTCGACGCTACGCTTCTCCCGGAACAGAGCGTCGCGCTCGGCCGTGACCTCGTCGACCGAAGACCGCAGTGTTCGAACCTGTGACAGTAAGTTGACGATCTTGCCCTGTGCGTCATTATGTGCATTAACTGCCTCGTCGCGGGACGCCGACACATCCGCCAGGGTGGCTTCGAGACGGGTCTTCTCCTTGGACCAAGTGGAGCTGTTGAGGACCTCATCGTCCCACTTCGACCGGAGGTCGTCCAACTCATCACGCAGCCGTGTGATTTCTGCTTGCTTGAACAGTTTTTCCTCCCGGGCCAGGTCGAGTTCCTTAGTGAGTGTGGCAAATTCGGCCTGATATTTCCTGCGGGTTTGCTCCATGCTCGACTCGGTATCCTCGATGTCATTAGCGCGCTGGTTGCGGTAGTCCTCCAGTTCATGTTGCAGCCTCTTCTTGGCCTGTGTTGCTGCTTCTAAGTCTGTCGATATGTCCTCGACTTTCTCCTCCAGGCGTTGGTTCTGACGCTGCAAGTCCTCGACAGTGCGGTCCATCTTCTTCCGCTCTGCCATGACCTCGGCGTATGTCTCTTCGGCTTCCTTTGCTTGAGCTTTGGCGAATTGCTCGGCTCGGCTCGCCTTGAGAGCAGCGATTTCAGCCTGCTCTAGTTTACTGAAGTATTCGTCTGCGCGGCTCTTGTACACGCTCAAGGTGGAGGCTACATCAGCAAGCTTGGATGTTTCCGCGTCCAGTCGTATCTGGAGGTCAGAGAACTCCTGCAAAAGCTGATTGCGGCTCGCTGCCTCCTGCTCTCGTGCCTGTGTCATTTCCTGAAGGTCACTTCTAGCATCACGCAGATCGACCTCAATCTTGGCCCGTTCATGCCTCATCTTGTCGAAGTGCTCCTTAACGTCTTTAAGCTCTGCAACAGCATCTTTGTGGCTGTGCAGCAGCGACCGCCGGGATTCTTCCGTGCCATTGAGCAGATCGAGGATCTCTTCATGTGATCTTGTTTGAATATCATGCAGGGATAGTTGACCAGTTCGAAGTGCACTCTCCAATGCGGACACCTTCTTGGAAGAATCATCAAGCAGATGATGGAGGTGATTGTTGGCTTTTTCGAGTTTCTTGACCCGCTGTAGAGACTGACCCTCCTCGGAGTGGTCAAGAGAGCTTGGAGCAGACCGCTCAAGTTGGCTCTGAAGGTGACGGTTCTGCATCTGGGCAATCTGCAGCTGATTCTGAAGCTCCTCAACCTCAGCTTTAAGGTCCATACGGTTGTTGAAGCTCAGGATATCAGCCGTCTTTTCTGAACGGACAGAGTTATCACTTGGGTCGCCATCATTATGGGAGGGACGGGATGGCGATGACGAGCTCGACGGTCTCCTTCCGTTCATCCTGTATTTCCGCCGACGTGAGGGCGACGCGTCGAAGGGGTACTCGTCAATGTCGACATCTGCGAGCCGCGGTCGCTCAGGGGATCCGGATGCCCGCGCAGCCCTCAGATCGACCAATTGTGACTCGGCATTAGTCCTCGCCGCCGTTTGTACCCTGAGGTTCTGCTGCAATTCCTCGATCTTCCTGACCAAGTCGTACTTCTCGCTGAAGATACGCTCCCCACCCTCATCGACCTGCACGATAGGATCTGACTCTGGGTCAACAGTCTTCAAAGCTTGCAGCACCTGAGACCGAAGCTCCTGCAGCTCTTTATCGCGAGAATCGATGGTTACTTGGAGCGCGCGGACGGTGCCCTGAGTCTGAGTCCGCAGCTGCCTCTCAGACTCAAGGTTGCGATTGGCCTCTGCCAGTTGGACGTTCAAGCTAGAGGTCATCTTTTCCGCGTTACGACTTGACTTGACTTCACGCTGGAATTCGTGATTCAGATCCTCCAGGTTCAGGTTAGCCTTCTCAAGCTTCTTCTCGAAGGATGCGACCTTGACTTGGGAGTCACCGAGCTGCTTGTTCAGCTTGACATTCATGTCCTCTAACCTGCTCTTTTCGCGTTGTAGGACCGTAAGCTGCCCACGGCTAGCTTCGCTGGCTCTTGAGCTAGACCGAGCAATCTCCAGCCCCTTGTGCTGTATCTTGTTGAGTAAGGCGCGATTGTCATTCTCCGAGGCTGCGAGACGGCTCCTCAAGGTGTGGAGCTCTCTCTCCATCCGCTCTTTGGCTTGGTCGGTTTTCAGGCCAAATTCTCCAGAGGAGAGGATCAGCTTATTGAGGTCCTCGACCTCATGGTTCAGTTTGGCACACTCCTCATCAAACCATCTCAACCGCTCATGAGCTGCGTCAAGATCGTTCTGAAGACTGTTCTCACGCTCCCGAGCTAGCATGGAGGCAGCACGCTCACCAGCAACTTCCGCCTCCTGCCGGGCTTCCTCAGCTTGGCTATACGCTGCTCTCAATTTTCGAACCTCTTGCCGTGCTTCGTCGCGCTCTGTCTCGGCCGTAGTTCGGGCAGCGACCGCTCGCCTCAACGTGTCCTGCGCGGCATACAGCTCCTTCTCGATCACGATCTTGGCCTCGTTGAGACGGTCGTATTCCTCCTGAAGCTCATCAAGTTTGTGTTCGCCGAGCAGAAGGACATCATCACGGGACTGCTTCTCCCTACTAAGTTCCATCTGAGCCTTGTATATCTCATCCTTGAGGTCCTTGATCTGGCGTTCCAGTAGTTGACGGTGCTCGTCTGCTTGGGCATCCTCGGAAAGCCGCGCTTCCAGGACCTTCTTTGCATCTTCCGCTTCCCTGTGAATCTGTGACTGTTGGGCCTTGAGAGCATCCAATTCGGCTTGAACCTCTCGCATTCGGGATACTGCTTTATCTTTCTCGGCCGCGAGTGTTTTGCGTTGGTCCTCAAATGTCCGCCGTTCGATCTCGTACTTCTTGTTGTCCCCACGAAGCAGATGTAGTTCACTCTCTTTCTTGCGGACTAAGTCTTCATAATCCATTAATGTCTTTGACAGCGCTGCGAGCTGTTGTTGAGCATCTCGACTTTCGGATACGAGTTGCTGCTGCTTGCTCTTGTACGACTGCAGCTCCTTTTGAGTTTCATGCAGCTTTACTTCAGCATCCTGGTCGACCTCCAGAAGCTTGCTCTCCAGTTCGCGCGCTTTCCTATCGCTCAATGCAATCTGGCTCTGAAGAAGACTGACTTCCTCCTCAAGGGCCGCTTCCTGCTCGCTTCGTTCATGCTGTGTTCTCGACATGTCTTCGATCGCGGTCTCTAGACTCGACACACGTCCTGCGAGCTCAGTTTTCTCCTCTTCCAATCTACCGATCAGGGAGGCAGCCTGGTCCAGTTGATTACGGAACCTTTCGACGTCTTCCTCGGCCCTTCTCTTTGCCTCCAAGAGATCGTCAAGCTCGTCTTCGAGCTTCTCAGCATCTTCAATTGCGCCAGCTAGCTTGTCTTCAAGCTCAGCCTCGCGCTGTTGAAGACGCTTGAAGATCTCCTCCTTGTCTAGGGCCAAAGCACGCTCGCTCTCGAGAGTCTGCTGCACACGCATCATCTCCACGTGGATGTTGCGCCTGTCATCCTCCAATTTTTGCCGGTCGGCTGTTTCTTGCCGCATCTTGTCATTGAGCTGCCGGATCAGTTCATCTCGTTTCTTGACCTCTGTAGCAGTGCGGCTTGCACCAAGCAGAGGCTTCATTTTGACAAGAAGCTGCCACCAGGGATTCTTGCATAGATCAAGGTAGGCCCTAAAATTTTGTTGAACAACTCTGGTTGCCTCAGTGCGGTAGAGGCGCTTGTATGCGATCCGTCGTGCAGTGAAGCCACGGGCAACAGATTGGAATTGAGCCATCATCTCTGAGATGAACTTGTCACGTTGCTCCTCCAGCTCGGCAAGCACACCGGCTCTGAAGAAAACCTTGGTCAAACCGACACGGTACAGTGCCTTGTCCATCTTGAATCTCTGAAGCATCATCGTGGCAGCTGCCTGGCCGTCGATGTAACCTTTGGGCAGATCTTGGCACAAGACCTCGTACCGCGCACGGAATTCAGCAAAGGGCAGTCGGTTGGGAAATCCAGTCCGTGCTATTCGGATACCCTCAAGAACACCATTGCATCTCAGCTGGTCCAGCACGAGTAAGTTCTTGAAAAGGCGTGGTCTCTTTATATGATTGGGAAGGATGCAACGGACGAAATGAGGGTGCGTCGAATGCAATTGAGCCATCAAGCTGGACAACTGCTCCTTGTGCCTTTGAGCCACGGTGCGGAACAGGCCCTTTTTGACTCTGCTGCGGACAGCCACGACCTCGTCATCATTTTCTGCGCAGTCGGCGAACAGGTTTGCGACGTGCTTGTCTGTAGAAGCCGCCAACAACCGAGTAACGTTATCATTGAGGGGATCCTTGTTCTTCTCAAGCCAGCCCTGCGTGCTGTATTCCACCTCGGCAGCGTAATGAGTTAGCACAAAACCATGTCGGAGTCTTGATGCTCGGTACTTGTTGGATTTCTTGTCCCACAGTGAGTGTAGCTTCTCGGTGAAGGACTTGTCTGTAGCCTTTGGCATCACGCAATCTTCATCGAGGCAGGAGAAGATACCGATAGGATTGGGAAGCTCGATGAGGTCGATTGTAGGCTGGAGATCGCATCCGAAGTCTATGAATTGCCACTCGATTTGCTCGCGCGCGTACTCTTCCTGCTCGAGGACGAACATGTGATGATTGAAGAACTGTTGCAGCTTCTCATTCGTATAGTTGATGCAGAGCTGCTCAAAGCTGTTCTCTTCGAAGATCTCGAAACCGGCGATGTCGAGCACCCCGATAAAATTAGCCTCGTCCATTCCCATGCCCGTCCGATCAAGCTGTCGGTTGATTCTGGCAACCAGGTCACCGAAGCCCCGCTCATATATTCCCTTCGCAAGGGCATCGATGCCCAATCGCACCTGCTCAGGGGTCTGCACTTTTTCGACCCATTCTCGACCAGCCTTCACCTTCGGATGAAGCAGACCTTGCAGAAACGGCTCCAACGGCATGCCCAAGAGCTTACAAACCCGTTCAGCCACTTGTTTGGCATCTGGGGCTAATCGGGCCTGATCTGTCGTGCGACTCTCGTTGACCACTGTGATATTGCCGAGGTGGAGGACGGCCGCGACTGTGCGCAAGATGGCACTCTGTTCTTTTTCTGAGAAGCCCATGACGTCGAAGGATACCTTTAACTCCTTCCACTCGTCTCGATCAGAGACACCGGCGATCGTATCCTGACCATCACGGGTGTAGGCGAAGTCGTCAACATCCAAGCCATCGAGCATGAATTCTTTTCTAAGCTCCTTGTTGTCGCCCCTGAGCAATTGGTAGAAGACGTGGTAATTTCGCTCGTTTGCATTGACTCGGACCACACGGGACTTTTCCAAGAGATACCAGTCGATGAAGGCACCTGATATAGAGCCATTGCGGCCGAACTCAATGCGAATGAACTTTCCGAATCTGGACGAGTTATTATTCCTCACGGTCTGAGCGTTGCCAAAGGCCTCCAACATGGGATTGGCACGGAGAATCTGCGCAGACAGTCCGGAGTGCTGCTGACCCCGGTTCCTAGCAGATGGGTCTTTATTCGCCACGGCAGCAAGATATTGAATGACCTTCTTGGTATTCTCCGTCTTTCCGGCCCCGGACTCACCCGTAACGAGGATGCTCTGGTTTTGCCCCTCCTGGACAAGGTTACGGAAGGCTTCATCAGCCATGGCAAAGATATGTGGCTTGTTATCCTCTCGATTCCGGCCTTTGTACTTCTCGACAACTTCATCCGTGTAGATTGGCAAGGGGGTATAAGGGTTGACCGTAACCAAGAACAAGCCAGAATATGTGTAAATGAGGTCAGAATGATATCTCATCGAGAGGTTGTGCACGACGGAAGCCTCGTTCAAATGAGTGAGCTCCGCCATGTCGTTCGCCTTGTCGAATTTTGCGGGGTTGACCTTGTCGACGCTGTCGACGTCGGCCTCTCGTTGCTAGCAAACGGAATCAGTATGAGAGATACATCAGGAACAGATAGGTAACCACTCACGGTCCCATCGTCGCACTGGACCAATATTCGGTTCTCCCCTAGGTCTTCTACAATCCAACCCTTCACGAAAGCCTCTTGTGGATCCTTAAGCCAGACGTATCTCTTCCCTGAAAAGTCATTCTCTCCTTCTATGCCATCCACGACCTCGGAGCCCCGTCTCATCTCCTCGCTCTTAATGAACGAAGGCGCGAAAGTGCTCGACTGCGGGGTGTCCCCCTTGGACGGGTTCCGCGCATGAAGACCAAGTTTGGCATCGCTGCTCACCGGTGTGAGGTTTGCACCCAACGACTGCCCCCGGACATGGCTGGGCCCGGTTGAAGAAGAGGTCGCAGAGGATGGTGCTGGTGATAGAGGTGACGGAAAGAGTGCGGATCTCGGCCGGGTGTTGTTTGCTGGAGGTCCTGGCGAAGGCGATGGAGACGACTGCCTCATGAAAGGACTGTTGCGCACCGTCCCCATGTTGCAAAGGCTCGAGCTCTGTGGAGCCTAGACGGGTCGGGATTGTCGATGAGGGTATATTCGATGTGGTGTGGTGGGTATAGAGAGGTATTCATTAGAACTGGATCATGTGTGTGTAAACATTAAGACGGCGAAGTTCCATTCAGTCAAGCACGATGGGCGGCGTGGGACCAGGCCAAATTGAAGCAAGGGCGTGCGAAATAACGAGATAGCTGAAGAAAAAACGCCAAAAAGTCAAGGGGCAAAATGCATGCGATGTTTCTGCAATCTCATGCTCATGACCGAGTGAGTGGTAGACAGACTGATCACTGATCACTGATCACCGGGTCAGGTTGTGAAGGTTTGCGATGCGATGTAAACACTTGGACAACCTGGAAGTTCAATGGTTCCAGGTCTGGCGGAAATGATTGGGCAGGAAGTCCAAGTGCAACACACCAGCCTTCCAATTACTACCTAGGTATGTACGTGTAGTAGTGTACCTAGGTAGGTAGGTGCAGCTCCCCCTGCCTTGGTGCGGGTATAAGTAAACAGTGACGCCACGGCAACTGGAGAACTGGAGCAGCCCCTGCATCCTCCTGCTCCTTCCTCCCGATGATCGATCAACTGCAGGGGTGGGCCCAAATGCGAGATCTCAGGTCTGCCAGTCTGCTGGCTGTAGGCGTACCTAGGCGTGAGCCTGCTAGGCTGCTAGGCCAAGTAGACCGTAGGTTAGCACGCTAAGTGCACCTGCCCAGGCATACCGGGGGTACTCAGGCAAGTACCTACCTAGGCCAGTGCCAGTGCTAGGTAATCTATGAAACGGTCATTCAGATGGCCCAAGCGCCCATCTTCCTAACCAACACCAACCTTGGAAAGCGGCCCGTTACCAAATTTCTTCTCGAACGGGGCTTCGGTCGAGAGAGAGAGAACAGACGATCAACGACATCGTAGAAACGGCTTTTACAACTCCCTTTGCCTTTTCTGTACCCTGCACAAAGTACAGATCGAACAAAACACAAATTCGATCTCGCACAAGCAAAGCGCGACGAAATTGTCCATCGCCACCGAGTCAAACAATACTCCTGGAACTCCATACAAAGGTACCGCCACGCCACAGCTTTGCCCAACTGAGATCACCAAACCCATTGCGTACCTACAAGGTCGATTGAGTCTTTGTTCCCGCTTCGCGATTCACGGGGCATTGCTTCCTCTTCTTCTTGTCCTTCCTCTATTGCTGTTTGCCCCATCACTAGGGTCCTATGCACGTTGGTAGGCTCGTGTCACATTCTGGGCGTCAAGGTCCGCGTTAACAAATCGCCGCCTTGGACTTCTTCCGTGGAGCAGCACGCTTTTCCGACTTTCATTCTCCCCATTCGTCTGATGATGCGCATATTTGAAGTGCACGTCGCAACCCGTTGACCTCCTTCTGCGCATTGATTTACTGTCAATATCGTCTGTCTCCTTGTTCTTCTGGCTGAGCGCGTCAGCATGTCTCAGTATCCATATGGCTATGGCTTTCAAGGCCAACAGCCCCAACAACAATACTCTTACCAACCGTATGGCGCGTACTCTGCTGCTCCTGGTCACGGCGCACAGCAGCCTCAACAGCCTCAACAACCTTCACAACCTCCACCTACGACGGGCAACTACTACGCTGCGACGCAATCCGCTTACGATTACAACGCAAACAACATACCTGGCCTAGGCGCACCGCCGGCCGGCCCCCTCTTTCCAGTCCATTTCAATGGTACGTGGGATCAAAGTGGCTACGGAACGAATGCTGTGTCTGCCCAGTATCCCCCTTACATTCCGATTCCGACAAACTCTACTCCAGCCTCCTATACGAACAAGAAAAACGAGGCACCGGCCTCTCGGGATCCTGACCCGCCATCACAACACAGGCAAAACCAGTCTCGGGTTCAGACGAAGGCCCCGCAAATACAGCGCTTGGCGGAGCAGCCGAAGCAACAGCCCAAGGATGTTGACTCTCAGGAGGAAGGCGAAATCAGCGACGGTCAATTTGATGATTTGTACGATGATTTGAGTAATCAGCCATCGGATCCGCACCCTTTGACGGTTGCATCTGCATCTGGCAAGTCTTCAGAAGACGGAGTCGCAACTGGTACAGACCAAGAACCCAATTTCTATGATACCGACGTGGAGGAACTACCTGCTTCTAGAAGCCAACCTACGGTCACTTCACGAGGTAAGGTGTTGGGGAGCGACGTAGCTCTCGCGCAAACAGAACCTTCACGAGTTGAGCGCGATCGCTCACGATCGTATTCCCCTTACCTCTCGCCTAGGGAGGTTGAACAGGACATTGTCACCCCAGAGACTACCAAAGGTACGTCACCCTGGACGACGAACATTTTCCAATGCTAATAGAGCACAGTCGGAAGTGGAACCCAGCAACTAGCATATCGAGGTGTAAACAACGAGGCAAGTGCTGGATATGACCAGCATGCCGGACAAAAGGTCCATGGTGCCGACCGGCGCGAAGAGGATGAGGTCGCATCGAAGGGCCCTGCTGCCGCACGTACATCTCCACGGCCCTTCAAGACCTTAGCAGAAGCTCAAAACGAAGCCAAGAAGACTATCTTGAGACTCCTGCCCCTCGGTGTCAAGTACCAAACATACATTGACGAGGGCATCGACCAAAACGTGGTGAAGGACCTTTTCGTCCAACTCAACCTCGCACCCCCTGCACCTTCGTCCACGGCACCCGAGAAGCCGATCACTACCTTGGAACAGAATACCCCAGGACCCAAGCAACAGCCAACAGAGACATCTCAGGCGGATGACAAAGCCAAACAGCAAGAGGAGCGCAAGGACAAAATTGCTCGTCTGTTAGCCGAGAAGAAAGCAAAAGCTGCCGCCGCAGCAAGCACAGCTTCAAAGGCACCGGTTACTCCTATCTCCGCTGAAACCTCAAGCCCTTCAATCAAGCCAAAGACGCAATCTGAGAAGAACTTACTCCTGCAGCAAAAAATGGAGGCACTGCGCAAGGCTCACGAAGAGCGGGCTCAGAAAGCTAAGCAACAGCATGCCTCTGCACAAGTCTCGAAGCCTGAGGTTGTCGAGAAGGACGCGACACGGCCTGCGACCGAGGAAAGCACGGCCACCGCGCACTCAACTGCTGTTTCAACGTCT
Organism: Cytospora leucostoma; assembly: GCA_003795295.1. Taxonomy (NCBI): domain Eukaryota; kingdom Fungi; phylum Ascomycota; class Sordariomycetes; order Diaporthales; family Cytosporaceae; genus Cytospora; species Cytospora leucostoma. Next base: position 88,578 of record LKEB01000005.1, on the reverse strand, counting down.
GCCGCCGCAAAGCCTGCGCCATTTGCAACAAATCTGCCACATGATGGCTCGGGGACAACATCAGTACCAGTTCAGCCAACTTTGGGCATTCAGAGCCCAGTCTTGCCAAGTCCCTTGACCAAGCCAGGAACTCAGCGTAAACGCCCCGTAGCTGCGGATTTCGTCGACTATCCATCGCCAGCTATCAAGAGGCCCTTCCTCCCTAGTCGACAAGACTCATCCCTTGTCATCAGCGTCAGTGATGATGAAGATGACGACGACGACGTCGACATGGAGGTAGTGTCACCTGCGGAAGACTCCTCAGCGTCAGCACAACAAAGCTTCAATATACCTAAAGGGGGGCCTTCCCTTCGTGACTACCCTCCACTCACAAACAGAGGTGCTCAACGGCAGCTGTCCAGTCCTGCCCCGGGGACCCCTAATGGTAGAACTACCATGGTGGACCTGCAAGCCCAGGAGAGAGCAATCGCAGATCTGAGACGCAGAATCGAGGAAGCAGAAGCTCGAAAGAAACTTAAACCGAAGACCGGTTCTGCTACGCCTCAGACGCCCAGCGCTGGCAATGTCACCCCGATAGACCAAGGAGCAAAACAGCCGGCGCATCGCGCAGTATCGACAAGCGAGTTGGACGACAAGAACGGCCCATCCGCTCAGTTGCTACATGAAGCTGAGGCGGCAAAGCTCCCAAGGGATTCGGCCGCTTCTCATGTTGAAGAGCGAACCAAGTCTGAGCGCCAATCGCCTCCATCAAGCGACCAGATATCCAATTTCACAGCCATAGATGCAAAGGTCGCTCGGATAAAGCAAATGGAAGAGGAGCTGAAGAGTCTGCGGGCCGAAGTTGAGAAGACAATGGCCGAGCAGACTCGACCAGAAGTAGACCAACCTGCCTCTGACTCTGCTGCAGAATCCGTTGCAGACCACCAGCCCATCCATGCAGCTGCCACCCCAAGCGGCGATTCAGACCGTATGCAATTGGACGACAACTCTTTCGACGCCGCTTCGCAGTCGCATCCGATGGAAATTGAGTCATCGGGGGAGTCAAGCGACGAGATGGAGACCGTGCCGGAAAAGCCGCAGGTCAATCCTCCCGAAGTTCTGGCTGATTTCGCCACTAATGGGGTTGAGGGATCTGCTCAGGACTTTGGCAGCGTTGATCTCGTTCAATCATCAATTGCTGGTGGGCAGTCAGCGGAAGCTCCGTCTGCCATTGCGGTCACTCCACCGCCTGGGGATGTTGTCTCTGCTGTTGAGGAAGATGCATCTGACGATTATGAACCTCCCGATGCCCAAACTGATGATCGCCCCGTGGCCGACTCCCCACCGTTCAGCCCTGCTCCAGCCGAGAATGCCAGCAGCCTTGAGGCTAGCCAGCTCGAAGCTCAAGATCTCATCTCGCCCATCCCCATGCCAACGCAGATCTCCACCGCCAACATGCCTAACGATGACCCCGCTACCGAAGCGCATGCAGAGTTCTTCTCCCATCCTTCATCTCGTGTGGAGGAGATATCCAGAGAAGTACATGTCGTTTCCTCATTTCACTGACCAACAGACGTCTAACTTGATATAAGGATGCCGACGACGCTGCTCCGACACCGCAGACTTCATTTGTCGATTACGAGAGCCCTCTACGATACTTCCATGCCTATCGATTTCACCCAGCATACAATCATAACGTTGCGGGTGGACTCAAGTCATTGACCTACAGTAACAGGATCGACCCCAAGAGGGAGGTGTGTCCCGACGAGCTGGACGGGCAGGATTGTCCTCGTGGGAGTGCATGCCAATTTCAGCACTTCCAAAATATGACCGCTCCGGGTGAGTCTGGTTCTCTTTGCAGGAGCGCTAACTCTAGTGTCAAGCTCGCCGGCCACACCCCTCAAAAGCTGACTGCGACTCCTTCACCTGCCAGACAATCTTATCATTCTGGAGCTCGGCAGCTCGGACGACTTGATAGGGGACCAGAAGAAGAACTTCAACAACGCACTGAGGGAGTTGGTTTCTTCGTTCCAGAAGTCCAAGGTCCGAGACTTTAAGACGATCGCCGAAGGGATCGTTGAGTTCCGTCGCCGCTTCCTCGGCGATCCAACCAGGATTCTTCATCTTGACGGCGTCACCATCTGAGTCGATCGCCTTTTCAATTATTGTCCGAGGGTCGCCGCATTGGCGTACAGTAGTATATACCCTCCCGACCTTGCGCATCCCTGTCTTGCCCCCTTTTGCTTGTCATGGCGAGGAGTTTATAGCATGGGCATCGGACACAGCATCCTAGACGGGTGTGTCTTCTTCAGGACGCACTATCCAAGACCCCGGTGCCGCATTTCGGCGTCAGCGTTTTTGGTCTATTGGACAGTGGAAGAGGAAGCGCCGGACAAATATGATACCCAGCTTCCCCAGAAGCCTGTAGTACCCATTTCCACCGTTTCCTGGAAGAAAGAGGACAAAAGAAGAAAGAAGAAAGAAAAGACGAGGTGGAGAAAGAGCAGAGAGAAAAAACAATAATCAAAGATGCAGAAACAGACGATGTGGCAGTGGCTGGCGCACTCTGCGTGACGAGATACGACTGGATCAAAAAATGCGACAGCACTCGCTCTGGTTCAAAGATAGTGGATACACCTCAAAAACACGGTCCCTATGAGACTCGGCGTCCTGGGACTCGCCTGAAGATGCAGATAGGTTGCTATGAGTGTAATACAAAACAATATTTTCCTCTATTACAGATGTCTCATCTCCTTGTTGTGACCCAGTTGGTGACCTCGAGACTGCTGTTCCACTGACGCCGACTCTGTATAGCTTACACGATAGTCGATTAGCTCGTCACCGTTGCATAGCGTTGAAAGGTTCCGTCTCGGAACCGGAGGCCAACAGCGACGCTGGAGAGTTGAGGCTATTTGTACAGCCACCTACACTGCAAAACTGTTTCAGACCCGTAGGCACACCAACTTTGTGCAGCCCCGTGCTCATCAATGATCAATCTTGAGTGAGAAGTCGACATGCGAAACACCCTGGTGAATAGCACTCGTCGAGAGGATGTCGATGTCTATATTTCAGTCATCAGCAAGTCATCCTACGCACCAGCGGAATCAAGAAGGGCAACGGGGCACGTCAGAACTTACCACTTGACACATACTGCTCCGCGTTATCCAGCGTCAGACCACCCGAGACCTCGACCAGGAAGTGCCTCTTGCCGGCCCAGCGCTGCTTCAGGCTCCTGGCGGCGGCCTTGACGCCCTCGCCCGAGAAGTTGTCCAGCATGACGACGTCGGCGCCGGCCTCGATGGCCTCGTCGGCCTCGGCCTCGCTCTGGACCTCGACCTCGACCTTGAGCGAGAAGCCGCCCACGCTCTTGGCCGCGGCCACGGCGTCCCGGATGCTCCCCCTGCTCCAGACGTGGTTGTCCTTGAGCATGATCATGGAGCTCAGGTCCATGCGGTGCCCGTCCGCCCCGCCGACCAGCATGCCGTACTTCTCCACCAGCCGGAACCCGGGCGTGGTCTTCCTCGTGCCCGCGAGCTGGCCCCGGAACCCGGCGCTCCTCAGGTTCACCAGGAAGCCCCTGCTCATGCTCGCCACGCCGCTGCACCGGGCGAGGATGTTGAGGGCCACGCGCTCGCCGAGGAGGATCCCCCGCGCGGGGCCCGCGACGGTCGCCACCGCCATCTTGATGCCGCCCCGGTGCTTGTCCCGCTCGATGTGGCTGCCCTCCTGGGCGTGCCACTCGACGGTGCAGCCGCACTGGGCGAAGACCTCGTTAAAGAAGGGCACGCCCGCCAGGATGCCCGAGGACTTGCCCCAGAGGGTGGCGGTGCGAGGGGCGTCGCCCACCACGAAGCCGCCGTAGTCGAACGAGGGCGTGTCCTCGGCCAGCCAGCTGGTGATCTGCGTCTTCCACGAGGCTGGGAGGAGGTGCTCCAGGGAGCCGTGGTCTAGGGGCTGGTCACGCATTTTTATGGCCAGGAGGGTGTGAGGTGTGTGATGTGTGTGGGTGATTGGGTGGGTAGTGGGTCCTGTCCTGCAAGGCTGGGCAGGAGGCTGTGACTCTTGAAGGCTGTTGTAAGTGTTTGGGGGGTTGGGTTTTCGGATAAACCGATGTGGTGATGAGTGGGGTGATAGAGCGGCTTAGCCGGAGTTGCTCTGCTCGATCGAAACTGACAAGAGACCGATGCGTTGTGATTGTAAAACAAGAATGAGATGCTGCAGCAGACGTATAACCTCAGAGCTTTCTTTGGTCTACACTCACAGCGTCAATTGACAAAACACCGTTCCTGAGAGCTGTATTTGGTCATCAATACTCACTCAACACGTTGAGCCCGTCCGTCCCCAGACGCTAGATATGGCATGGCGGGGCACAAAGGGCGGGAATATGGCGGGGGAGCTCTTTCTTATCTTTCACCTCTTATCTCCCTCCCTGTCTCAGGGTTGATATTAGGGTTAGGGTACTGTACTCCCTTAATCGAACGTGCCGACCTCGAGGTTGCCGCAAACTCCAATACATGGTTGGAGTATGTAGCAATGATCGACACAGACGCACCTTTAAGAAGGCACGTTCCCATGACCGAGACTGACAGAGATGCAGCATGTCGTCCACAGAATGGCTTGAGCGATACGCCACGGGCTATCATCATTGGAGGCAGGCACACCACCAGGACGGCACTGTTTTCTACCGTCCACTAGGGATTGTGGAGAAGGGGTTTGACAACGATGGCATCTGAGTCGAGGGAAGAGCCGACATCAACAACTTAGCAATCTCCTTCGAGGCCAGAACATCTATGTCCAGGGAGAAGTTGAGGCAACATATCCTGTTGTCATGGACCGTTTTGCGGCTCCGGCATACTCTCATGGGTTGTCACAGCCACGTCCAAAGCCGATTTCATGCAGGATGGTGTCGCACAGAAGCGTGATAGGTTCTTCGTGGCAAAAGCACCAAGTGACTACGACGACGCCGCCCGATCGGCCCGGGAGCCTGTTGTCTTCCTGGACGACCATTACTCGACACTGGACGCTGACAAGCTTTATCACCATGCACAGAATGTAGCCAGGACCTTTGTCGCCGACAAGGCACTCGTCAGGGTGGTCGTGCTCCCGCTGGAGGGTACGCGCTCGGGCACTTACAACCTGTGCTTTCTCTTCGTGATAGCCCACCAGATCTCTGACGGCATTACCAATAGCAATTGGGCAGTGGTCATCATGCGAGTTCTTAAACAGGAGCCTCATGAGCTGCAACGCGCTATTCCGTCGCTCATAGCGACATTCAAGGAACGCCTTCCTGTCACACAGGAGGATCTGTATCCACGAAAATCAGGCTGCTCACCTTGCTGCTCACTGTGGTCACCGTGTTTCACCCTTCACCTTGCTCACCATGTTCACCTTACTGACCGTATTCACCTTGCTCGCCGTGTTCACCTTGCTCACCGTGTTTCATCTTTCACCGTTGTTTCACCCTTCACCGTGTTTCACCCTTCACCGTGCCCACCTTGCTCACCTTCCTCACCTCGCTCACCGTGCACGCGCGCGACAGCGTTGGTTCTTGGCCATTGCCCTAGTTCCCCGCCACGTTCAGAAGCCCTTTTCGGCCGCGTTACTAAATCCTCTTCGCTTCCCAAACGCGCCCATCCAGTCAACCGTACCGCGCCCGGAGGTATTAGACCGCGTTCTGGACTATAGAAGACCCCGCCCCTCAACGCTGGTACCGTTCTTACTCACGTCGGCAAGGGGCCACGCGTAGGCTCCATCGTGTCTGCCGACAGGCAGGTTGCAGTATCGGGGCTGTGCTGTTCGTGCTCGTCGAGATAGTGATGATGGAGAACTACGAGGAGAGGGCTCCTGATATCCAGCTGCATGACCGTCTTCTTTTCGTTGGGTCATTTCCTATCAGCCCACATCCATTCTTCGATCATAAGGCGGAAGTGGACAGTACGATGCTTGCTTTCTCAGACGGGTTTGTCCTACCCTTTCTCCTGTCGCACTTGGATCTGGAGGGATAGTGAGTTCCTGGTTGGAATATTGGGTGATGATGATTCCATTGTTGCAAATGTCAGCTATGACGCGTGTGCCATCGACCCGGAAGGCTGAGGCGTGAGTCGAAGGATTATTCGACAGACTATCGGCCCGGGCAAGACTGTAGTGAACCTCCTCCACTTGCGGAAGTCGATAGAAGTATGCATGACGATGTGACAGCACCAAGGCTTCTGCTATGATATTACTTTTTGAAGAGGCCCTACATCTACAGCTCCTCGAAGACAGATATCATATCCGCTACCCTGCACCCCTGACCAAACCACCCAGCCTAGTCTCCCCAACCTGGGGGGACCACGCCTAATTTTTAGAAAAAGGTCCAGGGAAAGGCATCCCACCAAAAGGCCCGAAACCATTGCCGCGTGACCTCTCTTCCTCCGCCCTTTTCGCCCGCCTAGCCCTCCTGGCCAGACCTCGTCCACCATCCTCACACCCACCGTCCTTGCACCAGTCGCAGATCAGTGCGGGATTCACGCACGGTTGGCGGGCATGCTGTTGTTCCCAGAGGGGTAGGGATAAGTCAGTCATTCATTGGCGATATTGGATAACGCTTTGCAGATTCGAGGAGGTGGATGCAAAGAGATTGTATTAGGGAAAAAGGTAGGTCCGTGTCACCAATACTGATGGCGTCAAACTGATGCCTCTTTGACATGATATATGGGGAATGGACGTATCCAACCCAGCCTCCCCTTGAGGGATATGGTAAGAGAGAAGACTTACGTAGTCATCGGTACACTGGCAAGGTGCCGGTTGTGCTACCATCTGCGGGGGATCATCAGCCATTCTGAGAATACTGTGTCAAAGTCTGACAATGAAACGGTATTGCTGTCTCTTCTGTCGTCTACCTCTATGCCTCGGTATTTGAAGGTATGCAGTACGTCTCAAAACACACCGGGAGACAAGACATGTATCTACTAGGTATTTATATGCCGCTGCTGGATTTACTATGTGGTATCATTCACAGGGTTCTGAAGACTTGCAAGACACATTGAACGTTGAAGAAAACTAAACATTGAGCATAACAGATTACAGTGAGTAAGTCAGTTCCACATCACAAACATATTAAACTCCATCAAAAGACATCAAAACACCAGATAAATATCAACAACGAAGGAAGTCGAACACCGCAACCCTCAACATCATACGCTCAAATACATCATCATCCTTGGCGTCACCACTAGTCACAACACAGACCCCTTCACCCCGAGGGGTGGGGTCCCAATATCTCACAAATCCATCACACCACCCGATCAGTGAACAGGGTCGGCAAGGAAGGTAACACCATTACCGTTGCCGTTGGGGGTACCGCTCCCAAAGTCATCACCCAGCTTCCTGCGCGCCTCGTTCAGGTCGCCAAAGCTCCTAGAGCGGGAGATCTCGAGGCTCCTCAGCATGTGGGAGGGCCTCTTCTTCAGGGCGGGGTGCTCGGGCTTCTGCTCCTCAGTGAGGGAGAACTCCCAGACCTCGGGCGCGACGAAGGTGCCCGTGGTGTCGTGCGCGGGGGGCGCGTGCTTGCTCCACTTGGTCGAGTCGCCGTCGCCGAAGGCGCCGTACGCGTCGGGCGCGATGACCGCAAACTCGCCCACCACGTGCGTCGTCAGCTGCGTCATGTCGGCGGCGTCGGGGCCCTCGGGCCAGCCCGAGTTGCGGGCGTAGATGCGGCGGATGAGGTCGAGCTGCTGCAGGGCGAGGGCGGCCGCGGCCTCGTCGTCGAAGTCGACCAGGTCCGAGGTGCCGTCGTCGAAGTCCTCCTCGTCGCCCTTGCCCGTCACGTTGAGGTCGAGGAGCGCGCGGAGGATCTCCTCGTGGATGTCGAGCGCGTCGGCGTACCGCCCGTCGGCGACGTCCAGGGCGGAGAGCAGGTTGTTCAGGTCCACCGTGGCGGCGTCCAGCAGGCCCCAGGTGCGGCGCAAGTTGTACGCCATGGACTCGGCCAGGGCGATGGCCTGCTCGCGCTTGTTGCGCACGAAGAGGACCTCCACCAGGCGGCGACCCACGGCGATAACGGTGGTGGGCGACCAGGAGGCCTGGATGATACGGGACTTCCACAGCTGGGTGAGCAGCCACTCGAGGTCCTCGTAGTTCTTCTGCTGGCCCATGAGGCGGACGAGGCTGTTCAGCTCCGAGGCCTGGAGCTGGAGCAGGTCGATGTTCATGCTCTTGCAGGCGGTAAGGGTCTCGCGCAGGATGGTCTTGGACAGCTCCAGCAGGCGGCCCTGGAGGACTCCGTCCGCCGCCTTGTTGCTGTTGACACCCAGGCCTGCCAGGTAGAGTGACAGCTTGAAGGCGAAGGGGATCAGCTTGGGGTTCTGGAAGCCGTTCTGGCTGGCCACGAACTGGAACCAGGCCGTGGTCAGGCCAACAGCCTGGACATACTGCTCAGCCAGGAGAAGATCGTAGACCCTCCTGGTGACGGCGGTGCAGGCGATGTAGACAAGGTCATCCTCGTGGAGACGCAGCAGGCCAAGTTCCTCGATTATGGCAACGACGAAGGCACGAGTGACGGGAGCCTCGGTCTTGAGGGAGGCACCGAACTTCTCTGTGAAGAGGCGGAAGAGTGACTCCTCGACAGCGACGAGCTGCTCGGCATGCTGCTGCTTGTTGATCCTCAGGAAGACGTACAGACGAGCACCATCGAACAGCTTCTGCTGCAGGGACAGTACCTTGCTGGAGATCGACAGGCTGTAGCGGTCGTACAGAATGCTCTCAGTGAGCAAGTCGGTCATGATGTCGGAGAAGGTAACCTTGATGATGCTCTTATTAGACTCTGCGCCGACGTGGCGGAGGGTCTCCTCGAAAGCAGCAATAAACACCATGGCGCGGCGGTCAATGTTGTCGTTCAGCTTGAGGTTCGTGGCATCCTTGAGGGTGACGGGGGAGCCAGCGATCTTGTTGCGGGCAACAACGTGGAACCGCAGCTGCTTGAGCAGAGCCCAGGCCTCGCGGGTGAAGCCGTTAAGGATGTAGGCCTTGGCGAGAGCGATACCGGCCTGGTAGAGCTTGTTCGAGTCGACGCTGGAGTGTCCAGCAGGGCTGGCCTCGGTCAAAACCTCGACGACAGATATGTCTAGCTTCTCCCGTGCCTGCTTGCGGGTCTCAGGCTTGTCAGAGCGGGCCCAGACGCTGACGAGAGAGGCCAAGCTGGCGAGAGTAAGCTGGTTGAGGAAGCCGTACTCCTTCTTGTTGATCTCGAGCTGCTCCCTCCAGAGAGCCTCGGCCTTCTGGGCGGACTCGGCGCTCACAGTACCCTTGGCTTGGCCACCAGTACCCGGGGTCTGTGCTGTGTACAGTCCCGCGAGGTGGCGCTTGGCGGCAGCAAGGAGAGCAATCTGGAACGGCGTTCTCTTGACCTCGACCGCTTTCTCGTCGCCCTCCGCAGGCACAGCCTTCTGCTTCTCGGAGTCGGAGACGATGTCTTCGCAGATCTTGACAGCCTCCTTTTGGTGCTGCACGTTGGGGCTCTTGCGGGAGATGGCGACGACGGCCATGGCGGCAGACAGGGTAATGTCAGCCTGAGGACCGTAGACCTTGGTGCAAGTATCGCGGTACTGGATGGCCACATCGCGGACCTCCTCGACAGGGACCTTGAGGTGAACCTGGAGGATGGTGTAGTACCTCTTATAGATGGCCTGCACGAGTTCTGGCGACATGTTGTACTCCTTGGCCTTCTTGGTGAAGGTGAGCCACAAGGCGTCATAGATCGGGCGGAGCTCGGCCCAGCGCTTCTGCTCGTAGTAGATCTTGGCGAGAGCGATGGCAGCAGGGAGGGTATCCTTGCTGATGACACCCTCGGGGTTCTTGTCAGCCTTGAGCAGCTCGAGGTAGTAACGGTCGGCGCCCTTGATGTTGTGCTGCACGGAGAGGTCACCCATGGTGTAGAGTGTCCTAATGGTGAGCGCATTGCGGGATCCCAGAGAGGTCTTGTAGCCTTCAAGGAGCTGCTGGTACACACCGAGGACCTTGAGCCACTGGTTGTTCTTCTTGTAGAACTCGATAAGCTGGTTCGCAGCCTCGGTGACAAAGTCGTCCTGGATCTTCAGGCCAGAGCCCAGAGAAGCCTGGAATATGGCCACGTACAACTTCTCGGCCGACTCGTTCTGGTTGGACTCCGTGTAGGCCTGGGCGAGCCGACGTGTAAACTTGATGGCATCGGAGCGGTATGCCTTGGGGAAGCTGTACTTGCCCGAACCTCCAAGCTCGGGCCACAGCAGCTTGAGCAGCTGGGTCAAGACTTCAATGGCCTCAGCCCACTTGTACTTGGTGACGTAGAAGCTGGACAGCGTGTCGCAGGTCTGGATCTGGGCTTCAACGGTCGGGATCTCCCTGTACTTGCCTCCGGCCTTAGAATCGGGGGCGTTAGGAGCGTTGCGCCTCACAATGTCGCCCAGAATGCGATCAGCCTCGGTGTCGTCGCCGTCGTCTTCCTGGCCAGCCTCAAGATCCGTCTCGGTAGAAGTATCGACTGAGATACCACCCTTGGTAGTGAGGATAGACCTCTCCTTTGCCTTCTCTGCCTCCTTCTGCTTGGTGCGCTGCTGGAGAACCTCCAGGAGAGCCACAGCAGTCTTGACAGCCTCGGCGGAGGTCTCCTTGCCGCGGCCCTGGAAAGAGCCCCATACGTACTTGAAGACGGCAGCGGCAGAGTCGTAGGAACCACCTTCCTTGAGCTCCTCGCCGACCTCGTTAAGCTCCTTGACAACGGCCTCAGACTGCTGCTCGGTCACGTTCTGGTAGTCGAGCCAGACACCGTGGAGAATGTTCTGGGCCTCGGAGTTACGACCCTGGCGACGCAGGAAGCGAGCGTAAGCAATGCTAATCTGGATCTTGCGCTGATGGGCCTCGGAGAGCTCGGCGGCCTTAGCAGCGCCATAGGTGCTGCGGCAGTACTCGTTCAGACCGCGCCAGAGAGAGATATAGAGCTCCTCAGCATGGGTGAAGTCCTTCAGGTTCTCGTACGTGTCCGCCATACGCAGGGTAACCTCAACACGACGGATGTCAAAGATATCCAATTCGCTCTCGGCAGCCTGGAAGATGGGCTGGGTATACTTTACAACCTCTTCGGGCTTGTTAGACTTGTACAACACAGCCTGGAGCTTCACAGCAGCCTCAGTAGCCTCTTTCGAGTATTGGCCCTCGTGGGATACGGCAGACTTGTAGACATCACGGTACACAGCCTCGGCCTTGGGGACCTCCTTGATGCTGATATACAGCTCGGCCAGCTCGTTGTGATATTTGGCAGCAAGAGGGCTTGGGGCACCACGTTGCGTCTCGGTCTCGATGAGGTACTTGAGAAGCTCCTCACGCTGAGTGACAGCCTCATCGCGAGCAGTGGGCTTCTCCTTAGTCTTGCCAGAGATCTCGAGGGACCTGATTGCGGATGCAACAGCAAGCTCGTTGTTGCGACCCAGAACAGTCTGTCCAATCCTGGCGGCAATGTAGAAGTACTTGGCTGCCTCAGTAAATTGAGAAAGCTTGTGGTAAGACTGAGCGACGTTCAGGGAGCTCTGTAGTACGGACTGAGCCGTGTCTCCTAGGATGATCCGGCGGATTGCTAGGGCAAGCACGTGCCAAGAGTTAGCGGTGCTTGCCAGCGTCTGCCTGTCCCAGGACCTCTGCTCCAGACGAACCAGGAGGGTCGAGTTCGGGAAGTTGCCCTTGAGTTCGGCAACGACCTCGGCAGCCTGGATCTGACCGTTCGCGTAGAAGCTGGAGTGTCGGAAGTGAGACAGCCAGTTGCGAGTGGCGTACTCAAGCAGAGCGTGAGACTTGAAGAGGGCAGTGGTCTCATGGGGGGTGATGGTGTCCAGGCTGGGCTCCACGTTCCGAGAGACGCAGACCTTGACGTAGAGCAGGAGACGGGCAGTCAAGTCCTTGTTGGCTTCGTTGACGGTGAGGAGAGCAGCCTGGCCCTCCTTCTTCTCCTTCTTGCTGAGCTCCAAAAGGTACAGACGAACGAACTCGTTACGCAAGCGAACAGTCTTGTCTTGAATGGTAACCAACGTTCCTACGGCCTTCCTGATATCGTCAACGATGTTCGTCGATCGAGGGTGGTGAGAGCCCTTTTGAAGGTCGAGCTCAAGCAGGGCTTGAATCTCGATGGTCGATAGGGGTCGCTCGGAGACAAGCAGCCAGCTGATTATCAGGCGAGCGTCACCACTGAAAGAGATAGCGTTGACATGTCTTGCAAGAATCTCGTCCTTGGTGGCCGGCAGCTGGTTGACGGCAAGGACTACCTCGTCGATTGTCTTGGCGTTGGACAGGAGCCCAAGAGACAGATCAGCCCAGGTCAGAGAGCCCTTGCTGCGGACAGCGATCTTCTCGGAGATCTCATCGACCTCCTGCTTGTCACCAATATTGCGACTGGTGAGCCAGCCGCGAACCAGGTGCTTCACATCCTGGGTAGTGCGTTGAGGTGTCATGGAGATCTGGCGAGTGGGCTTGGGCCAGGGCTTGGAGAAGGGACGGCTGAGGATGATGACGCGGACATTGTTCTTGTTCGTGGTGGCGATGTCATGGAGGTGCTCGAAGGCCTCAAGCTTGTGGGCCTCGTCACCCTCGAGAGCATCCAAGCCATCTACGACCAGAACAACATTCTCGAGACCCTGGAGGGCAGTGTCAAGGGTGTACCAGAGCGCATCCTCGGCATCCTCAGGGTTATCAGTGTTCGCATCAAGCTCTGTCACGTTGGCGAGGTGTCGGAACAGGGTGACGTTGCCCACATTCTGCTCAAGCAGCTGCAACAAGAGGGCCTTGACCAGAGCGATCTGCGTGGCCTGGGCGGGAACCTGGCTATCGACAGACGCAGAAATAGCCTGGTACTCATAAAGACCGGCTCGGCGCTGCAATCTCTCGACGATCCAGTCAAATAGGAAGGTCTTGCCAGCACCAGCCTCGGCTGTGATGGCGAAGACGCGATCTTTGCTTCGAGCGAAGTCAACGAAAGGACGCTCGAGCCACTCGCAGGTGAATTCGGCACGCGGAGTGCGAGTAGCATGGCGCTGAAGCTGGCGGTCCTGGGGAAGAAGCCATTGGCGAATGCTCTCGATAGAGACGTGAATATCTAGTGTAGAGGTTTTGTGTTAGTCAAATGTTGTCGAAGTGTACAGGTACAGAATGAAAATGGTTTCGAGATAGCCTTAAGCTAGAGAGCTCCGGTAACTGGGGTGTTCCAAGGTTTTCCCCAGGGACCGGGATCCGGCCTCGGTTATAGGGCTGATTGGGGACATTGAAGAGTTTGAAGAGTTTAAAGTGAAGCAGGGTTGATGCATGATGGTGGCACACAAGGCTGAGTGAGACTTCAACGTCGCTGACTCAGCAACGTCACGTCCTCTCATTTCCCTTCCCGAACTTCACTTCATCTCGGTTCACTTTACTTCTCTTTCCGTCCTTTTCGCCGTTTTGCTGGGCAAGGGCCAATGATTGATGGGGTCAAGAGTCTTCCACTTACCACTAATCTCAGGCGAGTTCTCCAGCTGCCACGTCCACATCAACTCGCCAATACGGTCCTTGTGACTGACAAAGGACTCCATGCGGTAACCAAAGGTCAGGTTGAAGTCAACCGTGACGCTGTTGCTCGCCATGGAGTGCGCGGTCTTGCGGTAGAGGATGGACATCTCGACCGTAAGTGCAAGTATATCGGCCAGCGACAGGCTGAGGTACCTCTTGGCCTCGGCAATGGAGACGAGCAAGCTAATGTTACGCTTGTAGAAGTCAAAGGTAAGGCCATACTCATGGAAGAGGGCAAAGGCCCGCTCCAGAGCCTCGCCGTTTTGGGGTCCGAGCTACGTGCTGGTTAGCTGTGATATTCTCTCACGTTGCTGGTGCATGGCCCCTGCAATTGACTTTGTGGAAGAGGTCGGGGTTTGGAGCAGAGGGATGGTGCTTACCAGGAGGAGAATCTGGAGCGAGGCCAGGATCAGCTCGACGGCTTCGTTGGAGGAGGGGATGAACTGGTCGCCCGTGATCTCAAACAGCGACAGCTTCTTGGCGAAATCCTCAGCCCATTTGAGGATCTTGTCCCAGCGGCTGCCTCTAGCTGGCATCCTCCTGAGACGCTCAGCGGCAATGAAGCCGAGGAGGTCCTCGCTCGAGACGCCATCCGCCAGTCCGGCCTCCCTAGAGCCCCTCAGCTCGGCCTGCAGCTTAGGACGGAACGTTGCCACGGCATCGGGCACGATTTGGTTGCCTCGAGGGTTTCTCCGGCCACCGGGAGTACCGGGCGTCTGAGGGGGTGTAGGGTACTTTGCTTTATCGAATGTGGCGGTCCTTCTCCTCCCGTTCTGGTTCCCTTCCGGTACAACAGTAGTTTCGGACCCTGCAGCGGACCCGGCTTGGGAGTGGGAGCGGTCATGGGCACGGTCATGGGCCTTGTTGCGAGATTGCCTGGGGCTCAGGAGCTCACGGCTCACAACGGAGGGAGCGTCGGTGGTAGTGACGATTCGAGGAAGCTCTCGAGGGGGCTGGGAGGAGCTCGCAGACTTGTCGGACTTGGTCCGCTTGAGGTGATTGAAAAGAGACATATCAATGGATTTAAGGGAGTCGCGTGAGGGGTATTGTTGAAGGGAGTTGGGAGCGGACGATCTGCTCGAGATGCTGCTTGCTTCTGGTGGGATGTCAGTCCAACGACCAGGGCTGGTGTGTGTCTTTATAAACGGGGACAGGAAACGTGGCCAAGGGGCGGGTCCTAGGGCTTTCAAAGCTGGAGGGACTGACCGTCGTCTTCGGATTGGAGTCGAATGGCTCCAAGAGAGGCTCCAAGTGCTTCGGACAGACCCTTTTTAACAGCACGCTTGTCCTTGTTCTTTTTGCCACGCAGGGAGAAGAACTTCTTGTGCGATCCTTCCTTGTTGTCTTTGGCCGGCATTCCGATCTCCAAGGCTCTCGGTGGATCTCGAGATCCTCACCGCTGTTGTCCGAACTAGGCAATGGATACTTTATAAAGTGGAACACACCAGGGTGGCTGGTGTGTCAGTACGAGTCGCAGATTACAATCTGAGGTCTTGAACAGGGTGTAGGCGATGTTCGAGTATCGTTTCCTCCCGGAAACTAGCACGATATTTATGTGTTTGGCTGAGGACCGAGCGGTGTTGATGCTATCCACCCCCAGCCCGCCAATCTGTCTCCGCAGTCGATTGGAACAGTTTACGAAGAAGCCCCTGATACATACTGTAGTGTCACAGGCTGAGCCGAGCTTGCTTCGTGTCAGGCGCAGCTCATGTAGAGGGCACGTCACCGCATGCGTCGATGAAAATCACAGAACCCAAGCTATCCGGGAGATATCTACTGTGTACACCTTCGTCGATAGCCTCGCCGGCTCTCGCCAGTACTAGGTACGTCCATGGAGCAGGTGAGTAGGCAGGCTCTCTGCGGCTCCCTCCCGACACGACAAGTAAACACGTGGCTGAGCCAGGACTGACGATAAAATTTTCGGGCTCAGGTGCTGCGCAACTAGATCAACAACCAGGGTCGTCTGCTGTGGGGAGTGACAGCTTATTGGGCATTGGGTTTGTGGGGAAAGCAAGGATGGCTTGGTGCTAAGCACGGGGCAGCCCGGTGCCGAAGAGGCTCTCGTCATCCATGGATCGGCTTCAGGAGTCAGGGTCAGGGGCAGGGGTGTATCAGCCCCTGTAATTCAGCTATGCCACCAGTCGATCTACACACTACAAGTACACCACCTACTGTAGGTACCGTGTAATGTGATACCACAGTTGACCGTACAGTCTGGATGGTGGTTTGACGGACAAAACAATTGACCCACATACTCGGCCTTTGTACCAGCCATCCAGCCATCTATCCATTGCTTTCCGTTCGAGACCAGCTTCGTTACCACAAACCTCTTGAATGCCAAGGCACCCTCGGACAATATTTCCATACAGTACTATCATACTATGGACCACGGTCCATACATTGGTAGGCTTGGCATCGTATGAGGCGCACCTCAAGATGGAGCCTCAGAACCGCGCTTGAGGTGTCTACGGTCGTGATTCAGGAAGACATCTACACTACTTGGGTGGCTGGGCACAAAGGAGTCTGGGCAATCACTGCCCCTGTTTGGCACGTGGCCCATTCCTCATAGACTAGACTTATGAGCATCTATGTATGCTACGCCTGGAGAGCGGGGTGTATCCTCAGCCTCGCATGTACGTGTATAGGCGGTATCTGGACTGAACCACTCTTAATGCCGAGCAGCTTCGAACAGAACATTTTGCATGTTGATCCGTGGGTTATCGATCTGAGAAACTGAGCACATTGCGTCAAACGACACCGGAATGTTACGCTACAAAAATCTCCAGCGGGATGCGCGGCCGCTCAATTCAATCTTCCGGGTAGCTGCCGTGAGGCTGAAGACCGGGGGAGCTCCGGGCAGCCGGTCTACAGAGGTATCACAATTGACCTCATGGCGCTAATGACCAGTGGGCTGGCTGGCCAGGCTGGGCAACCTACAGTACTATACTAGCACGGGGGCGTCGAACCCTTGACGATCCACCGACTACCCACCGACTATCCACTGACCATGGCTTTCGGCAGCCTGACTAGTGTCTTCTTCCATAGAGCAACAGCACGAACAGGTATGAGCCCTCAAACGCCATCTCAAAAGAGCATGGAATAGCGCGTAATTAACACGAAATTTTCTGCATACCTGGTCCAGTGGCGGGTGCAGAGCTGCAGCAGACACAAGCCCCCAGCGATAGGTATCCACGGCCGACAATGACCCTGGGAGATGGTACGCGGATCGCGAGGTTCGTCGTTCCGCACGCCGTGAGGCCAACAGACCCATTCGTCCGAAGTTGCGGTTATACTGTGTAAGTATCACTTATGATTGGGCTGGTCCTTATGTTCCTCGCATTCAACATCACTTCATTCATTCAGGCCAGCTGCTTGGTTCTCTGACAGGCAAAGGGAGAGCTATCGAGTCTCAAGGGGCCAGCACGTGCATCTCACACCCTCCCCGGGATCTTGAATAATAGTCCGCGAACCGTGTTGACAAGGGGTGCTGTTCCATAGTGCTTCCACGCAACCTTCCGTAAAAGAGTGCTTCGTGGGTCCAGTTGCGAAGCTCACCTGCAACTCAACCTCCCAGTTATCGACTCGCTTGTGGCTAGAGTGGAGATATGCGAGCGGGTACGATCTAACATCTATTATCCTGGCGAAGGTGAACGGCTCCATTCCCCCGATCTCATAGGGTGACCCACATACTATGGTATGTACGTCAGACCGAATCCAGCAAGAAGCTCGGCTGTCACGTGCTATTCAATATGCCTTCATACCGGAGGCAGACATCCCAGTATCCGTAGCATCCACTCACTGAGCTCTTTTACAATACCATCCAGCACTGCCTCGGGTGCTTCGCTTGAGCTCTAGACGATATTCCCTCACGATCAGATCTACATCCCCTCGACATCAATATCCCCTTCGAAAAGAGGCGCGACATGTGGGACCAGGCTGGGTGCTCCCCGGGGGGGTCCACCAGGCAAGCAAGCCACAGCTCTTGTGATAGCCCCGGCACGGCTTGAGCAGATGCACCGATGCCTGGTTGGAGGGTTTGCGAGTGTTCGTCACTAGTCTCGCGTCTGGGCCCCATACTAATGAGACCCAGGAACTTGGCTTTGTTGCAGACGCGTCTCCATCCGAGCGGCTGTTCTGTATCCGTGCCCCTATCAGGTAGGTAGTTCAGCACGACCTCACCAGCCTGTTGGGATCGTTGACCAGATCGGGGGCCCACAGCCACGAGCAGGTTTTATAGGCGAGGATCATCTACCCTAGGGTATTGACTGCTCCGCAGGTACAGTACCTACAACGCGCATCTGTCACTACGTGTCCCAAGCTCCTACATCCTGGGTAGGTATACTGTGCATGTGTGGCTGCATGTATAGAGTTCTCACGCTCTTGTCTAGCCCGGTAGAACTCATAGCGTTGGGGCTTTGCCGGTCATGCGCGAGGCAACTGGAGTCTGATCCATCTTGACTATGCACAATGATACGCGGTCGCAGATCCGATGGAAGTTGTATCGATTGGATCTGTTGATACTCATGTGGTTGACACCGCTGAGTTTCTGACTGGGCTGCCTCTGCTGTTGCTGTCATTATCGTTGTTGCTGTCGGGTGTGCTCAGTGCTGCTGCTCCTGCCACAACCCCGGTAACACTAGCACATTTCCACACCAATGATATTACTCTTCGTTTCTATCTCCAATAAGATTGATCATTTGTGACTTGTTGTCGATCAGATCGATTTGTCTTCCTACAAACCTGCCGTTCGGCCGTAAGAGATCGGCCCCATCCCCAGCCTCCACTCAAGCTCCTCCTGAGAACATCGGAACTCCGAGACCAAAGTAGTTCATGACAGTTGATCAGTACAAGTTTCGTTCTGGGAACAAATGCTTCGCTCAAACTGTGTAAGGATTTCATCTGCATGAAGCCAGGATGCTCGCTCATGTCGGAGTGCCGGCCCAAGAGCTGAGTAGTGTCTGACTGTTCCAAGTGACGATGTTACACTCTATTTGTCATACTCCGTTCAAAATTGGTAAGTATCCAGAGGGCATGTTGCAGCCTAGCATATGCAGAAGATCTAATGATCAGAGGGACGACGTTACAGCTCATTCGTCATATTGTGTTTATAACTGCCAATCCTCCTGGAGGCACATATGTGGCACATCTGGTGCATGTGGTATATGCGGGAGCGTTAAGAACGACACGTGGTAATCGACTGCCAACGCATGTTGCTTCTACGAATATACAGAGAATATAGGTACCGCCAGCCGTTCATCATTGAGCTAGGCCATAGCTCCCTGCATATTAAGGGCTGAGCCGTATGCACTGAGCCTCAAGTGTACCTGGGTATCTGCACACATCACTATCACAGATCATTCACCAGTGCTCCATATTGTGGATCTAGAGCGTTCCAACTTCTCCTACACCTGTTCGTCAGTACCTAGTCAATGGCCGTCACGTCAATATATTGGCTGCCTCTGGCATGAGCAGCGAGAACGATTGTCCACGCCGCCCAGGACATGTCTTCCAAGTTACAACCCGGTATCTTTGACAGTGCTCAGGGCTTGTATACTGGGATAATATGTACACTACGCTAGATTACTACGGTCCACTCGTGGGGCGTCCGCTTGTAGTATCAAGTGGTCGACCCTGTTCTGGAGGCTTAGGACAAATCGGCAGGCCTTGTGCATGTGTGCATGTGGGCCGCACTCGTCAATTCAATCCCTGAGCACTGTGAACATCGAGAAGGATCCAGCCTTATGTGCGACATGCTATCAAATGTGGAGTTTCCCTATCATATAAGACCATTGGATTAATACCAGTATTGGAACGAAGTCAGACCTTGCGCGTCAGCACTGGGTAGCCGCCGTTCATGTTGCATATTACTCAAGGCTTGGCTTCGACAGACGACACGCAGACCATTTTCAATGCTCAAGACACAGTATCAAACAGGCAGGTGATCTATTCTGTGTAGAGACTCCCAGTGATTTCTCCGAATGCTTCGATGTCGTTCTCGTTAAGTACGCACCATGTTGCACCATGGGTACCAAGCTTATTGATAATTGGCAAGCTCTATATGCCCTATTGCCTGTGACCAATTGCATCCCCTGCTTCCAAGGTCTCTGACCTGCATAGTATTTATGGATCGACGCGATGACTATAAGGAGACAATCATGATCCGTTACGCTTGGAGAACGGTGCACAGCATGAGTGTTCGGTTTCAAGGTTGTTCTCGCATCATCCCTTTCCTATCAACGACAGCTACTGGTCACGGAATGGAGTATAACAGCCACATCAATATCCCGATGGTCTTTTGTACTAAGGATTTTCCTTACTTTTGAGATCGAACGTGGTAAACGGTAGCCCATTTCGAATTGACTGAAGCTGGAGTTCGACAGGCCTTATACCGCGCTGCTGTAGGGCAGAGTACCTAGGTAGCGATTGAGAGGACTATCAAAGGACCGATGAACCCATCTCTTTACTAGACCTCTGTATTCTTTTAGACTACAAGGAGACGCATCCTCGATCAGGTACCCTTTGCATATATGGATTCGGCGAACCACAAATATGACTACCAACCATCACCACCATTCGGATCACTCTTCAGTTTCTCAATAATCAAAATGTTTCCAGTATTATGCTTTCCAGGATTGGTCCGTATTATAGTCAGACTCATCCGCTTCAATGAGAACAACGCTCATGTAACATATCTAACGATGGCTCCAGACAGAACAATTGAGCGATGGGTGAAGGATCGTAATGGCAGCCAAATCAATCTAAGTCAGGGAGTTCCAGTGTGTGCCCCAGGCTTGATCGACTTCCATTCCAGCGGCTTGTCTATCACCGGCCGGGCTAACCCTAATATTTAGAAATAGAGAGGGCAAGTTCGCTGTTGCACAAGAGGCACGTACGAGACGAGGGCGCCTTCCCATCAATTGATTTAGAACTATACTTGTGAGTAACCAGTAGTGCATCTCTACGCCCCGGTGCGACACGTGGTGATACATGGGCGAGGCGTACACCGCCCGGGCGTGGGCATTTGGGCTTCCAGTGCAGTTTTCCCCTTTCTCGAGCGAAGGTGACCTGCCCACAACCGTGCGTCTGCGAATGCCTGCAAGGGTCAATATAGTCGGATTCCGGCCCTCTGGGGCTTGCTGTTTGGCGGACCACGCTATGAGAAGGATGGTCTATTATCTCCATATATCAAAGGCACACGAATCTGGAACGAAGAGCGAGACTGTAGCCATATGCGGGACCATCGTTCTTATGGCTCATCCCGTACTGCCCCTACCATTCTTCATATGGTCGGTCCAACCTACATGAGTGCAATCAACTTCCAGACCGGATTCGCTGCTAATTACTCCTGCTCGTCAATCTCGGCAACGTTCGCACGATACGCAACGCCGTCCTCCTAATGGATCTGTAGCGCCAGGACCATCGAAGGGGTGTCTGGCAGCTCTGGAATCGATCTGCGGCCAATGGCCACGAACTCTTGTGGACCATAGGTGGCCCGGGACGGATCCCAAGGTCCGCCGTGGTGAGTTTACCTTGCCATCCTCCATATGGCAGCTAGACACTCTCCTAAGTAACAGGTGGGTTCCCAATGTAGCCACCGCAGGACATTTGCACCCAGCTTCCATACGGCTGTGGCCCACCTCGCCAGAGCTGGTGTCTTGCCTTCCATGACGTCCAATGTTCCGACTGCTTGGCCCTTGGAGTTCTTGACTTGAGGCAGAGGAATGTGCCCTGTATTCACCATGTAGTGATGCGTAGATTTGCTAGCGGGTGCCCTCGGCGATTCAACGACAAAAGATGCCGAAGATTCCCAGAAGAAGAGAGCGTTGCCATCTGGTATACTTCGGAGCTTGGAAGCCGTAAAATCAGGACATTCTCTTTCAACATCGACCCGTGTCACACGGACTTGGTCTCCTCGCCAAAGATTGACATGCCTGGGTTTTGCAGGGGCTTTGGAAAACTCCTGAGCGTCGTAGTCTGGGGACTCCTCCCGATCTTTGAAATCAGACTTCGAGCAATGTTGGAGGTCGACCTCATCAGTCCCATGGACCGGGCGGAAGGCCAGCGTTGTGGCTTGATGCTCATAGCAACAAATTTCAGAAGTGGTGCTGTATTTGCAACCGTCTTGTTAGGTAACCCTATCCAATATCACTGGCTTGTGGGTGGGGGACGTTGGTGGGGGGGAGTGTTCGACCTACGTCTCCAACTTGTCGTCTCCGACACCCATATTTACAGCTCCTACCCAACCCATCCACGACCAGCTTGGCAATATGACCTGCTGATCTAGCAAAGTCATTTTACGGGTCGTCTTTTCCGTGCGACGGCTGAGACTGTAGTACGGAGCAGGGGAGTTCCATAACAAAGACATTTCGAAGCGAGACCGGGGATGACCCCAGTGAAAGGTTTCGCCCGACATTTTCCCGAAAGCCTCCGCTACGCCATGGAAAGCATCATAAACGTCTCCCTGGAAGCCCAGGTTGCGTTTGCTGAAGGTAGAGACTGCATGTTGAAACTTGTTCCAGACCTTTCGCCGGTTGAAAGTGCCCCGGGCTAGTGGCCCATCGATGGTCTTCCAAGACAGTGGCCTGTCAGGTCCTGAGAAGGTTCAAGCCGGAGCGGCGTGTCCAAGTCGGACTTCTGGAATATTGCTGGATGTTCGTATTGAGACTTCTCGCAGAAGACGGCTCCATCGCAGACCCATAATACCTGCTCTTTTGTGAAGACGCACTTGCGAGACAGCGACGCGATAGGGCACTCTCCTGAAATGTCCACCCCCTGGTGTTCCAGTGGCTGGAATCGAGCTCGCTGTCGGTGCTGCTGAAGTCTTTGTTCCAGCCAGTCCATACGGGTGGGGAGTCGCACGTCGCGACTAATGCCATGCCCAGCTTGTTCCCCTCGTCCCGGGGGATGACCTCCACCACCTGCTGCTTCCGACGAGAGCCGCGCCGGATACCTGACAAGCCAGCGTTGGCATCCTCTCCGGACGCTGCTACGATCGTCACGAGGGCTTGCCGGTATATTGCGCCCATACCACTGAGATGGTACGCCCTGTCTGCCTTGTCTCTTTCGTCTTGCCCCTGTCGAACACAGAGAGCATCAACCCAGCACAGATACTCGATGTCCAACTTTCGGGCTATATGCATAGCGCCCTTGATAGTTCGTGGTAACTCCATGTGGTTCAGGGCATCTTCTACCCGCGAATCACCTTCGTTATCTTGTCCTTCGTTGTCTCGTTCAAGTTTGACTTGCTTAGCGCCACCCCAGGTGTAGCTCAGAGCTGCACATTCAATCTGGCCGAGATGGACAACTCTTGAGTTCGGTTATGTTGTTTCTCTTAACATCAGTGAAACGAATCAGGGTTGCAGAAGGAGTAGTTCTGGCAAATATCAGTGTCCGCCTCACTTGCCAGCAGCCCATAGACACTCACGAATCACAAGAGCGTGATGGGCTGTGGACCGACTGGTACTCATCATCGGAGCAGCTCAGATCGTTAGTCGTCTTGCAGGTTGTCACCCAAGAGCGTAGGAAATTCATATCGACGGTGTCTGGGCGTTCTCTGCCACAAAATAACATGCGCTGTTCATCAGCTCCGGCCTCCGGGGAGGAGTGCGCTGTCTGTCCAAAAGCGTCCATATGACAGGCCTGCGCAACATTGGGATATACAGTTGTTGAATAGACGTTGGGCACGAGGATCCCGTCTACGCTGGTATCTTATTGAGTTTCGTCACCAAGCAGAGTCGCCGCAGGACGAAATACGCATCGGGGCATCCATTCATGCTGCTGTCTCCAAGAGACTCGGTAATGTAGGCGAAGAAGACGAGACGGGCGAAAAACGCAATACGTTCATCGTCCTCAGAGAGTAGTGTATTATTTATACCTCGGGGTCCCCGTTCCTGAATAACATCGTAAAAGAGTCTGCACAATCCGCAGTGCTCCTTGTCCTGGCAAATCCTGCTCAGGGAACCAAGGCGTATGTTGCCCTCCTCGGATGCATCGGGCGCCGTCGAGAAGACCTCGCGGAAAGGTAGAATCTTGGGAACTCGCTGACCGTTCTTAGCTGCCTGACGTGCTCTGAGTATGTCAGATGCTGTTGGGCAGGACAGCTGTGAGAAGGGGATCTTCCTGCAGTGGTCGCAAAGACTAGCCATGGTCTATTGGCTTCGTGGATAAATGAAGAAAGGTTGAGAAATGTGGTCCAGCTGAGAGCTGGACAAGAAGGTGGTCAAGGTTTCTGTAAGCAAGGTGCCTCCTTCTAATCATGGGGTCGGCTTACCTTCTCAGGGGAAAGTCAACTGGTTGCTGGTAAGCATCATTTGTCTCTGCCTGGTTAGGGGACATCGAACTCCAGGTTGGATATCGTACTGGTATTGCTGTGGATTTACCTTCCAATCAAGTATCTGCCATTCAAGCTGCCAACCGCCTCTTCGATCTACTAATGCATACAGCAGGTCGACGTTCCAGGGTCATCTGAGAACAGATGCCTTACACACATACGCCAAACCCAGGCAATGCAACAGCATGTCCTCAATTACATAGTAACGAAATTATCTTGGTACATGTATGAATATATATTCAGGCTGCGAGGGGCCACATGGAAAGACCTTGGTGTTGCATACCAGAGTATCTGGGTAGTTGGCGAAAGGTTGCGGTGATTCCTATGTATGTATATCTATACTACATCAAAAGCATTAATGGCAGAGACGACTCGGAAGGAATTCTCTTGGAGAACGTAAGCATCCATTTTTTCCAGCTCTTCGCATCTGAAGTTCAAGCCCACGGACCTGAAAGCTACTGTGAACTCTTATCACGTTGTCATATCAATGCGTAGGCCCTCGACCTCCGTCACCACCCAGCAACTGTCGTCTCGTTGGCAACACAGCCAGTCAAGTCTGCGACATCAGTCTGCAACATCTTTTCCTCCATCACATGTTGGCAGCTTGCACTGGTCGAAAAGTTGAGAAGGATAGATACCGATACTCGGTGCCTTTTGCTCGTTTACCCCTTACTCAGCTTGTCGAGCAGCTTCGCGCAAATCTGGAGCCGTGGTGCGCGTCATGGAAGTGTTCTTTGACTCGATATCTGCAGCCCAAAGAGCAGCACCGACAGTGTTGGTGAAGCTGAAGAAGATGCCAGCGAAGGGGATCATCTCAAGGAGAGTGGCAACCGTGCCGAACCTAATATCCCAAGTCAGCGGGCAACCAAACAAGTTATATCTCTGGGCCTAAAAGTCGAGTGGGTGAATGAATAACGTACGCAGTGTAGGGACCGACGTGGTCTTGGACCCAAGCCGACTTCTGCGAGGAAGACCATCTCTTGAGTTGGAAGTACTGTAAATAGAGGTCAGGCAGCTGGTCATATTACAATACGGTCTGAGACAAGTATTTACCCGATCGTGAGCTACTTTGCCCCGGTTCCGTCCTTGCAAAGCAACGAAGATGACGGTTCCCACCACAGGGATGAAGTTCAGAGGCAGATACAGGACGTATCGGATCAGCGCACTGGGGCTGAATTTCTCGAAAGGACTCTTCAGGATCTTTCCAAGCTTGGCAATAGGATCACCACCGGACTTCAATTCCCTGCCCTCTGTGACAAGATTGGTGGCGTTCTTCGACACGAGGGTTCCGTCAAAGGTGTCGAGCAGGGCTTCCTGGATCAACCAGGTCCTGGAGACGGTGGAGACGATCGTCGAGCTCTCACTGAGTACGAGCAGAACTGTAGAGAAGACTGCAATGGGCCCGTCCACAAAGACCAGCACCGCGAGCTGCGGTATATAGGTGAACGCAAACATGCCAGCCAGGACGCCCACGCTCAACACCAAAGTAGGCACCAGCTTCTCAAGGAAAGGTTTCCATAGCGAGCGGTGGCTGGCAAAGTAGGCGATACCCTAGTTGACTCCGGTTAGAAGATATTGGGAAGGATATATGTCGGGGTATTGATCATACTTTGATGGGATACAGGTATGCACCGCTTCTGGCAGCATCGTTGACAAGGGTCCTGGCCTTGTCGAAGTCTTCCTTGCCAACCTCTCCAACCTTGGCCTGTACAGACTCAATGACACCCCGACGTTGCGACATTGTTGTGTTCAACGGGTAGTTGATCAAGTATGTGAACTGCTGGGTCTGAATGATTTGGGATTCGTCGATGTGGAAAGAAAGTAGACGGAGCTGCTATCAACCGATCACAATGTGTGTGATCAGAGTTAAGTA
This sequence comes from Cytospora leucostoma, assembly GCA_003795295.1. Taxonomy (NCBI): domain Eukaryota; kingdom Fungi; phylum Ascomycota; class Sordariomycetes; order Diaporthales; family Cytosporaceae; genus Cytospora; species Cytospora leucostoma. The sequence goes on along the minus strand of LKEB01000005.1, from coordinate 62,854 downwards.
TCAAGTGGAATTTTGCTTGGACAAACAACATCTGACGTCTGAATCCATGGAATGCAGCTGCCCGTCATCGTCTGTCCCAAGGGCAACTGCCGTTTAGTTGACACTGAAGCCTTGCATGTCATCATGAAGGCGGCGGTTCATGATGGCGTCATAGCTACCTAGGACTGCCAGGTACGACCTTGCACCGTTCAACCCCAGGTGTTGAAGGAGAGACGTAAGGCAAATAACCTATAGGGTTTAACCCTGGGCTGGCTCTTCCGTGCCGTTATCGCCTCCACCTATCGTTATCATGCTAGATGTCACGAGGAGAGGCACGTGCGGCGACCTGGATTACTAAGGAAAGATTACTAAGTATCTCGGTACGTACCTACCTGTACATTCACCTTCGGTGAGCTGGGAACGGTACGACCTCAGAGATAAATCCTCACCTTTACAACGAGCTAGGGTCGTGCTAGCGTTTCATTAACAAAGCGGACATGGTTGACCCTCGCGTAACGGCTGCACTCAATTCTCCAATTCCGATGTACATACAGACCCCAAGTCTCCCCCTGGTCATCCATAACTCCCTGCGACATTGACGCAGCCTCGGATGACCGAGTCTCGTCCCCTTTCCATGTTTTCAGCTTCGAGGAAGACTGCAGCTGAAGTAACGTCCTTAATTCGAAGAGTATCAGATGACTTTCAATGGGACGGGGTGCGCAGAGAGATGTTCACCCTATCTCGCAGTGCTTGAAGGTTGGACCTTGTTGATGACTTCCCAGCCACCTCAACCGCTGTTGCTACAAGGGCTCAAGTAGAGTCCGCGCGTCCAAGCCCATCGGCATTGTTTCCACCCAGCCCATCCCAATGGGAAAGAGGTCTAGAATCCGGGGCCGGGCCTTTGGGTTGCGGGCGGTGAAGCCAGCCATGGAGATCCCGAGACGAACACATAAGACGCACATAAATGCACAAATGTTGTTCTTGAACCACGTGCAGATGCCAGTGCTTCGACCCTCGCAAGGTGCGGTCGGTGAGCAAGAGTGGTTGCAATTATGCATGGTGTTCTTTCGATCCGTATCTACTGAGACCTTGGGGATCTCGACTGATGCTCGTTCCTTGGCCGAGTGCTACCTTTACGGATCCGTACATGGACTTTATCTTGCGTTATCACAGATTCGACTTGCGTAATCCCGGCTCACAACCCTGGTCGAGTGCCACTGCATTAGAACATGCTAGACTCCCGGCGCACCATCTCCTCCTCATCACACCATGAAACACTGTGCAACAGTGTTTACGTCCCTTAGGGTAATTGTGAGAGGCATTGATGGTATTCTTCGAGGTCATTTATTCACTACGAGTTGATATGTCGAACGATTGTTTGTACATGTCCCTGGCTGCCTTCAGGGTCCCGACCTCATGTTGGCTTCGGTGGATATAGTTCAAAGACAACGGCGACAAGAACTCCGGTCTGGGGCCCCATTTCCTGCTTGCCGCGCCTTGCATTCTACCCCGGTTATGCCAATACCGCGTCGATGACGTGTCGACCTATCAGGCGATAGTTGCCATAGAGATCCTGCATGATGCATCGTATTGCTTCGTATAGCATAAATACCCTAGCTGGATGCCGGCTAGCCGCTCCTGCGGCGGATCGACCTTATAAGCCCCAGCTTCGCAAGAGCAGCTGTTATCCCCGTCTGCCTCTGCTTCTGCGTCTTCCTCTCGTCTTCGTGCGATTCAGTCAACATCTTCGTCTGCCCGTAAAATCATCACCATCTGCCTGAGACCCTCCGCAGTCTACTCGTCTCCAAGATACTTTCTGTCAAGATGCAGTTCACCACACTCCTCCTCGCCTCCTTGGCTACTCTGGCCGCTGCCGTAAGTCCCATCTCCGTCGTCTGAGAAGGAAGGAGGGTTGAAGAGGGATACACACTGAGAAGTGAAGGGTGGATGAGGAATGGAAAGGGCTTCTACTAGACTGCCAAGTCAATTAAGACTGTGTGTTCACAAATCACTGATATGTTTCCAGCAAACCACCGGTACCAACGGCGCAGCCTACGGTAAGTTCTCCGACTCGATCGTGCCACTCATGGCATCACTCCGATGACAATAGTAACACAAAAGCTGACACCATTTAGAGTCCTACACTTCCGCCCAAGCTAGCGTGGCATCAGCACTTGCCTCTGCGGAGAGCACCGTCACCGCCACCGGTCCCGAGAGGAACTCCATCTACGCATCACTGCAGTCCTCTGCAGCCGCTGTGCAGGCTTCTTTGTTGTCTGAGTACGGCTCCGTTCTGGGCATCACCGCTTCAAGCACCGCCGCCAGCGCGTCGGCCACCGACAGCGCTTCCGGGTCTGCTGCCTCTTCCGACTCGACGACACTTTCAACCGTGTCTTTGACCTCGACCTCGACCGACACCTCGACCGCGACATCAGCCACTGGCTCCGGCGCTTCGTCGACTAGCGACGATTCCAGCTCCAGCGCCACCGCCACAGACTCGTCGTCCGCTAGTGGCGACTCTAGCTCGAGCTCCACCGCCACCGCCAGCAGCAGCAGCTCTTCTGCGTCCTCTGCCGCTGGCGCAGTTGCTGTACCTGGCTTCGGGTTGGCTGCTCTGCTCATCGCTGTTCTGTAAGGAAGGCACGCAATGAAAGGCATAGCGATGGGTCGAGTTCGATGCCAAGTACTATGGAACGATATGAATTGACAGAAGCATGATGGAAAATTAATGTGTAATATGGGACATGGATTGTATGTACTGTTCGTGGCATTGACAGGAATGTATAAACCTGGCACGTCGGACTTCACGTCCTCTGATCTGTGCGACTGTAGTTGTTTTCCCCTGTGACAGATGTTTGCCGACTCGGTGCATGTGTGCGAGGGCTACGGGTCTGGTGGCCTGATAGTCCTGAGTGATGGATCAAACGCGTCACATGCACTCGTGTCGTGTGGATAATATCGTGTTAGTGGGGTCTACGCCCCGCAGCCCCATTCCGGCGTCTTCGTAGTCTCACAGCTCTCATGACCGCAGTTGCCAAGGCTCGGGCGTAGTGTATACAAGACGTCTGATGAGGTCGACTACCGTCCCAGCCGTCTATTGATGCCGACAGGCTAGCCTCGGATAATCTGTGGAGGAGCTTACTGTCAACGGTCCGGGGCTCGGCTGTCCCGGATTGTTCTCGCTAAACGGTGGGCAACGGCACGCCCCGACCCGCCTCAAGCTCCATCCGGCTTTGTCCCACATGCTCGGGTGGAGTGGGGTTTCGATGGCTGCTGTGCCGTCAGCACCGTGTTTGCGTGCTGTGAGAACTAAATAGACTCCCCGACTCTATCTGTAGGTTCTTCAACATGGCTGCTTTGGTCTTACTGAGTCTACTCCGGCGCGGGCCACCCAAGCGCAGTCCGACGCCTGTCATCAGGCGAGTTGGAAAGCAGTGGTGGTAACGAGATGCTGGAGAATTTATCAAGTGTTTACAAGGGGTCCATTAACGGGCACATAGCACCCATCTTGACCAGATCATCAACGGCATACCAATTGGCCAATCAGCTCACATGTTGTCTCGTCGTAATACGTAGTGAACATGACTAGCCGATCGGCCAAGCTCTACCGGCTTCGGCGAACACATGGCGAGATCGAGCCATCGCCGCCTCAAGAAGTATTGGAATGTCTCACAGGGGGGATGGGGTAAACACCTTAGCAGCGCTACAGCTTCCAGACGAGTTAGGGTCTCATCGGCGATAACCGTTGGCGCTGACAGAGCCCGGGCACCTCGAAAATTGCCGATATGATGAGCCCTTGTTTCGACCTGACAGACTTGAGATTGTCATGCTGCCCGGTATTGGAGTACGAATCAAAGTGTCAGAACCAATATTGACACGATGGAAGAGCGTAGGTCCCGACCGCGCTTAGATCTGCCTCGGCGGACGCAGTGATCAAGTGTTATCATCGTCTCGGGTGTACCTCTGACCCGTATAGTTTTATTCAGCTTGACGTATCGATAACTAAATGCTTCATCCACCGCCTCTGTATTTCTTGGTTGGGAAATTCATACGCTGCAAGCATGAGGCCTCAACCAGAGTCGTTCCGGAGTTGTGAGTCCACGCTCCGTCCATGTGAAGTCTTGATCTGTGGCTTTTTCTCGCCCAACCTTGTGAAACTCATGAACCCGGGCATATACCGTATACGCAAGTCGCACGAGTCCAGCTTGATGAATCAGGCCTGTATAAGCTGTCTGGCGCTTTGATTGTATTGACTCTCAGGGTTGGATAGAATCCCTAGGCTGTTTCGACTATATGGCCTTTCGTTGCTGCCCTTGTCCGAAGTTTGATGATTGAAGGCGCGGATCCTTTGTTCATGGGTGCTCCTGAAGTGGGTTGAGCCCAGCCTGGGTGCCGTTCTCAACCTGGATTTCAATGTTTGAACTTGCCGAAGCCCAGGGACTGAGCCAGGGGAACCCCATAGCTGACACCCTTCAAACCATTGCCCTGCACCCCGGGGACCTCTTGAACGGCGCTGGGGTTAAGATCCAGCCAAGACTTGATGTCGTCTTTCTCTCTCAGGATGCAAGTTCACGTGTGGCCAGTGTTGGCTAATGTTATCCCGCGTCAATTGAGCCTCGATTGCCACACGCCTAGGGTCACAGTAACTTGCCCCGTCCCCCTGTTGATGCCACGACTTGTTACCTTAGGGTACGAGCGTCAACAAGAAGGTCATGGTTCGGTTCTGCCGCCAAATGCTGTGAACAAGCAAGCTTCAGTCGCTGAAGGATTGAGTTGAGATGGTCCGCTGCCCACAGGCCCCGAACACCAATCTAAGTGGCATGGGGCTAAATTGCATCATGTACGAGTCTGTGAGACCATGTCAAGCTCTTCGCGCAGTAGCGGTCCCTTCATGCCGGGGAAACGTTGTGATAGTGTAGGGGAAAGCAATGGCGCCTTAGTGAGCAGGGACGTGGACGTAAATCTTTATGTCGGGGATTTAGAAATCAGGGTTAGGGTAGCTAGCCGTCACGTGCAGCCGGCGAAGGCACGTCAAGACAGTTGGCCCGTGCGGATGCTCGATCTGGCCTTCGCTGGTCGTCCCGAATTACACGCCGCCCGAACACGACTCTCCATATACTCAATCTTCAGCTTTCCTGCCGTAATCATAGCCCAATCGCCCAGCATGAACTACGGCAAGAAGGACGAGGATGCCGACACCGGCCTGGTCCGCGTTGATCGGACCCAGGTCTTTCAGGAAGGTTAGGCGCCCTGAGTCGAGCTTCAAGTCGGCGCCCCTTACGAAGCGCACATGCTAATACCGGAGAACAGCGCGACTGTTCAACAGCTCGCCCATACAACCTCGAAGATGCCGAATCCTCCTGACGAAGATTGCCCTCCTCCTCTACACCGGCGAGAGATTCCCTACAAACGAAGCGACGACACTCTTCTTCGGTATCTCGAAGCTCTTCCAAAACAAAGATGCCAGCTTGCGACAGATGGTGCACCTTGTCATCAAGGAGCTGGCCCACTCCGCCGAGGACATCATCATGGTCACCAGCACGATCATGAAGGATACTGGTGGTAGCACAGACATCATCTACCGACCTAATGCAATCCGGGCTTTGTGTCGTATCATTGATGTATGGACTTGCGCCGCCATTGATTCTCTGCCCCCTCGCTGACATCTTGACAGGCGACGACTGTCCAATCTATCGAGCGTGTCATGAAGACCGCAATCGTCGACAAGAACCCCTCAGTGTCCTCCGCTGCGCTCGTATCCTCCTACCACCTCCTCCCCATCGCGAAAGATGTTGTCCGGCGGTGGCAGAGCGAAACCCAAGAAGCTGCAGCCAACACCAAGTCTTCCGGTGGATTCTCCCTCGGTTTCTCATCGTCCTCCAGCCAGTTGCCAGTAAACAACTCCACGATGACCCAGTACCACGCCATCGGCCTTCTATACCAGATTCGCTCGCACGACAGGATGGCGCTGGTCAAGATGGTACAGCAGTTCGGAGCTGCTGGTGCTATCAAGAGTCCTGCCGCCATTGTTATGCTTGTGCGTCTCGCGGCGCAGCTGGCTGAGGAGGATGCTGGTCTGAGGAAACCCATGATGCAACTTCTGGATGGATGGCTGCGGCACAAGAGCGAGATGGTCAACTTTGAGGCTGCGAAGGCGATTTGCGACATCCGGGATGTGACAGATGCTGAGGTTTCACAGGCTGTTCACGTTCTCCAGTTGTTCCTGACTTCCCCACGGGCTGTCACCAAGTTCGCTGCGCTCCGAATCCTCCACAACTTCGCCTCCTTCAAGCCACAAGCCGTCCATGTCTGCAACCCCGATATTGAGCTCCTGATCTCTAACAGCAACCGCTCTATCGCCACTTTCGCGATCACGACCTTGCTCAAGACGGGCAACGAAGCCAGTGTCGACCGTTTGATGAAGCAGATTTCGGCTTTGATGTCCGAGATCACGGACGAGTTCAAGATCACGATTGTCGAAGCTATTCGGACGCTGTGCCTCAAATTCCCCAGTAAGCAAGCCGGCATGTTGCAGTTCCTCAGTGGCATACTCAGGGACGAGGGCGGCTACGACTTCAAGCGGGCTGTTGTTGAGAGCATGTTCGATCTGATCAAGTTTGTTCCCGACTCGAAAGAGGAAGCTCTCGCACACTTGTGTGAATTTATCGAAGACTGCGAGTTCACCAAGCTCGCAGTGCGAATATTGCACCTCCTCGGCGTGGAAGGTCCCAAGACGTCGCAGCCTACCAAGTATGTCCGTTACATATATAACCGAGTCGTATTGGAGAACGCGATTGTGCGAGCTGCGGCAGTAACGGCATTGGCCAAGTTTGGTGTCGGTCAGAAGGATCCCGAGGTCAAGAGGAGTGTACAGGTCCTGCTCACACGCTGCCTTGACGATGTCGATGATGAGGTCAGAGACCGTGCTGCTCTGAACCTCCGGCTGATGAGTGAGGAAGATGAGATTGCCGAGAAATTTGTGAAGAACGACAGCACGTTCTCCCTTCCGTACTTCGAGCACCAGCTCGTCATGTACGTCACCTCGGACGATAAGTCGACCTTTGAACAAGCCTTCGATATATCCAAGATTCCTGTCGTTACTCGGGAAGAAGCAGATGCCGAAGACAGGACCAAGAAGCTCACGGCCTCGACACCATCACTCAAGCCACCGAAGGTGACGCCGACTAAGGCCGCGCCAACCGGAGCGGAAGCTGCAGCTTCTGCTAGTGCGGCAGCTCAACAGTACGCGCAGGAGTTGTTGGCCATTCCAGAGATGAAGGAGTTTGGCAGCGTGCTCAAGTCATCGCCTGTGGTCGAGCTGACAGAAGCCGAGACCGAGTACGTCGTCAAGGTCGTAAAGCATATCTTCAAGGAGCATATCGTGCTTCAATACGACATTACCAACACCCTCGACTCTGTCTTGCTAGAGAACGTCTCCGTCTTGGCCGCCCCCTCAGACGAGGAAGAGCTCGAGGAAGTCTTCATCATCGAGGCAGAGAAGCTGCCACAGAACGAGGCCGGCAAGGTCTATGTGGCATTCAAGAAGACGGGCGGAGAGGACTCCTTGCCCGTCGCCTCCTTCTCTAACATACTTAAGTTCACGAGCAAGGAGATCGACCCCACGACCAACGAGCCAGAGGACACCGGCTACGATGACGAGTACGAGGTGGCCGAATTCGACCTGACAGGCAGCGACTACCTGATCCCGACGTATGCTAGCAACTTCGCGCACGTGTGGGAGCAGGTCGGTGCCGCCGGCGAGGAGGCCGACGAGACGTTGCAGCTGAGTGGCATGAAGAGCATAGCAGGTTCGTCCATCCCAGTCTCACACTACCCCCAACCCCGTAGCAGCACTAACAACTCTCACAGAGGCAACCGAGCAACTGGCAAAGGCCCTCTCGCTGCAACCACTCGAGGGCACCGACGTCCCCCTCAACCAGACGACACATACCCTCAAGCTTCTCGGAAAGTCGGTCAGCGGTGGCAGGGTCGTGGCCAATGTCAGGATGGCCTACAGCGCCAAGAGTGGCGTCACGACCAAGATCACAGTGCGCGCCGAGGAGGAGGGCGTCGCTGCTCTGGTGGTGGCTTCGGTCGCATAGTCTGTGTCATAAAGACAAGGGCTATGCAATGTCAACATTCGGGGATGAATCGAGGATATACCGTCGCTTGCCGATGGGCAATTTCCCGCATATATGGCCTATGCAACGGGGTTGGTGGGAGGGGCTGCTGATCGGCAGGTGGGCAAAAGCTTCTAGACGGACGGGCGGATTGGGAAGACTCGTCTATTTGGGACGCGCAAGCAGCCCGTTTGTGCTGTGCTGGACTGTCCTAGAAATGATTGCCAGGTCGAGGAATAACGGAGTCTAGCATTGAAATTGATAATCGACAATACTTACAACTTTACCCATATCTCGTGTGTAGGTTCTCTACATGCCCGAGCAGTATCATGTCACATTGCAGTGTATGGGTCAAAGCGACAAGCAAATGTTGCTAACGTACGTCAAAGAAGTGATCTTTCACGTCCTCGTATTGGCACCCTACCGGATGCCCGGTGAACTTGTCTGAAAAATAACATCAGCCCAGCCTAGCCAGCAGCAGCGGCATGTAAGATATCTAGCATCCAGCAAACGTCCCTGCGTGCTTGCTCCTCCCTTTCCCACCACTGCCTCCGCTCACCATCCCCAAAAGACCTCCTGCTTCCGAAAGAAGAAAAGAAATGCCGTCAAAACCCGGGGGAATCCTAAACTCAATAAAAAGAACAAAGGGCATACGATAAAGAAGTGAAAAGATCAATCATTAAGCGTTTATGTGAAGAGAAGCCTCGAGCATCAACAGAGCCAGGTACTTCTAGCATATGAACGGCTTTGAGTAGAAAAAGAATGATAACGCCTGTAGACAAGGGCTTGATGCTAAGCTTGAAAGTCGAGAGGTGTGGATGGAGTCGAGTTGAATGTATAGAGTGGACCTCAACGTTGCTGCTGACTGGCACCAATGTGCGTTTGACCTGTGGAGCCGAGTATGAAGATAGGGTCGATGGAATAGGACGGACTGGTATGTGGCGTGGGTTTGGCGGCTGACTTCAAGCAAGGGAGGCGATGGCCTCAGGCGGTCACGACTCTGTGGGGTAGTCGGCAACACCTCTGGTCGAGGTCAACCTCCGCCTTTGCGTTCGGCTCATCAGATCCGAATGTCGTCTCCTAGCGTCGTCGAACTGGACCGTCGCGCTGCTTGAGCCGGCTTGTCCTCCATCCCTCATACCACTGCTCTCTGCTAGCCTCACGGAGTTCTCCACGCCAGTCTCCGAACACTGAATCTTTCAGTCTCGAGAAATCGCAGTGCTCCTCATTGTACGGGTCTGCGAAGCCCCACGGAAAGTTCCGGCCGATAACCTCAGGCTCGTAGATGTCGGGGCTGATTATTGACATGGGAAGGAATGGGACATCCTGCTTTGGCTCGTCGCTCGTTCTGTTTCGACGGACGGAGCCGTTGGATTGTCTCTTGGAGCCCCTAGTCTTATTTCCCTGAGAGGGCAGGTCCTTGCCCTCGTCTCGTTCATATCCCTCGACGTTACTATCTTCGTCGCTTTCTTCAGGCTCTTCGGGGATCCGAGTAGATTGAGTGGCCGACTCGTACTCGTCGTATTCGAGATCCAAGACCTCGAGTGGGTCCATATTCGCCATCTTCAGACTGTCCCAGACAGTCTTCTTCAAGACGGCCATGTGCTTCGTGGTGATCGTATCAGCTTTCGAGATAACCGGGATGACTGTCGTCTTGCCCTGCAGGGTCCGCAGGACCTGAAGGTCAAGATCTTCGTCCAGGCTGCCAACCAGCCGACTGACCGGGTGGTACTTTCCATTCCCGTTTGCGGCCAGCACCGAGGCACCGGAGATGTTACGATCAAGACGAGCTGGATCAAGAACCAGGAAGACGGCGTGGATGTGGGTGTCTTGCACGCCAGGTGATCTCACAACCTTCATCTCCTCGGCGAAGGTGTCCTCGAATTTGCTCTCGATGAAAGCCGACATCTCTCGAAGCTGCAGGTCGACCACATTCTTTTCCAGTCCCTCCGAGTCCCATAGTGTCAGCCCAACGCGCTCGCCGTCGATTTCACTCTCGAGCCAGTGAGGGATAAAGTTGCCATTTGGCTGCGCTCGTTTATGGTACTCTTCGGCGTCAAAAGTGCTCCTGACTCGCTTCTTCTTAGGGAGGGCCAGGGCGGTCTTGAGGAATTCGAGGAATGATGTCTTGCCGGCACCCCGCGTTCCGACGATCAAGATACTGGCGAAATGTTAGCCCACGGCCATTAAATAGATGGAAAGGGATTGGCTTGCTTGAAGGGAGTTGGGTCCTTCCTTCTCCGAATGCGTCGGGGGCTGTTGACAGTGCTCACAGCGCTGCTGGCATAGCTGTACCGCCCACGGTGGGTCATGCTCTCGGTTCGAGAATAGGAATCATCCCAAGACCCATCAGGAATGGGTGGAACAGCTGGCGCGGTGAAACTAGCCACAACACGCGGCTGCTCCATTGAGACACGGGGAGTGCTGTGTTGATACCGATCTGCCCTGCCTGATACAATGGCAATAGAGTCGGGACGGGGTTCGCCGCCGAAGTGGTCGAACTGAGGGGCGGGTGCACCGTTGTAGAGCTGTGGAAGACGAGGTGGAGACTTGGGAACGGAAACATTGCGCTGACGCTGGAGTTCTGCGTCCCTGGCTTGTTGGCCCTTCCTTCCCTTCATCTCACCTGATTTGCTGCGTCTGAGCAACATTCCGAAACTTGAGCGATGAGGATTGCTCATTTCCTGGTGGTGGGTGACGGCGCTATCCCAGGAGGAAGTCACTACGGCGCGAAGCAGCAGACTGGGTTTGTATCAGGCGCTAGGGTCGTCGCTCGGTTTGAAGATGCAAAATCGTGAGAGCTGACCGTTCTGGAGATTCTGAGTGAACCTGGTCGAACGAGGCAAGTTAGTTGGACTGGTCATGAATTGGCAGGCACAGACGTGGCACGGCTTGCGGACAGTAATACTGTCAGGCCACAGCTTATATTGGCGTTCAAGACGACTCCTAATTGGCGCTATCGGGGGTTCCAATGACAATTGAAAGCAGATTGTGTGACGGAGGCAGACATACCTAGGTCGATTGCTCTCCAGATCAAGGTTCTCCGTCCTTGCGATGTGAAGACTTTCTAAGTCCAGGACGAGAAGAGGATGGGCTGGCCGGCGGCTATCTACTATGTTGCAATAACTGTCAGTATCTTGGTGGAAAACAGGTTCGTCGGTCTGGTGGAACCACATGCAGATCAACGTCGGCAGTCGATCTCCTCCGCAGGGCGCATATGCTGGCACGTTGGATCGCCGCGGCTGTAGCGCTGCAGGATACGAAAGAACGAGGGCTGATGGACTGGGTGCATAGTCTCGAGATAGCTGGAGCTTCGTTAAGTGGCTGAGGTGCGATTGATTGTGGCAGTTGACAATTGGAAGCGAAGGCACTGGAAGCGCTCGCGGCATCGTCAAATGGGACTATACCATGCGGACACTCGGAGATTTAATTTGCTCGTGCATCAGCCCGCACATCATCGCCATTTCCACAGCCATTGAACGAAGCCTTCCGCAATCAAATCGAGACGTTGGCGCGGAGGTGAGAATCAGAAACGACGTACAGCTTTGCAGGCCAAAGTTTGCTCACGACTGAGGCTTCGAAGTGTTGATCCGGCGCGTGGGGAGGGTTCGAAGAGGCTGGTGGTAGTGGTGATAGATTGGCTGCGCGACAGGAGGCTGACTGCTGCAAAAGAAAAAGAAGAAGAGAAGTTGGCCGAAAGGAGTGTGGTGAAGTTGACGAAGCGAGCGTACGTAGTGCGTAAGTGAGGTTGTGAAGGCGGCAAAGGCAGACAGACACTACAGCATGTAATCGATGGTGATGCTTCTTCTGACCACGACTCTCGAGTTCAGGTCCCGGCCTTGAACTGTGAACAAACCGATGAGGGGGAAAGGGGAAGAAAATCAAACCAAATGCAATGAAACTGAAGGGCTGCCTTGAATTATTGACCACCACCTATCCAAGGTACTTACCTACCTACCTTACCTACCCAGGAACCTACCAGGTACTCTCACCTGCACTTAGATATTGGCGTGAAGCTGGGGTCAACAGCGACCTCGGGCCCTCATCTCAGACCCATCAGGGGACCTCAATCGAGGCCTTTCAGGGGCATATTGCGCTAGGACGGACTTAGGGCCACTTATAGACAAGAGAAACGTGCCGGGTGCCTGACGGAAGTGACGGGGCCCCACCGTTATCGACCCACTACTGTCACATTGTTGATGCACCCGCTCACTGGTGCCGCCCTAGCGTACCTAGTCACAGCTAGTGTATAAACCTTGGAACCTTGTCCCATCCGCCTGGGAAGCGTTATCACAGTCTTCAAGTAACGGTTTTCCTTCATGAGTCCAGGTCATGACCAATTCGGATTGTATGTATGCATCGTACGTCGGTCAATATTCCTCTTCTAGCTTCCTCTCAACTCAGTCGACTGCAACGAGCCTGACAAGGCGAGCACCAGGTAGCAGATCTTGGCGTCCTCATGCTCCTGTCATTGTCTGGAGATGAGCCCAACCGGCAAAATCACTTCCCTCGGCTTGACGAGGTGATTCCTCCCATGGAACACCCTGCTGAAACCCTGACCCTCCTTCGAGGGATTGCTGCAGAGCTCAACATTGCGGCAGCAGAGGGCCCCCTCAATATAAGATTGCAGGCGGCCGGGCAGCGTGACACCCCTGTTGGGGTTGAGGAAACGTCAATTGCCGCACAGCCAATCATCTAACACCAAGTCGTACCCACTAGTATGGGGCCAATAAAGGGTCCAGATGCAGATCACAGACATGTCGTCGTGACCACAAGTCCCGCCTATGAAGCTCCTTTGGTGGCAGAGAGAGGCCGAGATTCTTCCCCTTTGCCGCTCACCATGCTTTTTTTGAGCTCACTGTACCACCACGAAGGCGCATGGATTTAATCTGGTTGTAACCACGGAGAATTTAGCCATGCAGGTATCAAGGGTTGACGGTCCCGACGGGCGAGCCTTACCACCGTTTCTACTTGGGGGTCTGTATGCAGACTATAGAAACACTTGAGCCCGCCGTATCGAACCTCGGGCTCCAGTCCCAGCGTCGTCCTGCTCGCCTCAGGGAGGCCGCGGTCCAGATTCTTGCCAATGTCCTCTTGGGACAAAGCGAGAATGCGATTGTCATCCGGCGTCTCCTTCGATCTGATAAAACGTATAACAGCAAACGGAGATAAGGAACAGGGGCAAGGGCGCGTTCAGTTTCACATCCCAGCCAATTTAAGCTCGTTGCATCCACCTCAATGACCATCGAGACAAGGTCACCTTCTAGAAGGCTGGAATTAGGTAGCCTGGAATCTACAAATCCGTCGATGCTGACGTTGAATTCCTCTTTTGTGTAGACGCTGAATGGAGTGTTCGCTTGCCCCGTTGCGTATCGAGTCCCGATCCAAATGGCCCTTGACGCCAGCCCCCTGTATGTCTATATCCTCTATACGGCCAGACGAGAGCCTCTCCAAAATCTCTAATAACGAGGCACAATGGGTCGCGTCCCATTTAGTGGCTTGCCCTTTCAGCCCTCAAAGACTCCGTGCTGAAGCTCGACGCCCATCTCTCTGGCCATGCCAGCCATACGTGCCTCGACCTCATCCTCCAAACCGCCGCCGAGCCCAAGCCATTGCCGTATCCTGAAGAAGTAGAAGACTATGTCGGTCGCAAACATCGCCGTCTTGAATATAACATGCCGCCACCGGTTTCTGAATCGCTCCTGCAATGGCAAGTTGGGGTCCATAAATAGACTCTTGGAGGCCCATTCCCCCATCATCTTGATTCTGTTCACCGGTGACCCCAGGAACTGGTTATTACCTTGTACAATCCGCATGTTGCGGCCGATGAAGATCAACTCCTTCGGCCATTTTTCCTCGTCAGCAAGTATATCCCGCATACCTTGCTTCATCTTCCGCTGCATCTCGTAGCTTATCTCGCTCTGCGTCTTGCCCTCCATCATCAGACCCCTCTTGAACGACTGGTCGCCGCCCTCATACGGGCGCAGGAGCGTCGCCGACGCGAATATGTCGGCAGCCTTGATCCCCCACTCCTCGGTCACATGCTTGATCGTTTCGTTGTCGAACGTCATAAGGGCCTTCCAGAAGACTCCATACTCGTGCCTGAACTTCGGGCGCATGTAGACATATAGCCCGTGATCGATAAGTACGAGCTCTGCACGCCCGTTGGGTAGCCGCCGGACGAAGATGTTTCCCGGGTGCGGATCGCAGTGTACAACGCCCCACTTGAAAATCTGCGCGGAGAAAAGGTCGACCATGGTTGTCATGACGTCCTTGGTCGAGAGGCCCAGCCCCCCTTTACCCCGCGGTCCCTTCCACTGCGTCCTGTCGGGCTTGAGGCCTTGACTATTGGGGTCTCGCTGCAGCCTTCGGCGAATAGCGGCCATGTCAGGCGGGTCCAGTTGCGCCCCGTGGACACCAGGCGAGCCCTTGCCATAACCACCGAGCCAGCGACCTGTCATGGCAGCCTTGTCCCACAGGCGGATGCCTTCGATCCACTCAGTGGTGAGGACGCGCTTGGATGAGAGTTCGGAGTATACGACGGGGACATAGACACGGCCCCGCAGCGAGGGCTCGTTGTTGATGAGCTCGCGCATGGTCTCGCCGTTCTTCGCCTCGTTCTCGAAATCTGTTTCGAGTTCCAACCGCTCGGTGATGAATGGGACGAGACGGTAGAGCGGTAGATCGAACCACTTGCTATACACCCACGTAACGACTCTGTGCGCTCACGACTTTAGCACTGGCAATTCTCCAGAACCAATAACGGGGACCGGGGAGGAAATACTCACTTGAACGCCCACAGGTCCCAACCAATCTGCTTGGCGATCTCGGGCTTCTGAATCTTGATCGCGACCTCCCTGCCATCTGGCAACCTCGCCCAGTGCACCTGCGCGACGCTGGCGCTTGCCCTGGCGGTCCTCTCGATGACGCCCTTACCCTCGCCGCCGGCAAAGCTTACGCCAAACACCTCCTGCACGCTGCGCCCTCCGAAGTCTTGCCGTATTACCCTCTCCACCTCCTCCCAGGTGTCCTGCGGCGCATCGTCGAACATGCGCGCAAACATCTTCTGGAACTCGGGTGGCAGCACGGCGCTCTGCATCGCGATGGCCTGGCCGATCTTGAGGTAGAGCCCACCGTTGTGGCGCAGCAGCTCCGACATCCTCTCGGCCGAGCGCCTGTGCAGCTCAGGTATACCACCGTCGCTGCCGATCAGGGGCAGCGGCTTTGCCCTGAAGTTGAGCTTGTAGTCCACCGCCACGAGGACCCCGGTGCCGAAGGTGCGTAGGGTGCGCAACAGCCCCGAGGCGTAGATCTGCCGGTCGAGGAGGTATATCGTGCCCCCCGCGGCTGTGAAGATGAGGAGCCGTCGGGTCCATTTCCGCGTGCGCTTGAACGACCGGGCCGCCTGCGGTGCGCCAAGGGAGGAAGGTAGAGGAGGGCCGCGGAGGGGTTGAAAACGTCCGTCGGAATGAATAGGGCGGTACTGCTCGTGGAGACGGGGTTTGAGAGCTGAACTACGCGGTCGCAGTGAGGTTGCCGAGTGTCCTCGAACTTGGGAATGCCTTAGGATGGACCTCGGCCTTGCGACGCTTCTTATGGTCGCGCCCGACGAGGAATGAAGGCATGAGGTTGTGGGTTGCCGTACAAGGCCTCTGGCTATGTTTTGGCGGAACATAGCCGCCTTCTTGGATTCAAAAGGTCAGTCGGGGGAGGCGAAGAGATAAGGATCGACAGTGTATGAAGGAAGGAAGTTGGAGGCTCAAGTGCTGACATGTAGTCCTCCATTATCGATTAGAATTGTAGATGACCCGAGAACAATGACGTTATGCCGGTCCTTTTGGACATTCGCTCTTAACTCCGACGGACTTGGCGCCCCCGCGGCCTTCGAAATGGCCGGAGACCGGAGATCGGGACCTGCCGAGGTAGCTCCGCACGGTCTATTTACTGCACCGGCCTCTGTGTTGGTCCGACTGGAATGTCGCATACAATGTGTTTCGAAGGCTTCTACACTGATGCAAGAGTCAGGACCACCTACTTCGGACAAAGCAGTGGTGGGGTTCAGAAATGCACATGTTCATTCAGGCTTGATGGAATAGCACAGAACTGTACTTCAAACCTGCGACTGGGACTGGGACTGGGACCGCGACTGTTCTCCAGACTTACAAACGTTCAGTCCGATGCTTCAAGAGAATGCTCGGCTATATGACTATGTATACCCCTGGATTTAGGGAAAGAATTATAGCAGCAAAGCTTCTTCGCTGCCAATCTTCTTCCTCAAGACCCTGGAAGTCGTGTGTTTACTTTTGCGATTCGACTTGAGATATCTCCGGCATTCCACCCAGCACATGCACCGTCTATCCACGAATGCAAATCTTGTCCTTGCTTATTGATCCGGATCATGTCACTGTTATTCAAATGCTTGCGTCCTGCTAATGATAACCGTAATTATTTGCTTTTTCCCCGGTGGCATGGCTGCATACCGAGGTCGTGGGGCTGCTCGGGTGTGGCGCAACTCCGCGCCACACCAGCCATTGTAAAAGATAGGTCCGAAACAATGCGAAGACCTGAAACGAACATTGAAGCTGGGACGGGGTTAAGGATAGAAGAGACTTTAGAAATCGGTGGTGAGTGTTTGTCAATTCCTGGTGGCATGTCCTTTTGATGGCCATGCATGAATCATACTCAAAAAATCTAAGAGGCAGGATGTTTTGTTGACTTCATGCGAAGCTGACGGAGCTATGATGCGCAGAGTCTCACCATTAAGCCACTATAGTCGCATGCACATGGGGACTTTGTACCCGATATACTGTGTATACCAAAGTAATACGTACATACTGGTGATTTCGACTGGTCCGTTTGAGGTTGATCAATAATATTTGACAGGTCTGAAACCGCTTACTTAACATGCCAATGCTTGCATTCATTATCCAGTCCGTCATGATCATCATCTTTAAGTTGCGAGGCCGCCAGATTATGGGTATCGCAAATGCCAATCCGGCTTCCATCGCCTCCACATGTATCCAGAAATGCGGGTGTACAGCCACTCGAGACATGAGAATCGACAGGATTGGATGGCAGAGCTGCATATAGCTACAGAAAAACTGGGAAGCCTGGATATCTGCCCACTCTCGAGCGCCTTGCATCTGCAGGGGCAGTCAATAAACTTATATAGCCTGGGTATCCGACGAGCGTAATTGGCGGCGGGTGAGGCCGCTCCAGGCGCGTGGCGGGATGCGAATTGACTTATACGGTATACTTAGGTACCTAGGTAGTACGTGAGCTTGCCTCTTATCTTGTTACATACCTGAGTGGCGGTAATACACTAAAATTGAGATGCCAGGCTGCTGGTTTGACAAACTTGAATCAGGTATACTTGTATAATAGCCATACTTTCTTGGGCTATTTCGAGAAGCAGAGGAAAGACTGGGCATTGTTTGTACCTGGGTAGTGTACAAGTTAATGATGAACAAGCGTACCTGGGTATGTACCTAGGTAGTTCCCGGGCATGGTTCGAGGCCTGGGGAGTGGGCTGGGTTTGCATGTCGAGTCACTATGGGCTGTGCCAAAACATCATCAAACTCAACTTATGAGATCGTCATAATCGCCAGCAGCAGAAGAAAACTTTCACCATATAGGGAATCTCGGTAGCATGGTAGGTATGTGCAAATTAAACCTGCATCGGCTTAATCTACTGATGCATGATCATGGTCGGGTTACCAATCTACCTAAGTATATCGTCAACTGGTACCTACTGCTCTTCGTACCAGGCGTACCTATCACCTGCCAGGTAGGCAAGCTATCTACCGGTAAACAGGGTCTATCGATGGTTCAGATGTTGTCACTTGTCACGGAACCCACTTACCAGATTGACCTCAAGGCTCCGTTCCCCACCTTTTCACTGTCGCACATACCCCCAAGCCGCCCCAAAGGGACCCTGTCAACTTGTCCCAGGTGGTCCTGCTTTGACTCCTGATATGCTTGCTTCCCTGTGCGTCCCTCCTGTGTTCCTCACAATCTGGTGCCGTCTCCGTCACAACCTCCCTCCTTCGCTATTCATTCTGTAGAGGCTGGCATCAACCTCGACTTCAACATCCGTTCCCGACCCGTCATCACCATCACCTGGACCGATTACTCAACCAGAAAACCGATACCAGAAACGATTCCCAAGAATTGGGAATTGGAAAAGCAAGAGGGGTAACCAGAGGGGCTAGGAAGGAGCTCGACGCGAGACTCGAGGCAGATCTGCGGTGGCCTGGTCTCTGACTAGCAGTCACCCCCATCACATTCAGTTCATTTCGTCCAAAAGCTACTCCTTTTTTTTTTTTTGCTTCGAAGCTACCTGAGTATATTGAGGTTCTTGGGAAGGTTTTGATAATCGCCCTGGCCCAATCCGACAAGCACAGCAATCACTGTCTCCATGTTATCGCGGCGCACTTCAAACCAATATCTTTCGATTCGACGCCACAACATCATCCAGGATACCCAATCTCCGTAAGAGAACAAGGCGACGCTCTCTGGCTTGGGTGGTTGTTGGCATTCGTTGCCGCGTCTTGAAGGCGCCGGCCTCAACAATCCCTTTGTACTCGACCCTCCGGCTGACAGCCTGACTCGGACAAGATGTTGCGACCAGCAACCCCGTTATCGATTGTTCTCTTCGTGGCTTTCGGCCTCCTGCTGATCTCAGTCCTCTCCACGCCCCTGATCAAGGCCATTCCACTGGGCACAGACTCGGGGGTTAACTTTGGAGTCTTTGGCTGGTGCAAAGGAAGCACATGCAGCGGAATCGAAGTAGGATACGACTATTGTATGTTTATATACCCTCACGCAACCTTTGACTTCTGAAACCTGGCCCTCACTCAGCATACTGACGAATCGCACAGCCACGATCAACGATAGCAACGATGGTGACTTCGACCTGTCAAGCTCCACGAGGTCAACCCTCTCGGCCATTCTCATCGTTCATCCAGTCGCCGCTCTGGTCACCTTGATAATGTTAATCCTTGCTCTGGTATCTCACCTTCATTCACCATCACATTCTTCCCGGTATCTACTTGCAGTATTCATCCTCAGCATCATCGATTTTCTTGTCTGCCTCCTGGCATTCCTTGTCGATGTATTGCTCTTCGTTCCTCATATGGCCTTCGGGTCTTGGCTCGTACTCGCGGCCACAGTTCTGGTTGCCCTAAGCACTCTCGTGTCCTGCGCCATGCGGAGGACTATGGTAAACCGAAAGGCGAGGAAGAAGCGTATTGCCGAGAATGCTGAGATGAGTGGGGAAAATTACTACAATCGACAGACGAAGGAGTCAACCACACCGGGCGCCGTGCAACCGACAATGCCAAGTATCAGCGGGGCAAACGGCACTGGCAATGACAAGTTGCCTTCCTTCGCTTCTTACGAACAGAAAGATGACCGGACCAGCGATGAGCGCATCCCATTGACGTCGCGCAGCCCCGCCCAGACATCTCCGAACAACGTGCCCTTAGAGATGAACATGAGCACCACTGAAACGACGTACAATGGTCCTACTGGTCCTGGTCCCCGCCGGGCGCCCTCGAGGGACCAATTCGGGAACCCTATCAACCAAGCTCCTGATGCTTACGGAATGCCCAGGCCTTCAGTCGACAGCCAACGCTCACGAGGCCGAGGTGGAATGCCGCCTGGTGGTTATCGCGGCCGTGGTGGCTATGGCCCTCCCAGAGGTGGTGGTTATGGTCCAAGAGGCGGCTATGGCCCACCAGGTCGTGGAGGATATGGACCACCTCCAGCTCGCGGGGGATACGGGCCACCTCCTCGGGGCTACGGTGGCCCCATGATGCGAGGAGGCAGGCCTGCGCCACCTCCGCCAAATTATAATGCAGGATCTTTTGACCGCAGGGCTCCACCTGCTGGGGAGTTTGGCCCGTACGGCGCTCGACAACCATCTCCAGGCCCACCGTCAGCCCCCGGGTACCAGATGAATAATCTGAGTCCATCTGTGCCAGGTGCTGTGGCAGGAGGTAATTATCAAGCGTACAATCCCGGCATGGACAGCGACCTACCGAGAGCGGAATCTCCGCCACCATTGCCTGGTACCGAAAATATAGTTGCCCCTGCCTCAATTCACGAATTGAACGCACCGAGAAGTCCTTCACGCAGCCCACAAAATTTCGGCGGCCAGTTCAGAGACAGTGATGCGGACATCCTTGGTATGGTGGGATTGCAGCAAGGACTGCAGGAAGGACGGACCACACCGCATCGTCAGGACACCGCCCTGAGTGAGGGTAGCAGATACAGTCCACCTGAGCCGTGAGTCAGACATGTATTGCATTGGTTGCGTCTTGGCCATCGCTGACAGTCATCAAGTCAATACACGCCTGTACGTGCAGGCTGGAAACAGGATGCCCCGAATCAGTCCACACAACCTCCTGCGCTGCAACCAGGCCCTGGCAGTCCGAATCTGCGTGCTACGAGTCCGCGTCCCGCTCCTCAAGAGATTTCTTATGTCGAGGACATAGATCCTCGCTTCGCTGAGCCCCAAAAGGTGGCCCCTCCTGTTCAACAACCAACACCACCTCCCGCTCTCGACACTGACTTCAATGACAGCACGCCTGAAGGAGCACGCAGTCCGGCCGAGTCCGAACGCTCAAACTTCACCTCGATATCACAGCGAGGCATCAACCCTCGGTGGCCTGGCAACAATCCCCCACCACCAACGATGATGGGCTTCGGGGGAGTGCCTCCTCGCAGGCCAGTGCAGCAGCAGCCTAATATATTGCTAGATAGCAACCCTGACTTTCAGCTGCCAGGAACGCGAGGAGGAGGTGTAAGTCGAGGGCGTGGTGGTTATCCCCCGGTTCTATGACGTCCTGATCTCGCCACAGGGACGCGAAGGCCGATGCCATCCCGTCCTACATTGACCTCCTATCTTTGATAGAATTTGGCTTCTTGTTTCATATTTCAAGGTCTTATCACTCGAGAGTTAGACATGGGCACGACAGCCTGGCCATTGGTTGATAGCTCCGGACCTTAATTCGCCCTTGGCTACGGCATCGATATCACCGACTCGACTCGTCTGACGACCTGACAAGCCTCTCCAACTCGCTATCGGCCTTCGCGCTCAAGCACTGCAAACCTCCAAGGACTTATCAGGATCAGAGCGAACCTGCATAGCTAGGCCAAGTGCGGGACGCCAGCTGTGTCTCACCCTCGGTCATGACGGCGTTCAAATGGCATGCATCCGTCCACTTTCCTGGACGTACGTTACCTTACTTTCGATTGGGATTCTGGCTTGGGTACCATCATACTGGTAATACCTTGCATTTGCGTTGGCACCGTTTTTGTTTTTTCGACATGCACTTTCCAATACCCATATACGACGTTGGATGGCAGGAGATCGGTTCTTTTTATATGGATGACGGGTCTCACCAATCTTCTTTCTTTTGTGGATACACTTCAGTGTTCTTCCTACCTACCAGGAATGCCTTACCGGCCTCGACATATTCCACGTGATGAGCACGCAGGGAGCTGGGGTCGAAGCAAAGTAGACCAGGCCTCCCAATGGAAGGGAGGCTGTATCCTGGACTTTCGCAATGCCCGACCCTGAGGTCAAAAAGGGATGTGTGAAATGCAACATCTGAGCTCGAGGTACCTTGAGAAGGACCCGTCCATTAAGGCGTCAGTCCGTATTGATGATCGAACAGGGACATCGGGCACACAGGCTAGACGGTTGGGCAATATCTTACCAAATCTCAGACCCGGTCGATGATGCTCTGCTGGATGATAGAGCTCGGGAGGGAATAGGTACAGTGATATGTAGGGACAGGGTAGCAGGTGCACCCGTGTATTAGCTTCATGAATGGAATCGGGAAGCAGGCCCCAATTTCACATGATGTGGCACTGTGATAATTGTGACTATTCGATCGTGGCGTCAACATCGTCCGACTGCTCATAACTCCATATTTCTCTCCCGCAGGCCACCTCTTGCTCTACCTATGTGATCTCTCTTACTCTTGCAATAATCCCTGCTCCAATGGACGTCACAACTCATGAAGCCCTTCTTTGTGATAGCAAATCCGTAAGTGACGTGCATTTAAGGACCCTTCGTGAATTCCCTACAAGGCTGTTGACTTTTCATGATGATATTTCTAACTGTGGGATACACTCTTCTTCAGTGGTTCATCAGGGCATATATAGAGAAGCAACATCTGCTGATGTTCCAATATTGTTTCAAGCTATCTAAGCGTTGTTATCTGTCATTATTTGTATCTGTAGCATGTACAAAGTTGTTCTTCAACTATTCCAAATGTGGCCAGCACACGCTGTAGGAGCCAAAGCTCCGGTCATCCGGCCTGCATTACGTCCTTCATGCCCTTAATGGACCATACTGTCAAGGTATGTTACCATTCGACCCAAGTCGACGTGGCGTTCTGTCTCTCACTTGATCTCAGTTTCTCGCAAAGGCACCAATCCCTCTGCTAATACTTACCTTTATCATTGCAATACCCGACTCTCCTCCAATTGGGTACCGTTTCACCCGCATCGAACGTGTCTCCTTGGACTCATCTGACACGATAGTTTCCGGCAGACTGAGTCTGCCAGGATTGCAACCTAGTTCAATGGTGGCGCAGCTCTCCAATTTTGCTGTCCTTGCCCTGGTCGCGGAGCCCGGTCTCATCAGCTACAATTTTCTCGAAGCCGGTAGGGATTGTTTCTGGCATGAGACGGCCATTGTCCCAGTAATTCAGCAGCGTCGAGAAGGCCATGCTGATGAGTGGTGTGGCTGCCTCATGAGTTGGCAGCTCATTCGCGAATTCTGTCGTAAACTCATAGTTTGGCTTGCCAAACTGAGGCAAGGAATAGATTTTGTTTACTGGAGCAGATACATGCTCATCTTGCACGTCAACACCCAGTTCCATCCCAAGCAGCTTGTTGCGTGCGTCTGTGATCCTCTCGTCGAAGGTCTTGACTATTTCTCCGCATGGGGAGTAGAAAGCGGCCCTAGACCGGGCGTCTCTCAATGTCACCTCTTCCAAGGTCGGTAGATAACGGCCCTCTTGGAAGGTCAAACCCGCACCCTGCGGCAATAAGACAATGGCTGGATTGGGTTCGTAGTGGTAATCTGAAGGGAAGCCGTCAGGGAAGTATTGTCGAAGGGGTTCAACAGGTAGTGTGTCCCTTGTTCGGCCTGGGCGACGTGATAAATCAGGACGTTGCACCGGCGCGAATGCATCGTGCAGTGGCTGCCTTCCAAGAATGGAGCTGGACTTTGTCGGCAGTTGTTCTGTCTGAAACGGTGTCTGTGGTCGAGAAGACATCTTCGACGTCGTTGTTCTGCCTAGACTGATCAGCGTAGCAGGGTTGATGTCAAAATGTGTCTCATCAATCGTGGATGATGCCTGCTTCGTATCGCTCTGAAAAGCTCGGGAAGCGCCCTCCAAGGTGGCAGCTCTGTACTGGCGCTGGCCAGGTGGTCCGGCAGTCAAAGGTCGGGGGGCTCCTGGGCCACTTGAAAGCACACTGGACCTGGTAGAGCCGACTACATGACCAGTCTTAGGAAATCGGCCATGATAGTCACCATAGTCTTGACTTGGAGTTGTGGACGATTGCAGAGCACTTGTACCTTCTTGTGGTCTCTGATAGTCTTGCCGAGAAGTAGGGGACATGGGACGAGAGGACTCGGCGGCTTTGACGGTCTCTCTAGCTTTGTCAAGGGCTCTTTGAGCCATTTGCTGGTGGGCGTTTGGATATGAAGCAAGGCTGGTGAGTCCCTTGACACCAAGGTTACTCAGACTGGAGAGCTCGTCTTCCTCCTTGTCCTCATATTGGAGGCCCATATTGCGGGATTGGCCGTTGCTCTTGTCAAGGCCAGTGATGTTTGCTCGTGGGTTCGAAGCAGTGATTGATACAGAGGACGATGAGTCTGAAGTGCTCCTGTTCAGGGGATTTGCGACGGTTGAGGGATCAATGGCACGGGCGCTATTCTGCTGCAAAGGCGAATAGTGTTTCAAGCTGGAAGCGGTGGTGGGAGGAGAACGCCTGTAGGAATAGCCTGATGGGGCAGACTTGTTCAACAGGGCAAGCTCACCCTGTGAAGGCGGAGGCCACCTGGATGTGCGGCCTTTACGAGTGGGTGGCTGTAGTGGAACAACAGCACCTGGGTTGTAAACGGTGCCAGCTGTGGTGTATAGCTGGGTTGGCTGTCCCTGGGAAGGGCCGGTGGAGGAGCTTGAATTAGATGGTGTCATGTTCTGATGTCGAAATTATTTCTGCTTCTGGAGTTAGACAATCTACATTTGTAAAGACGAAGCTGCTGCGACTTACATGCCTGCTGCGGCGAGGAGTACGATGTCGACCAGAAGGGAATACAAGATGTTGAAAGGACTCGGAGGTAGGAGTGATGATTGGATAGTAAACTCGACGGAAAGGGCAGGACGAGATTTTTTGAGGCAGACTAAGCGATGTTAGGATGGATCAACACAGAGACCGCAGGAAGAAGGAGGCAGCAATGGTAGTAGACCGCACCTAGGGGAGGGAAGGGAGACGGAGTCAATTGGAAGGGAAGCGTTGACTGGGAGTGACGGGATTGACAAGTGATTGACTACCTCAGTATCCGTATAGATAAACTTTTGGCCTGTGACTTTCCTGGTGTCAAAGGATATATGTTTGGGGAAATGCTGATGTTGCTGGGGGGAAAACAACTGGGAGACGAACAACGCAGTTGGAGATGTCCCAGGTTGTCTGGCGTAGGCTGACAAGATGCAGTTGAATTGGAATGGAAGAGAGTAAAGGGGACGTCAAAGGTGGTTGTGGCAAGCAATCTTGCTTGGGTTGGCTGGTCCTTGAGGTGGGTGTCGAGCTCGTGGTTGAGGTTGAGGTTGGGATTGAGCTTGTGGTTGAAACTGAGGTCCCAGGTCAAAGTTCCAAAGTCGAGGGCTCCTTCCATTACTGGAGTAGGTCAACATTTATGAAGCATCATGTATGTGCCTGCCTGCCTTCCCACTTGCAAAACACAGCTAACCAAATCAACGTGGAAAGAGCTTTGTTCACCTTTGGAACGTTGGCGCTCGTCGACTTGGTCCGTTGGTCACCTTCAGGTCCAGATACTATCGCACCTTGCAGAAAGAAGATGAATCCGCCCCGATTATTCCCCAAACGTCCCGAAAAGGCCGACATCGCCCTATACATACACCCCACTACCATTGGCTTCCAAAGGCTCTGGTGATGGGAGCCCTGATCTTCTGAGAACTGTATCTCCACCTCGTTTCCATCCTCCTCCCTGCAAGTACAACAAGCATCGCTTCGCTGGCTGGTAATACATTTTGACAGTCCATCTTCTTGACCAAGCACTGGTTCGATATGAGCAGGAATAGATGGTACCTACCTGAGTGTTTCATAATTGGCCTGGAAATGGTGTCAGATATCGGCCATCAAGTCCAAGCCGGAGGTTGAGCATCAGGAAACCAAGACCGCAACAGAAAAGTTGGATGTCAACAAAGCGTAGACCGTCAAGAAACTACTGATCCACCTGTTCGAAAATTGAAGCAGGAAATACAAGTTAGTAGTCGGATCAAGCCCGAGAGTCAAGCTCGAGATGCCTCACTAGACGACTTCCCACCACTGGCAGGTACATACATCTTTATGAGTCGCATAAACTCGCTGACGACGTGACGAGCTCCACACAGGGCTTTCAGTTTGCCCAATTTACCACCAGTGGCTTTATCTGCACAGCGGAAGCACATTTGACTCTGACATTGATATTGGGACTGGCCGCGTTGGAGAGGATGACCTTCGAGAATAGCGGGCTACCAGCAGGTCGCCATGCCTTTCCACACGATGCAGATGATTATAATCTAACTCTCTATAAGTTGTTATTGAAGTCGCAAATGAGCAGTTCAATCTTCTTGGGAGGGCGTGGGCCCAAGACTCGAAGATATATCCGCCAGGAACTCACTCGGATTTACTACACACCATATCGGTGCCACACAGTCGCAGGCTGCTTTCCGTCATCACATAACAGATACGAGTACTGTGGGTTCTGAAGGAAACGTTTCCGACCAATCATGACGATATTAGCAACATGAAGAGTTGTTAGAGGGACAAACAGCATAGGAGAACAGCACCAATCCTACTCAAAAGAGCACCTAAAGACCCGTTGGATGATGAGATCTTGGCCGGAACACGTCGCCAACAAGCATGTGCATTGTACATCGTGCCATCCCTCTCTGGCCACAAACTCTCGAGGTTCCTTTGCTTGGCCATCCAAGCATGCTACGATGCCACAGCACCAGGCGGATTCGGGCATATTGGGGGCTTTGCCGCAATACCCCTATCCCTACACCTCCCAATACTTGCTTCGACCAACGAGAGGCAAGGATATTGATTACCCGCATGTGGTCAATCTCGGAGAGGCTTCGGATAAGCTTCAATGACGATGCCTATGTGGCGAAGCTCTTTCGAGGGGACGACGAGAAGGCCCGGCAGCCTGGGCAGGTATATGAGACAGGTGGGTGGTTTGCGGCCTAGCAGTTCATGTAAATCTCAAGTCTTCCGTATAGAGATGTCACTACTAACCAGGTTTAACTTCGAGCGCTGTCAATCACTCAACCCCGACCTGGTTGCCCTCTCCGAAAGCCGTTAAGGCTGGCGGTTGGCAGTCCTGCAGATGTCAGCTGCATATCCCATTGGATAGCGGTCAACCTCAGTGGTCGATGAGACCACATAGCAGACGTTTTATATGCTCGTGTCACGTCTGTACGACAATAGCTTTGTGCCAAACCGAGCCACTGCCAATTTTGAGGATTCTCAGGAAGGAGCCCGATTGATGTTCCGCCACAGCGTGAGGGATACAGGCAATGCCATGGTGGTATTGCTTGGTGGGCGGGTCCATAACACAACCCGGAAATTGACCGTGACAGGATGCTCAGGTGGGCTTGGGGGAATTTAGCTGGTATGCAAGACAGTATACCCGTCTGCCCTCGAATTATCGCGAATTTGCATCCAAGCACAGAGACGAGGGTCATTGCAATCGTCGAAGGCGTGGCCAGAACTGCAAGCGCGATAGCAATTATCGTGGAGGCTGCTGATTGGGCTTTAACTGGCACACTACTATGTAGGGAGCCGCAATGTATCGAATCGAGGCCGGTGTCTTCGTCTCGTAGCCTACAATGTATTTACTACAGACATTGCAAGATTTTGGAAAGCCTCTCGAGTTATGTGAGGTGTCAAGGTCGCAGAAACTCGAGGGTTGTTCCTGATCCACAGACGTTGGTTGCTCCGATCCCTCGGTGGCTCACTCGGGCTAGACATGGAATATCGCCCAAAAAGTGCCACCGAGGACCGCTGATGCCGCACTTGGTGTCTGGTGGGGAAACCACTGATCTCGATCACATCCTAATACAGATTGAGAGACATGAGAAAGACGGCTACGTGCCGCGCGCATGAGGGATTGATCGAGAAGCATTGCTTCTTTTGCTTGCATGCACTGCAGGTAGCCATGGTGCAGATGGCCATCCGAGGCCGAGTCAGGCTGCCAGGGTACGACTGTACGACTGCCTCTGAGCTGCAATTCAAGCCTCTAACCCCTCCCCTGGCATATCCCAATCCTGGGAGCAGGCTGGCAGGCAGGCTGCGCAGGCTGGCATGTGGCTATGTCCAACAGGTCTCTGGAAGTCACCGTTGCCATGATCGCCTGGACCAGATGCTCGAAACCCTTTAGAGTAAGATCCATGGCTTCGAGACGGTTGCGAATTGTGGTGCCGCGCTGGGAGGGACGGCACTAGGCAATCCTACTGCCCTACCATCGGGAACCAGACGTGCCAGACCAGCCTTGTAGCGCATTTACTTCTGCATGGCGGTGGAGTATATGGACTGCCTCCGCCTGGTCTAGCCGCAGTCCAGACGGCTGTTCGGTCTTCCTGCTCCTGACGAGCAGAACATAGCAAAGCCGAGCCTCATTGTTCAGTCGACCACCGCTTCCTCGTTTCGAGGACAGTCTAGCACCACCTCATCGCGTCACCAGGACAAGGCCTGAGAGAGACAAGAAGGCCACGGCGTCCCTGAGCCCCTGTCCGTGGCTCAAGATGGATTACTCGCACGAGTCCTACTTCGCAGCAGGCGCCCACCCGCCTTATCACCCGTTCCCTGTCGACATCACTCCTTTGACGCCCTCGCACTCCAACTCTGCAGGCTCCGAGAACTTCACGACGTCGCCCCCAGTATGTCTCCAGGTAGAAGCAACCCAACAGCATCTCTCCATGTACTCGTGCATGGTGCGGCCTCTTCAAGCCCGCTTCCCCCTGTCCTGTCGCCGCCTTTCTGTTAGACGAGAGGGCTTACACAAACATCACTCAGAACGTCTTCGATCAATGCCCCGGCGAAGAACCGTACCGGAGCTTTGATCCTTACGCTGCGCATTTCGACCCCTCACCTACCTTTCCGGGGCCTCCAACCCCGCCGAATACACATCATACCGTCCACAATGGCCAGTTCCAACCGCCACACGGGGTGAATGGCGCCGCCGCCCTTGTATTCGGGGCTTCGTCGGTAGAGGGCTCACACGTGACAAAGTTGGAGCCGAAAGGAGATGCAGATGCCAACACACGGCAAGGCTCGAATTCAACTGAGGAAGACGACTCGACGCCGGCTCAGGTCAAGCGCAAAGCCCAGAACCGCGCTGCGTAAGTCTTGCCGTGGAAGACCCCCTCCCTCCTTATCCACAAAGAACGCTGGTTCTGTTTCGTTGACTGTACCACTTGGAATGGGACAAATCGACCCCCACGTCCTGTTGGTAGCCTGTAGATCATAAGCTAATGGAGGATCTACGGCAGTCAGCGTGCATTCAGAGAACGGAAGGAACGCCATGTCAAGGAGCTCGAGGCCAAGCTAGCCTCCATGGAAGCCGCACAGCAAGAGGCCGTGTCCGAGAACGAGAAGCTGAAGCGGGATCTGCAGAAGATCAGCACGGAGAACGAAATCTTGAAGGCAACGACCGCGCTGAACGGCGGCGGCGGCGGCGGCGGCGGCGGCGGCGGCTCGCCTCGACTCGACCCGAGCGCGACAGAACCTCTGGAGTACAACCCGACCGACTTCTACACCAAGCTCCTGTCCCAACACCGGGACAAGACGCCCTGCCACCGGGTCGTGGTAAGTGAGAACGGGGAGCGGCTCTACTCGGCAGGTGCGACATGGGATTACATCATTGGCCACGATCTCTACAAGCAGGGGCTGGTGGACATCGCCGACATAAGCAACCGGCTGAAGCACAAAGCCCAGTGCGACGGGCAGGGCCCAGTCTTCGAGGAGAGTGCCATCATCGAGGCCATCGAGCAGAGTGTCGGGTCTGGGAGCGATGAGCTGCTGTGAGCAGAGGGTGCCTAGAGGGGTACAAGAGTTACGAGGCTATGATGCTACGAGGCGCCAACGATGGCGAGGCATTGGTAAACTATGGGGTGATCCAATGGATTTCAAAAAGGATGGCGTATACGGCGTACTTGGGATTCAAGCAAACAACACACCTGAAGAACAGGATCCGGGGGCCTCGATATTGTTTTGTCCCGTTGCTTGATCTAGTGCCCAATCGGACACGGGACCGCATACGGGCGACTTTACTCGCCGACTGCATTCGGCTGAGACCACACACAATATCATCAAGGATGAAGGGGCAACATGGAGGGGGTTGATTATGCATACCTAGGCCTGACTCAATGAACGAATTCAGTGAGCATTGGCAATCAGATTTGGAGCGAGTTCTCGCATTGAGCATTTGAAGATATGTCATATTGGGAGACTGTGGACCAAACTGGACAGTTCCTCAAATTTGATTTCGAACATGCAATTTGTACATTAGCTTGATTCGGAACGAATTGTACTTGCTTCCGATTGTGCCCGATATCATGAATAGAACGAGCCAGGTTGATCAGTCACCTTGGGTGGTTATGGTCTCTGTATCTGATGCTAGACCTCCGAGATCACCACAGAACCCTCTGACCTTGAAACAAATACGATCTGGGTGGAGGGCGATGCCTCCTACAAGGGCAATGAGTTCCAACTTTATCAGGGCTCTATTATCGATGCAAAAGCAGATGCCATTGTAGCAATATGGTGCTATGTGATGAAAGCGCAAACCGACAGAAACCTGACGGACTCCTCATGCCCAATGTCAACCCAGATATCGGTCGGTTGCCCGGTTCCGTGCCCATTACGCCCGCCGCAGGAAGTACCGTCCGTCCTTCTGCCCCTCTTCAATCTCTGTTTTTTTTGTACATCATGCCACCATCATCATCCTGCCCAAGACCGTTCATGTCATAACATATATCATATCATCCATCCATGCCTCATCTCTAGTCGGTAGCAACCGGTCTAATGGCCGCAGCCGTCGTCTTGGGTACGCCCGTAGAGTTACACTCCCAGTACTCCAAACGTCAGGGAGACCTAGTCATACAGTCTTTCACCCCACATCTCGCCGGCTCCTCGGACTCGTACACACTGCCCGCATACAATCCTCCCACACAGCTCCGCCATCCGATCTTGGAGAAGTGTGCCTCCTTAGTGAGCCTTCTCCTCCTTCTTCTCGAACTCCACATATGGGTGCTTGATCGTCAGGCACCAGATGTCGAGGTAGTCACAGATAGTAACAATGACATCCACGACAAACGAACCGTAGACACCGATCGACAAACCCAGCATGAGGAACATGTAGGCCACCTGGTACACGTCGTCGCCCAGCGCGCTCGGCCAGCCCAGCCAGGAGCGCCCGAACGTGTACTGCAACCAGGGGCCCAGGGAGTCGATAACGGCGTAGGCCAGCGGCAGGGCCAGCACGTTGTGGTAGGGAAAGTCCAGCTTCACCAGGTGGGCCGTGATCATCTGGCCGACCGAGTATGCGTTCACTATGCCGCAGAACATGGCGAAGGGGATGAGGTGGTGGTGGAGGATGTTGGGCTGCAGGAGGAGGTAGGAGACGACCAGGGCCCAGGTGCCGAAGAAGGGCAGCAGGCCGACCAGGGCGTAGCGGCTGCGGTCGCCGCGGGCACGACGCGCCTTGATGACGTTGCGGCACGACTCGGACGTGTTGAGGCACAGCACCACGAGGCCCTGGACCATGTACCAGTCGGAGAAGGACATGTTGTAGAGCAGGTCGGGGATGAGGGCCAGCTTGGGCACGCCGATCGTCTGGAGCGCCGGGTATGTCCAGATGTGTCCGCCGCCGAACCAGCCCGTGGCCGCGTAGATGGCGCAGATGATCAGGATGCCCTCGACGGGCCCGCTGACGATGCCCAGGGTGAGTGTTTTCGTGTGATATTCGTCCCAGGTCTGAACGTAGAAGGTGAGGAGTGCTGTGATTAAGGTCAGCTTGGGATCCTCTTCGTAGCCAAGGGCCTACTTCTTGTTGGCAGGGCCGGTGACGTACAGCAGAACAGGACCGAGACTGTCTTCCAGCTCTGGCCCATGTTGTTAGATCCCGCAAAGAGCAGGACCTCGAGGGAGGTGTTCAGCGCATCGACGCCGTGGTCGAAGAGCTCTCCAAGTGGTCCGCTCTGGCGTGTTCGGCGTCTAGACGAATAAACAATACTGTCAGTCCCAATTTCTGCGAAGCTCGCACGCGGAACAAAACAGAACTCCCGGCAAGAGAGGACTTACGCCTGCGAGCCATCCACCGCGTCAAATGTCTGGTAAAGGAACAAGCCGATGGCCCAGCTGTAGTAGACCCAGCTGGGGCAGTCCTGGTCGAGGGTCGGGTTGAACCACAGCAGGGTCGCAAAGTTGATGACGACGAAGGCGAAGCCGGTGAGTGTGATCAGGTTCGGGGCCATTGACATGGGAAACAGGTTGATGACCACATTTGTGTAGAAGGGCTTCAGGATGTACTTGGACACCAGCGACTTGTCGACGCTGGAGTACCTGTACTCCTTCAGGCCGGGCAACTTCTCTTGCCGAACGTAGACCATGTTGACTGTCTCGGAGCTTGGGCACCAGGCTCTGGTCGTGGATGTCGCGCGGGTAGAAGGTATTCAGCGACACGCGGATTCGACCTTCAAGTTTATCGCAGTCGAGCGGGTCGGAGGGGCAGAAAAAACGGAAGTGCATAGAATCGCATGCGACATGGAGGCATGCAGAGTCAGGGTGGATCTTGTTTTGTTGTCGCATGCGGGCCACGAACCATTGGTATTTCTTTTATTGTATACCTATCGGACCCCAATCTGATAATCTGATAGGGCACGACGTCATGACGGCTAATATCTACTTGTATTCATGTTAGGGAAATAGGCATATATGGCACGTCAATGCTAACGCGACTTGTGGGACAAGGCCCAGACTCATCGATTCCTCTTGAATCAAGTTTCCCTTCCTCCCAAACAAACAAACCAATCCAGGTTGTTATGCAGCAAACTTGGTACCCAAGTATCTATTGAATGGCTGCCTAGGTTCACACTGAGATCGAACAATAGGTATGTTCAGTCGCCAGGCCACTTGGAAATCAGTGCCCCTTCAGTCGCTATCTTCCTGTCCAACATCCTTGCCTCGATCCCACTCCCGCTTCTCGCCAGCCTTGGTCCATTTCACGTCGTCTATTGTCTTCTCGTCACCCTTCTCCCATTTCTTGACCTGCTCCTCAGTAAATCCTGCCTGGCGAAGCCTATCCGCGCCCTGCTGCTTGAACTTGGCTCTATCGCGCAGAGCTTCGAGCGCTTCATCCCAGTCGTCGTGACCACCCTCATCATCCAATTGCATATCTGACTTGGGGTCATACTCCGACGAGAATCTGCTGTCGATCCCTGAGGATCCACGGAGTGCGCCTCTTCCTCGTGGTAAGACTTTTGATGGTGGCGGCGCTGGGCCAATCAAGTCATCGGCTGCATATGAGTCTGCTTCCTCCTCTTCGTCTCGTGCATGCCTCGAAGACCTGCCTGCCGCTTCTGACTTGCGGTGATGCCCCCGCTCGGAGCGATCTTCTGTGTCCTTGCTATTCTTGTCCCTGATGGGTGATCGGTGGCGGTGCTTTCTCGGGCTACTCTTCGGAGACCTGGAACGATGTCTTCGCTTGCGATGCTCGACTCCCCGGTCTTCGTCGTCGGATGATGTGTTGTACCGTCTCGCACGCTCTTCCCTGGCATTGCCGTCCGTGTCCCTGCGGGCGCTGTATCTTTCCATTGACCTCTTCCGCTTCCCATCCTTGTCTCGCTGTCTTCGCCTGGCAGCAGCCATATCCGCCAGTCGCCGCGCATCCTCTGCAGCTCGAGCCTTCTGCAGATCTGTGGTCCCGTCTCCATCTTCAGTCGTGCTGCGTTTCCTCTTCTGACCCTGTTGGCCTTGTAGTAGCGCTGCGATGTTGCCCAGTTGGCGACCGCGGATCTCGCCCGCACTCGGTCGGTATTTACGTCGCTTCTCTTCCTCGGCGTTGGCGTGTTCTCTTAAGCGTGCTTGTGACTCGGCCTGCTCTTTCGCCAGCAGTGTTTTGTTGTGGTGCTCGGTGCCCTTGATGATGTTGCGCAGGAACCGTGTGTTGGGCTTAGCCTTGTTCGCAGGCCTGGAGCTGATACATGTCGGCCAAGAGAAGCTGAGAGAGGTGAGGTTGAATGTTTGCGCACCTGGAAGTGGAAGACGGCGTCGAGGTGTACGCCTCCAACCCCATCGTGGAATACTTCAAGGAGCAATCCTTGGCCTCCTTTGCCAGGACATCGGCAACGTATTCATCAGTGAGCAGGCCTTTGTCTCCCATATTGAATCGAGCGGTACGGGAAGGTCGATGCGTTCGATGAGTATGTTGTGAGACAAAGTTGAATGTTTGAAGCGAGTTGCATCGAACTCTTTGGGAGGAGGTGAACACGTCAATCGGCAAAAGTAACGATAGAAATGGCGGATCTACATCGGCAGATCTAATCGCTTCTCCGGGGGGCCAAATTTGCGCTAACCATTTTTGGGAAGTAGATGTACATAGGACGGAACAGAACCCGCGTTTCAAGGACGCGACTGTATATTTTGCAAAGGAGCACGAGTGTACAGTTCAGGACAAACTCATACGGCATTGAGTCTTAGTTCCTCTTAAAACTTGCGGGACATAGAGGAGCCATAACATTACCTGGAAACCAATTGTGGCTTGGGCAAGTCGTGCTTCCCTAAAGGACTGCATACGAACCCGTAACCAGGCACTTGACCAACATAAATAATACCCAGCAGCATCGCGCCGCCGGTCGTCATCCTGCCAGCAACTTTGCAACATGGCACAACAAAAAACGGAGGAAGTCCTCCGTGGCCTGGAAGGCCTGCAAGCTCGACATGAGATCTCTATCATCAAGATCAGCGAGCCCATATTCAGCGCGTTGCCCCAGCCAACCCAGGACGCCAACCATGTCCGCACCTCAGATGCCTCCAACTCCCCCGTGGACACCACACCGGCCAGCCTAGAGGCCGACCTGGCACACTACAAGGAGCTGTTCTCAAAACTACGCTTCTCCTATGTCGAGCAGGTCACAAAGGAGAAGTTCATCCGGGCTATTGTTGGCGAGCCGCCCCTGATCGTGACCCCGCAGGAGAACCTGGAGCTGGAGAAGCACAACGTGGCGGCGAAGGGCCAGCTCAAGGCGCTCAAGATGGAGGTCGCGGACATGGTGGAGGAGCTGGAGGAGAAGGGCAAGGAGCTGAGCAGGAAGTACGCTATGATCCAGACGGGGACGACTACGTTAAAGGAGTTGCCCGAAAAGATCGCGGGACTGGATGAGAGGATCGCGGAGTTGAGGGAGCAGCTGCAGCCCGGGGAGAACCCGAATCTAAATCTGCCCCTGGCCAAGACACTGGAACTGGTGGCCGAGAAGAAGAGGCAGAGGCTTGAGCTGGATCGGCAGCTGGAGCAGCTTAGGTTGCAGGTTCCGCGCAAGAGGAAGGAGATGGAGAGGCTACAAGCGGAGTTACAGCCGCTGGAGCTGAAGAGGCAGAACAGCTTGGCTGCTGCGAAGGAAGCGCGGAGGAGGAAGGAGCAGGCACTGGGCGGTGTTGAGGATGATCTGGAGGAGAGGGGACGGTGGTTGAGAGCATCGGAGACTGCGTTGAAGCAGATGCTGGAGATCGGGAAGTGAGTACCCGAAGCGCTCAAAGTTCACCATGTTTGTGTCTCTGGCATTGGTGTTCGTGAAGAGCTCGCAGGCGCAACAGCCGTAACTCGAAATAATAGGCCCACATTTCAGAAATTGCCAGATTCTACAACGCTCATACAAATCACTACCAGAATGAGTGTAGAGTCTGGCCTAAGTATTAATTGAGAACATGTATAAACTTTTTCCCGCAAAGCAAACTATTTAGGTTTGGCCAACTTCGTACGATCTCTGGTGTTGTCGTTTCGAAAACCCCGGTGTAGCACTTGACTTTCAGGATTCAGCCATCTCTTCTGGGGTCATTGTGGTCCTCTGTTGCGCCTGCGAGGAGATTTCCTCCAGAGTTACCGTTTTCCAACGGTTTGGTTGTATTTGCAGAGTGCTTGGAGTGGGGGACTACAAACTGGAAAAGAAAGCCGGACAGCCCCCAAATGACCCCTTATTTCAACCAAACCCTCCACCTTCCATCTTCAATTTTTTCAACAATCATATAGTGAGTGGCTTCAAATTCTTACCTGAGCAAATGTGAAATCGCACGCAGTTTACAAAGATATAATTTACACCATTTCAGACCCCTCGAGACAAGATACGGTTGCTGACCCTGCGTTTCGCACCTCGAGGGTTGACCGGCAGATCGACTGGGTGTGTGGGGTACCGCCTCCTCTTCCCCGCACACATCAGACAACCTATGTATCCACAGACAGCACATCATTGATATCCCCGCTCAGGTGCCTTATCTCCTAACGCAATCCGAATTGGTCGGCGAGCTCCCGCCTTCCGGGGAGCATATGTAACCAACCAGGCTCCTCCACTGTGCAAGCCTGACGAACCTGGTCCCGGTAGCTACCCAAACACTTTAGTACGTACGGTTTTCTTCCTTCCACAACCCAGACCATCACCTAAACTGCACCCCATCGAGCCCTTCACATCCCCTCATCATCACCGAACGTCAAGCTCACCATTATTCTTTCGTCCCTGTTGGCATTCGCACTCTGCACTATACGGAACCCTTCCTTCATATCCCATCAACCTGCCAATCTTGCCCCATCGCCTTCCCTCGCTCTAGGTACTCGTCTTCCCCGGTCGGCATCTGCACTCCGTCGACTTCAGCTGCCTTGTATAATCCGACCATCGGTACCCCCAGCACCAAGCTACAGGGCTGTTCCTCGTCGTCTGTACGGCGGCGAGAGACTCTGGGTGCTCAGGAATCGGGTCCGGTTATTAGGGGTAGCTAGGGGTCCAGGCGGTCTCGGTCGGCATCTGCACTCCGCCGACTTCAGCTGCCTTGTATAATCCGACCATCGGTACCCCCAGCACCAAGCTACAGGGCTGTTCCTCGTCGTCTGTACGGCGGCGAGAGACTCTGGGTGTTCAGGAATCGGGTCCGGTTATCAGGTAGCTAGAGATATTACGTACCGTTACTCTTGCACGTGCTTGTCTTCCCGGTCGGTATTGCACTCAGCCTACTTTCAGCCATCCTTCAACAACCCGCCATAGCGCACCAGCACCATGCTACAGGTTTCTTCACAGACCCTGGGTGTTGGGAGTAAGCGTGCCCGGTTGTTAGGGTGGCTAGGATATCAAGCACTTATATTCAGCCTGTCAGCAGTCAGGGGACGACCTGGAGTCAAGGCTGCTCCCGAAGAAAAAGCCTGGGTGGGTGGGATACTCGGGGCAACATTTTCTTGAAGGCGTATTACATGAATATTTGAGTCACTAACGCATCTCATCCCTTAGGGGGCGGGCAGGGCCTGATTGCTGCGAACTACGATCGACCGACCGACCAAGCTTATCGGCGACTAACCTATCCGTATCAGCCTTGCCATTCCAGACACAGCGATGGATCGAACTCTGCAATCCCCTAGCGATGGTCTGGAGTCTCGCTGCGCCAGCGGAAGCTGTATCAATGCAGATCGAGTGACCCCCAGGTCCATCGATTTGAAGAAAGTAGAGGCTGAGGCAACTTGGCAAAGTCACCGCCTGCCTGTGCGATTTTCTCTGTACTGGGACTCCGGTTCGAAGGCGATCATGAAACTTCAAGTTCGCATCGAAGCAAAGCCAAACCTTGATCTTTCGAATTCCGATCTTTCAGACCCTGCCCCCACCAAACCTATCTACCTCCATTTGTTGATTTCCCCCGAACGAGTCCGACAGTTATCCGTTGGTCCAAGCAACAATCTGTCTGGCTCGGTCACCCGAACACTCAACTTTGTTCTGTCCGTACCCCCGTTCCTAGTTGTGCCCCAGGATCCCTGGGAGCCTAGGGATGATGTTAGCAAAACAACGAAGGATTTGCTCTACAGCTTAGCTGGCCGGACGCATTTTACAATCTCTGTCAAGACTCCCGAATCTAGTGTATCTGATGACGACGTGCGTGAATTCTGTACGGAAGCTTGTGGTGGTAGACTGTTTACCGATGGCGAACGGGGAGATCCGGCCAGTCTATGCCGAAATCATGGCTATATAATCGAAGGCGCTTCTATATCCTCTGAAGCGCTCGTACCAGAATACAGGGAATTTTCTCCAGCACTGGGTTCTGCACCAATGTACAGGAGGTCGCCTGCAACACTAGGTAAGTGAGTGCTCGCAGCCGACATCGAATACCTACTTACAGTACAACAGAGAATGAGCGGAAGCGCCCCCGGAGCGCGAACATCGAGCCCGCGGAGATATCAAACATACAGGGCAAGTTTACTACTCCGGGGTCAATTGTCATTTGCTTACCTTGATACAAATAGACAAGGGCAAGAAACGATGCGATCGTAGCGTTGCCGAATCCGCAGAACTGCTAGATAGCAGGTCTACCTCCCCTACGTGGGATACGTTCGGGCAGTACCTGGGGGACAGGATTGCAGCATCCCAGCAACAGACTATGGTTAGGCTCCTTGGCATGACAGTACCACGTATGTTCGAGAGGCTGGAACAGTTCTCGGAAGCGGAAGCCCGTGTGTCTGCGAAGTTGGAGCAGCTCTCGGGAGCGGAAGGTCGTCTATCTACGAGAATGGAGCAGCTTTCGGAGGCGGAAGCTCGTGTATCTGCGCAGTTGGAGCAGCTCTCGGGTGCGGAAGGTCGCCTTGTTGCGAGGATGGAGCAGCTCTCGGAGGCGGAAAAGCATGTGTCTGCGAAGCTGGAGCAGCTTTCGGGAGCGAAAGGTCGTCTTTCTGCAAGGATGGACCAGCTTTCGGAGGCGGAAGGGCATGTGTCTGGATTACTGGGGCGGCTGTCGGAGGCGGAAGGTCGTGTACCTGCGATGATGGCGCAGCTGTCGGAGGTAGATATTCGTGTCTCTGCAGCGCTAGAGCAGCTCTCGGGAGCTGAGACTTATATCTATAAGGGACTGAAGCTGATGGGGAGTGACCTGCAGGGGATGGAGAATGGCTTGGGGCAGATGAGGAAGGATCTGGAAAACATGGACGGCGACTTGGAAAGTAGACGAGGAATGCTCGGGGAAACGCTGGAGAGGCTGGAAGTGAAGATGGAACAGTTAGGCCAGGGACTCAGCCGGGAGGTAAGTACGATCTCGAGTGAATTGGAAGCTATGCGTGGGAATGGGGTCCAGGTGGGGAACCCCGTGGAAAGAGTTGTTGACGAAGCCGTGGAGGAAGCATTATCGAGTACCGACGGTATATGAGAACAAGGAGGATTTGTGCATAGTAATCTAGTAGAACAATATGTCTGGTGTTTCATACTCTGCATTCCAGTAAGCAATGTGTCTTGGTGAAAGGCCTTTAGTCGTAGCATTTGTCGCCGTCGTACTACCAACCGGCCCGGCAGCGGTAGCAGTATCTGCGATACTGCCTAGCGAGAAGTGAACGTCCTTGGCAGTCTTCCTCATCTCCCCGGTACGAGATCGCAAAGGCGTCCCTCATGCCCGTATAAACTGGCTGTAAGGTGTAGTCTACCATTAGTAGGTAGCCTCAGCCCAGCAACATGCACGGCCAAATCGACAGCTTGATTAGTCCCGAAGCGACTAAGTTGGCCGCGACAACGCGAACATCATTTGTGCCTGCGTATGTGTGATCCACGCAGCACAGCTCTCACCACCGCCACTGCAACCGCCACGACGTCCGCCTTCGACTTCAAACCAGCCGCTGTCCTGGCAGTGGACCTCGCTCGTCCATGGAGCATCGGGGAATCGCAACATTAGCTGTGTACTGGCACATCGCGATGCGCCTTCCTCGTTCGGCCTTGTCCTCGGCTACTGGATCTGGCGACGGGGGCACATGCATGTCACGATCCACGATGACCGTGCATCTACTACTTTGTCCGAGGAAATAGTATCTGGGATTCGAGCTCATCTATAGCGCATCGACTGCAAGGACACAACAATGCGCTCTATCTCGTTTTGCGGACATCTTACATGCTCCGTGGTTCCATGGTGAACGGGAAAACACGGTGAGTTTCAGATCAAAATTACGGTGAGTTTCAGATCAAGATCTCGGTGTGTTTCGGATCAAGTTCACGGTGTGTTTCAAATCAAGATCAAGGTGAGTTTCAGATCAAGATCACGGTGAGTTTCACGGTCAAGGTGAGTGTCACGGTCAACGGTCAACCAGGGTGAGCCACGAGTGAACGATATTTCCCCAATTCCCGATTTGGCCAGAGGGCGTGCTCAACGAGTATCTACCTGGGTACATAGTAGGTACTTGACAGCCTGACGCATTGGTGTAGATATACATATATAGTACTTTCTTGTTCTTCTTCCACCTGCCTCATCGCGGCGGCAGCCCTGAGCGCGTCGAGGCTGCACTCCTTGGAACAAGTCACCGAAAAGAAAAGAACGACACCTCGGTATAACAAATCTGGCCGGGGCTGACTGACACAAATGTAGCTATATGGTCTATGCACAGAAGCCAGCTATTGTTCCGTGTGATTATAGCATGCTGGATCATGTTTCTCAGATGAACGGAACGCTGAAAGGGAATGTAATAGATCTAGTTGTAGGCACGGCATGTCTAGAGTTTGGTTATAAGACTAGCTCGACCTTCGTGGTATACCTTGCACTGATACAATTGCCGAAAACCACCACTCCAGTCGGCCACGGATAGGTAGGTAATTGAAACCATGTAATTCAGATGTCATGGATCCGTCTGGCGGCTGGATGACCTCAATGCGATGGGCGGGGGGGCGGGGGGGGGGGATGTACGAAAACACCGCGACTTGCGATCACGAAACCCAACCACATATCGGCAGGTCCGGAGATCGGTACTGGAGGTCTTAGACAATCGAGTCGAATCTCGCCAACACAAATCTCGCACCCATTGGTGGAGCGAAACAGAAGACCACTGACTCAGTTCTCCGGAGACTGCGCGCATTGCACTATCTTATTGATATTTTCAAGGATAGCTGACGAGTAAAATAGTCTTGTAGTGAGCTGGATTTAGGGTACGGCGACAACGGTCATAGGAGCTCAGGGGGTAGGCTTTTCCTGCGCTGGTTGAGGAGTTTCGAACGCTAGCTCATGGATTCCACTTTCAGTCTTGTCGTACAATATCGCGGCCGCTTTAGCATGAGGTCGGTCGAGTAGAGTCCACGTATATATATCCCAGCCTGCTCTCGGTTGCGGTCCAAATAGGCAACGACGTCTATAAGCCGTCTTGAACAACAGGGCATATTCTCGGTCTAGGCGTCCCGAGCTTTTCCAGAATCCTAAGATCGTATCGCCATGTACAGATTGGCATATGTAATCAAAGCACGGGTTCCTGGCTAAACGTAGCGGATCTATAGAAGGTAAGGTCTTGCTCCAGCTCATGACATCTGGAGTATGAATGGCTAGAATTCGAGAGTTCCAGCATATTGATTAAGCTGTAGTTGTCGGATGATTACATTAGAATTGAACCATCCGAAGCAGTATATCCGGGGATATTGCCCTCCGGAATAGATAAAATCGAAGATGCTCCGTTGGAGGACGGGGTGTTGCCCATACAACGCATCGGGGGTTCCTGGGCTCCATTGATGTTATGTAGCTCCAGGTGCGCAACTTGATGCCCTAATCACTATGATTAGTCTGTACTTATATACCCGTCCATAGTGAACAAGGGACTTGCCGCTTACATCTGTCTGTCCTTGAAGTAGGCAGTCACTCGGTAGCTGTAGTGATCTCCACCAAACATCTAGGCGCTGATTGATCTTCGGCGTTTCCACTGAATCACCAAAAATAACTTTGAGGATGCCTAAGTGATCTTCATATAGTTATACAGTATCGATATCTTGTTGAGTCGAACGGGCATATACCAGTTGCTGCATTGTGCTGCCAAACTGATCATTTGACGAAGAGGCGACATGTTATGCCTCCAAAACGCACAGAGCGAGCCCAGGCGGTCATGGAAATGCTGAATTTGTGCAGATGGTTGTGGTTAGATGGTTGTAAATTGCTGAGTCTTGCTGTTGCATACTCGCGAAAGCAAATGCTCGGCGATCCCACGTCTCAGCTCTGGCGCCACAGCAGACTTCTCAACTTCCGAGTCTCGTCGGCCCTATCAATCACCTCGTTTCCCTATATAGAGACCAGATCATTCAGAAGCTAGCTGAATGGTTAGTCGTTCCTAGAAGACGTTGGTTCGAAAGAGTATTTCATAACGTCAAGATATTCCTGAACGTGCCCTTCGATGAGCCGGAGACACTCGACGTGGCATCCTGGAGCCCACCCATCACTATGCGAGCATGCACCGCGACAGATTTCATAGATCACCACTGATGGCCCATCACAAAGCTCGACAGAGAGACTATACCGGAACGGGGCGGACAGTCTACCATGCAGAACTGCGTGAAGTCAGCGATGGCACCTTGGATCATGGTTGATATGACAGGTACTTGCCTGCGACGATAGCATCTCCATCGACTGCCAAAGGCCACATCGACGACTAAGACAAGATTCTTCCCTGGTATGTTTGGTGTCCATACTTGGCTGTGTGTACTGGCAAGCGTGTATGACTTCATACGTTCAGCTAGAGGGGATAGGTGTACATGTCACAAGCAACATTGTCCAGATAAAAGTATTCTTCGTGTTGCGGGAAGGCGCCCTCTAAATTACTTTGCCAGAAGCGGGATGCTTTGTATTCGATATCATGCTGCGCTTCTTCGAGAGCGAGCCTCTGCATTGGTAGAGATCACGCACACCAGCAACCACGAACGCCGACGAAGATGAGACTGAAGCGCGACCCACCAACAAGAAGATGCGGTTCACCCATCATGACATGGCTGAGCCAAGGGCGGCATCGTCGTCATCGCAGGCAAATATCACCCCGAGCCAGACACGTTCAAAAGGGCAGCCACCATCATTATCAATGCCTCAGCCTTCTATGTCGACAGTACCGCCTACTACCACGACAGCTCCCCCCTCCCCTCTCGGTAAGATCACGGCACCGTGCCGGTGAAGCTAGCAGTAGCGATCCGACCGAACAATGCGGTAACG
Source organism: Cytospora leucostoma (assembly GCA_003795295.1). Lineage (NCBI taxonomy): Eukaryota > Fungi > Ascomycota > Sordariomycetes > Diaporthales > Cytosporaceae > Cytospora > Cytospora leucostoma. The sequence continues at coordinate 20,273 of LKEB01000005.1, read as the reverse complement.
TGAGGACGGCTCCGCATATACATATGGGAAATAGCGGGCGGCAGCATAGTACAGAGTCTGGCTTGGTATAATATTCGAACGAGAAGGAAGACGATGGAAAAGAACAAAATAAGAGATAAGCACCACGACCACAATGGGCTGGCTGCAACTGGACCTGAGACATCACAGTGACCTATACGTCTACTAAGAAAGCTAGAAGCCAGAGGAGGTTGATTTGGTCTCTAGACTCTGCGCCCGAGTGTGGTGGGAGATCACTAATGGAACGGCACCGCCGGCCGTAACCGTGTCTGCCGGGCCGGCGCCAGGTCTAGAAGCCGTTGGATCGGCGAACGCCTATCCCCTCCGTACTATTGTCCCTGTGACTTATTTGCCTCGTGTGACTGACTAAGTACTTTGTAGAATGCAAACGTTAAGCATTAGCATTAGCCCCTTGATCAAGCAGCAGCTGAATGCTACAAGCCTCCATGTAGATTGGGGGCTGAACATGTGGCTGTCTGCATCTGAGACATTGACGGGGAAAGAGAACATGGCTTACATAAATGCTATTGAAACGCTTGTGTCCACTGAGCCTGATTAGTAACGAACGCCTACCGCTTTCAATGCACCCATAAGATTCCCAGTCAGCGCTGGAATCTTAACAGGTTTTAACGGCGGGGGAATGTGCCCTGCCTACTCCGAGATTGAGATTCATTGATAGGCTTAACGCTACAAGTGAGATTAACAACCTTTAGGTTCCTAAGTCGCGAAAATATGCACAAGGCGTATGACCGGTGTGTACGCATGTGAAGAGAGGGCGAGTCCACAGTGTGAGAAGACCCTAACCCTGTGAGGGCGCAGGTGGGGCCCTGTATCAGACATCTCGAGCGTCAATTGGCTGGACCCTGTCGCGCCTTGCCGAAAATCCAATTTTCAGCCCAGTCACGTGCGTCTCAATTTTACCGGGCACACCAAACCTAGCAAAAGGTTTCCATTCGGCGAAGCACCAGCGACTCCGTCAACGACCCAAGAAAGAAACCCGTCACCTCTGGTCCCCGTACTTACCAACAGCGGTATGTGATAACCTTCTTGAACAGACATATTGTCATATCGATTTTCTGGAACCTTTCAAACTGACTCTGTCTCCCAGTAACAATCCGCCAAAATGAGTTCGTCCACCCCTCGCCACGATACCAATATCGATTTCGGTCTTTTTCGACGACACCGTCACTGACGAATTGAATAGCGAAGGGTACCAGTTCTTTCGGAAAGCGCCACAACAAGACGCACACTCTGTGCCGTCGCTGTGGTCAGTAACACCCACCCACGAGGAGATGTGTCATGGAAATTGAAGAGTTGGGACGCATGGACAGTCAATGAGACATGGCAAGGAAGGACATGAGGCTGACCAACGAATCTTCACAACGAACAGGACGCCGCTCCCTGCACATCCAGAAGCACACCTGCGCTTCTTGCGGATACCCCGCTGCTAAGACCAGGAAGTGTACGTGATCGATCCACCCAATCTTGCATACATGCAAGACCACAATCCATCCACTCGACGACACTCTCGAGACGAACAACACCGAACGGAGACACCAAGGCACAAGATGGCTAACACACAGGCAAACAGACAACTGGTCCGAGAAGGCCAAGCGCAGAAAGACCACCGGTACCGGCCGCATGCGATCCCTCTCCCAGGTCTCCCGCCGCTTCAAGAACGGCTTCCAGATCGGTGCCCCCGCTGGCTCCCGCGGTCCTTCCAAGGCATAAATAACGAATGGACGGGACGGGGCAGTCGCTTTCAAGACACGCGGTGAAATGAGCAAAATGGCGTACAGGGCATGGGGAATCATACACACGCAGTCCTGAACGGATCGGGCCATTTCATTTGCTTGCTATATGATTCCGGGCAAGGGACATCAAAGGTTTCGGTCTATCAGGTCGTCATAGGATTTTATGGCATTTTGATGCGTTCAGGAAGTCAATGGTTTCGTACATAGCTGAAATGCAAGGCTATGCCGGACCACGGTCACACCACCAACAGGGTCAAGATCGAGCACGCGCGAATGGGAGCGATTCTCGCAACGTGAGAAGGGAGACGAGACCCTTGAGGCTATGAGTTCCAAAAACCGCAGGACATGTGCGCAGTACGTTACGGGGTTCAGAAAGACAACAATGGCTCCCACGGAGATCAATTCAAAGCGCGCACGAGAGTCAGACTGTATTGGGCACGACCGACCGCAATTTTCGGGCACGTAAGAACCTCATTTGTCTTAGAAAGTGCTTGCAGGACCAGCGGTGCCAAACATGTGCAAAACAATGCGGATCCCCCGAAGCCACTACTACTGCCCACGTTCAAAGACCTTGACTCCCCCATCCCCGCCGACATTATATAGATACTCGTGCTCCTCTATCGCCCTGTCCAGGGCCCCTCCTCCACGGGTGATCCTCACCACCCCGCTCACGTCCTTGGCCGTCCCCGTGTCCAGCAGCCTCAAGCTGAGCACCGCCTCGGCCCCGTGCGCCAGCGAGAGCACGAACGCCGCGTGTTCCTTCTCCAGCGACGTGGTCTGCGCCGACACCAGCGGCTCGTCTGCCGCGACCGTGATGATGGTCGCATGGACCTTCTATATGTAGTCACGTAGCATGTCAGCCGTCGTTCCTCACATGAGGCCAGGTATGCATGCGTGAGAACGTGGAGCTGCGGACGCGGAGCCCCATCTCTCCCCGGGGAGACGCGCCAGCAGCATCAGGACGAAACGTACCTCTCGTAGATCAAGTATCAGGTCCCCCAGCGCCGTACCCGTGACCCCATCCCCGGCACCGGCAGCCGCGAGCAGCACGTCCGGCTGGTCCAGCACCAGGACGACCCTCCCGGCCCCGGCCCCGGCCCCGGCCTGCAGCTGTGCGACAGCGGCGCCCAGCGCCCTCGCGACGTCGGCGATGCGCGGGCTCTCGAGGTGGCCGCCATATGCCCCGCGCCCGGCGCTGGCAGCGACACCACCACCCGCGGCGTCCAGGAACAGCCTGCTCAGGCCGTCGAGGAAGTAGAACCTCCCCTGTGCCGTCAAGGTCTCAAGGTTGAGGCCCTATCGTGTAAAACACACAGTGTGAGTGAGAATGACCAGTTTTGAGAAGGGGGGGGGGGTTAATTGGTGAGTGAGACCAACCAGCCTGCCGGCGCCGTCCTTCCAGAAGGAGAAGTCCCTCATGAAGCTCACGAGTAGGACCTTCACGTCCCCCTCGTCGTCGCTGATCCCCTCCTCGTCCCCCCTGCCCGGACGGGCGCCGCCGCGGGCGGGCTTGAGGAGGCTGTATAGGGACCGCAGGACCAGCCAGTTGGTGCTCGCGCCCAGGATGCCGCTCAGGACCACCTGCGAGGTCTCTGGTGGGAGCGAGAGGTAGGACTCCAGGAGCGGAGGGATCTGTGATGCCATTTTAGTAGTTTCTATTCTTTTGTTTGCTCTTCGTTGGTGTGTTTCACGTGGTGTTGCAAGTTTGGGGTGTCAGCCTTGATCAAGTGAGCCCGAGTCAAATTCTGAGTTGGCGTAGCCCCGAAAGCCGCACTGTGGGTTATGCCCTCCTTCAATATCTCCTAAATTATGGCTTCCGTAATTCACGACGTATACTAACTGGGCATTGATATGGAAACCTGTTCGCCTCCGTCCTTCTTGATTTGATATGCTTGCTCTTGCGTTGTCCGTGTTCCATAGGAGGTTGTCATAGCTCCTAATCATAAGGTCAGTCCAGCGGTGTCTCACTTCGAAAAGCATGAGATTTGTTAGAAGAAGAATAAAACAGGGTACCTCATCCGAGGCCGACCATGTGGATTATAAGATGCTAAGATGTCTAATACTGCTAAATATGCCGAGAAGATTGAAATAAGGTAGCGAGGAGTACGACTCCTCGCCGAGTCTACCATTCGTTCCGGTAGCAATGATATCCGACGAACTCCAACTTGAACAATGCATTTGCAAGAGCGCCGGTACCCATACTTGTTGACCAACCACATCTAGTCATATGCTCGTAAGTCAATACAGTCTCCCTTTCCTCTTTCATTAGAGCGCACAAGCGCGAACATTATCTAAAACTTCTCCATCAGGTTCTTCCTAACGGTCCACATCCGGGCACGTTTGCCATATATAAACATTGGTATCGATGTCGCCAGGATGATCAGCTGGATGACTCCGATCCATATGAAGACCGACTTCGCGCCGTCATCCTCTAGCCAGCCTGTCACAAAGAGACTGAACACCAAGCCGTGGCAGATGTTCTTGCTGAAGTTGAGCGTGACGAGGGCCTCGCCCGCGTACTGCCGGTACGAGTCGACACAGAAGGTGATGGACGTCGTACTACCGAGCGAGCAACCGAAGCTGATGATGCCGAAGAAGATGGTCGGCACGATCCAGTTGTCGTGGATCTGCGCGCTCCACCCGAAGCCCATGAGGCCGATGACCGTGCTGATGGCAATGGGAATGGCCATGACCAGCCGGAACTCCGGCTCGTACAGTCCGCCATTCCGCCTCGCCATCGCCTTGACGATGACGTCCGAGACCCTACCTGCTACCGCAGTACCGAGCACACCGCCGATGAAGGGCGATATGTAAACCAAACCCGTTTGTAGGGCGGTGAATTTGTAGAAACCCTGACGGTAGATGACGGCCACAGACTCGGAAAGAACAATCAACCAGCCAATAGAGCAGGAATAGACGGCGGCGGACCAAAGGACTGAAGGATAACTGTAGAGGACGAAAGGCCTGGCCATGACCTTGAACCAGTTGTCTCTGTTAAGCCGGCCGTGCCAGGGACGCATCTGTTGGACGAAGCTCTTCCCCTCTCGTTCGCGCCAGTGGCTGGAGTAGGCATTACGGTCGACCTGCCCCTCTCGTTGTTTCTCCGGGTCGTGAGGAGACCAGGGAAGGTGGCTGCGGAGTGAGGATGTCCTGCTAGGAGCCTCGGTATTCGTAGTGAGCTGATCCGGAGAGGTGCCAGTCGTCGGCGAATCCTTGCCAGCTTGCCCTGGGGCCCCTAGATTTTGTGATTTCTCATCTTCAAGGATCGCCTCCTGCGGCACGTCCAGATTTCCATTCCTTACACTGTATGGCTTCGATTCGGATCCGGTGTGCTCATTTGACGTCCCTGCTGAAGGAACCACGGCAGCGCTGTGTCCGCCTTCAGGTGCTCTGTGGTGAGTGTCCGCGCCCACTTTTTCCGGCTCAGTTTCAGACGCAAAGTGAACATCCTTTTGTGGCTTGTTGTGCTTTTCCGGCTCAGAAGAATCAACGGGCGCTTCGGTGTCGGCATCGGTGTCGTGTGGTAAGGCCTGTCGCGAGCTCACATACTTGGAAGAAATCCGCCTGAAAAAGCTGGGCCTGGAATGGTTTCTGGGCCTTGCATGAGGCGTTCGGTCCCAGAATGTTTCAGGGACGAAGACGAAGAGCATAAGACCGCAGAAGCCTACCACCATAGCAACAATCCTGTCAAAACAGTATTAACTGAACGTTCCGACCGAGGTTGAAGGAAGTAGTCGAACGGCAAGAAAAGGGACACCTACCAAAACACCCATCTCCAGCTGAGACGTTGCATGATGGCCGCGCTGACAAGCGGAACTAGGTTTTTCCCACCGAGGAGCAGCAGAGTGTAGATGCCGATCCGGAACGCCCTCTCGTGGAGGAAGTAGATTTCGGCGATGGTGGCCGAAGGAAGACACTCGTGAGGGCTCACGGCTATGCCTTGAAAGAAACGAGCCAGAAGGAGACTGGTATAGTTGGGCGACAGGGCACACCAAACTGATGTGATGATGAATAGCACGGCGCTGACCAGGTAGACAGGTCTCTTGCCGAACAAGATGGCGGTGGGCGATGCAAGGACTGAACCGACGCCCATTCCCAACATGTAAAGACCTGTCGTCAGGGATACCTTGGTGACCGGAACATCATAGTCGGCCGCAACGTTGGTGAAACCAGCAGCCAGGACTGGCGTCATGCCACCTCCGACCATACAGTACAGTCCGAGTGAGATCAAAGCCGAGTCTCGACGCCACGTGGGCCAGTTGAGGGGATCATTGGCAGATTCTTCGGGTTGCGGCTCCAGGATGATTTTGCCATCCGGTGTCTTCTTCTTGTCGTCCCCTTCCGTCACCACCGTTGGCACCGCGGCAGCCTCTTGGAGCACACCGGCCGGAAGGGAGGAGTGAGAGGTCCTTTCTGGGGCGTTATGCAGTCCCAATGGTGCATTCCTGTGACCGGAGAGAAGGAGCACAGAGCCTGTGACACGTTAGACTCAGTCATCTCGAATTCTCGGGAAACTCACCTGGAACTTCGACGGTCTCCCGATCGTTCAACACTCCGAAACTCCATTTGGCTGGTCTACGAGTCGTCCGCACTTCCTCATCATCGGACTCCCTTTCAGAAGCTTTGACACCCTTCGTTGCCCGTTTGCCAAAGAATGGCAACCTGGTAGTCACTTTGGAGAGTTGGCTGCTATCTTGAGTAGTCATGATGGAGTTGAAGGTCTGAGAGGTCTGTGATCCGGATACCACGGCAACACCTGGGAATAAGAAATGCGTGTGTCCGGACACGCGATTTCCCAAATGCCCTTCTCCAAGCCTCAGACAATGAAGTTATCGAGAAGTCGAAGGGCCGTTGAATGAAGACCTTTAAATATGTGGGGTGGGTGATAAAGTCGGTCGAGCGACGCGGCACGGCACAAGACTTGGTCGACGGTGGACGTCTCGATGGGTCTTGGTCTGGATCCCTTAGATGGATGGATGGGTGGGTGGATGCGCAAATTTGGTAGGTGAAGGTAGAAGAAGAGAGTATAAGAGCAGAGCAGAGCAGAGCAGAGCAGAGCTGACGCTGCCTCGCGTGGGATGATTCCCTCCTTATCTCTGCTGGAAGGTGCTTTCTAAGGATGGGAGTAGGCTACCGTATGTCGATGCGCCAAGGGTCCCGTGGGGATGTTCCTAGCAGGGATTCGATGTTGTTATCCGTTGTAGCGGATACGGTCCACTTTGTTGGGGCCGGGCCTCGACCTCGAAGGTTTGCCTCGTTGCTTCAAGAGGTCACGAAGGGGATACCTGGGTAAGCAAGTACCCAGCTGAGTACATGGTAGTCAGGGTGGTGTGGCTTGATATTCCGGGGTAGGAAGGAACGAATGATGCGGCAGTATCGTCTATTTCCGGGTCGGAGGGATGCTGTGCTTTCTCTCCCTCTCCTCTTGATATTTCCACGTGATGGCGATGACGACGGATGGTGCCGTAATTGTGTGTACGTGTACGTATCATAAAATGTGCTCGACTAGCAGGGATAGACTCGCCCACATGAACAATAACTATTACACTTTCAATGTTTGGCCATGGTTGCCAGGCATGTTGATGTAAGTTCTGAATGTAAACATCTGCATGGCTGCATAGGCACACAGGCTGGCGCGGCTGGAAGAGATACGTGGATGTGATTAGTTGCCACTAGATACCTGGGTACCTGGATAATGTACATCGCTTGCAAGTACTTGGCTCGATTGGGGGAACCTCGGACTGGAATCAGTACCTTTGTTTGTCAGTATACTCCAGCTGGTACGATCAGACAAGCTTGGAATCACGGCAGACCGCCTATTCCGCCACTACACATCTGTACTGCTGTAATGGGGTGCGAGGGTGGGAATCGTAGATGGAGACTGACAGCCAGACTGGAGCATCTGACAGTGGATCCGGGGATTGACTATCAGACTATCAGATTGTCCTGACTGTTTGATGTGGCAGCGCCAAAGAAGCCAAAAAAAGCCAAAGAATCCCGGAAAATGTTGGTCAATAATCCTCGACCGCCGCATCCGCGCCAGGCTCCACTACAAAGGCCCTGCTTGCCTGCATTCCCCCAGATTCCTGCTCCAGATTTGAGATTCCAGATACCACCTGGGCAGATATCAGATACCGGATATATGATACGCCACCTAGGCGCGAGTAACCATGATAAATCAATCGAGTCCAACAAGGCTGTCTGATTCTTGCGAGACAATCGGTGTACCTACTGAGAGGAATTTGATGCACAATGACGCGGGATGCTACCTGGGTACCTACCTGAGTAATTCGGGTCAAGTGTCACTGTAGACATCAGACATCGGTACCGAACGGAGTACCAGGCAACCTCGGGAGGCTTTAGAGATGTCAGATTTTCAACCTGCCAATATGCAACCACTTACAGGGGGTATCATGGGGCTTATTAGGCTCTAGATGGCTTCACCCGTGGACACTGCAGCAACCACAATAACAACGGTTGATCACACGTCGACCCTCAACCCAAAATTTAGTCACCAGATTCAAGATTTGTACTACCGGTACACTTTACTGTAACGGCGTGTTCATCTTTTGATTGGCGCGTGCGTCCCATCAAGGATCCTTGGATCCCACTTGGTGGACTGGCTTTTGGTATGCAGAACGCACGTACCACTATGTCAATATACGTCGATGTGGCTCGTGCGGCTCGTACTCAAGGTCAACCTCCCCGAGTCGTCAGGGCGCTCATTCCGTCATATCAATACCTAGCAATAGACTTCATTAACAAGAAGAATTACCAATTGGCTTCTATCACTTCCCCAGAGACGATCTCAGCCTCCTCATAACAATCTCACCGCTGAGGTCCCAACAAACCTCTATACGTCACGATTCACATCATGCACATTATGCACACAATACGCATATCAAGAGCAGCTGCCCGGCCACTCTGCTCCGGACTCTTATCGAGGCCTACCCCCACACCTGCATGCATCAAGCCGCCCTCGTCACAGTCAACGCGCGCCTTCTCATCAACACCCAGCCAACAGGAGGGCAAGAACAGGGTATACTCAGTGTGAGTGTTCCTTGGGTACTATAACTCAGAAGAAGAAAAAAAGGAAACAATCTCGCCATCAGAAGTCAACACTACTAACCCCAGCCCTCAGAGTCCGCAACGAAGACGAGTTCAGAACCTACGTGGCCCTCTCCTCCAGCTCCCGGAAGCCCCTCCTCACCCTCTGGACCACCAGCTGGTGCGCCACGTGCCACCAGGTGTCCCCCCTGCTGAGGCACCTCGTCGAGTCCGGGGTCGGCGAGGCCGAGGGCGGCGTGGGCTTCTGCGAGGTCGAGTATGACGCGCCGGACGTCATGGGCGCCCGCCTGGGCATGGACTACATGATCACCTCGGTGCCGACCCTGCTCAGCTTCGACGCCGGGGAGGCGCAGGTCGTGACCAAGGTCTCGGACGGGAACAGGCTGAAGGACAGGCACTTCCTGGAGGAGTGGATACGGACCGAGGCGCGCCGGCATGGGGGCAGGGGCGGCGGCGGTGGTTCCGGGGGTTCCATTTTCGGCGGGCTGTTCGGGAGCTTGAAGAGCTGACTTGCGGGACGTGGAGGCCGTTAGGAGTATTCTGGGTGCTCACGCCGCACAAGACTCCTCGTGGGGGAAGAGCTATCTGATGCGGTTTGGTGCAACAAGCTACGAGACGGGTCACGAAGGTTGTCGTGTGCACCCCGGTCACCACTCACGGCTGCACAGAGCAACATACGGCCGCCTAGTTCATCTGATGGAAATCTAGACCTTCTTAATTTGCTGGTCTATCCGGCACAGCATTCCAAATCAAGCGTGAGATCTATCTTTGCGCCAATATCGCTCCATACCATTAGACCTTCGAGGGCCGTCAACCGAACAAAGGGGGTCGGGTCCGCCCACATTAAGCCTGATAGAAGACCTCCTCGAGGGGCTTCCACCACGACGGCTCGCCGTCCTCGCTGCTCTTCGCACCGGGGATGAACGACTCTTGGAACTCGTCCGTCAACTTCCACCACTCCCGCACCTTGGGGTTCTCCCTCATCCTCTCCATGTCCCCGGTGTAGTCGTACCCGACATATTTGAAGCTCGCGAAGAGGATGTGCGATTGGTCGTCGTAGAATATGCTGTCTGGAGGGGAGCTGTCAGCCGTTGTCCCAAGCACGTATATCCATTGAGTATTCTTGTCTCGACGGCAAGCAAGTCCGGGTCATCCGGGGAGTCTAGAGCCACGACACGATAGTCCCGCTTTGCTCTCCCTGGGCTCCTCCCATCCCCGGGGGGTGGTGGCACGTACAATCGGTGATGTTGCTCGACTTGATCTGTTTCAGGACCTCGACCCAGACGGAGGCGTGAAGCTCCTTGTACTTCTGGTAATGCTCGGGCTTGAGCTTGACGATCTGGCCGACTGTTGTTGTTCCAATGCGCTGTCAGCATGTATGTTGATTGATATACGACTGTACCCTTTTAATCCCTCCCACAACCCCCCAAACCCCTCTCGAGATCCGACTTACATCGTCTACCGGGGTGTCGCACCCTGGTCTCGGACGCCGTCAGCGGAACGGCGCTTGGCGTGTGAGCCTCGCCTGGCAATGTCGCGGGTTTGGTCCAGAGTGCAGAGGGCTGCCCGGGTTTGGTCCAGAGTTGAGACATTGTGTGTTGTGTGTTAGGGCTGTTGTGTGGTGGGAGGAGGATGAGGTGAGATCGCAGAGACTCGTTGATATTATAGAGTGTCGGTCGGGAAGTAGTTAGAGCGAGAGGGAAAAGGAGATGGCAGTGTCCCACTCTTCGGGCAGCCAAGCTATAGGTAGGTGGTCGCTAACTAACTACTGCGAGAGCTTCCAAGGTTGTTGGGGGGTGGGTGGGCTCCTCTTTCGGCTTCGGTAGGTCGGACGGCCAGCTGTATACTACACAGTACATTACTTAGGGGAGATAGGGCGGGATTGGGTACTACCTATAGTAAGTACATAAGTATACTAGGTACTCTGGGGTGGGGTAGCCACATACTGGAGCGCGGGGTTGACGAAATTGACCCACTCGTAACAGGGTAGGTACTTGAATATATGGCTCTGATAGCTAAGCAGACGGTATGTATGATATATAAGCAATTGATACTAGTTCTAGCGATAGTAGTAGTGTAGACGAGGATTCGGGAAGATGAATTGACATCAAGTGACGTTCTTGTTCCCCCGATGCTCGGAAAGCTATACATATAGTGTAAAAAAGGTAGTGGGGGAGGCCAATTCGAGGCTCTTGCACGCATAAAATTCGGGAGACGTCGGTGGCGCTATACGGACGTACTCCGTGCGATCATACCATCTCGGAACGGACTTCTCCCAATGCTTCCTCCACCCTTCGCGCAGAAGTTCCAGTCTCCAGTCCAGCGATCCAGACACGTCCTCTACCCGCTTTGTGTGGTCTGGAGTTGACTGGACTGCGGGAATTTGGCAGGTCGGGATCAACCGTGAATATCTCTCCGTTTATTTCCCTCAAAAGACTCCATACAATAGACCGTCGGACTGTCTGGATCTCTGGACACTTGATCCAGGCAGTATCGTGATATCGGATAGTAGCAAACAACTGCATTGTGTGGATGTGGCCTACGATTGCTGGACAGCCCATACAGATAGATGTACCTGGGTAGCCAGTCCTCTTGCTCACTGGTGTCATGATGCCCGGCTCTTTTTGGGGGCTTGGAATTATTATGCCGTCTCTACGACTGTTTATCACCTTTTCTTGACTCTTGTGACTCCGCCCATGCTAATACCTAGAGACGCGTAAAACATACTTCCGGTCCTTCAAAACCCGTAGCCATGGTATCACCGCGCCTGCAACACCTCGAACTGGTCCTGACCAGTCTACTATAACAAGCAAGACATACTGGCATACTCGGAAGGGAGGCCTCCCAGGTCACATGATATGTAGGGTGTAACGCAGTCGTCGAAGCTCACTGCTGCGTGGTTCCGCAATGGCGAGTTTCTTACGCCCAAAGAGCCTCAACGAGGTAGATGATGCCAAAGACTGCGCACTCTGTCAGCAAGTTGTTTCTCTACATAAGTGAAGAAGCATTGGTGAACTTGTAGCAAGGGCTCTAAAGACAAGCCATGCCTCACAGGGTATGTTGTGATGTGCGAAGACAAGGGGGAAGATAGGAGACAGGGGTTCTTACCGAGAAATGCCACTGCGCCGCCAACCGTAACTGTAGAAATGAACTTTGATCAGCTTCGACTCCCAGGGGAAAAAGCCCGGTGACGATATGTACTCACCAACTTTGAGAGAAACCTTCCCAGCAATTGCCCTCCCACCAATGACCGCCACACCGGTGCAGCAGCCGTGGCCCAAGACCGCTCCCAGCGTGACCCACCAGTAATCCTGGCCCGCGGCCATGGCAATCGTCGCGATCTGGCTACGGTCGCCCCACTCGCCCAGGAACGTCATGACGAAGGTCTGCACCCACGCGGGGCTCAGGAGCAGCGAGAACAGGTTGTTAGCCCCGTCGAAGACCGCGCCCAGGGCGCTCCTCCGCGAGCCCGGGCTCGGGCTGCGCTCGGGCGAGGCCGAGGGGCTGCGCGGCGGCGTGGGGAAGCGGCTCTGCGAGCGGGACTTGCGCGTGTGCGTCCTGTTGAGGCCCATCTCCAGCGTGTAGGGGGAGACGGCGGAGGACCGCCTCCGCCCGGCCTTGCGCGCGAGGTTCTCCTTCTCCTCGAGCTCCATCTCCACCTCGGCCATCTCGGCGCCGACGCCCTCGTCCGAGCTCATGGCCAGGCCCTCCCTCAGCAGGCGCGCGCCGAAGATGAGGAACAGGCCCGCGGCCAGGAAGTTGGTCACCTTCTTAGGGATGAGCGTGGGGACTGCGTGGCCGAGGACGGCGGAGAGGACGGTCATGGTGATGAGGGCGCTGAAGGCGGCCGAGAAGACGACGAGGCGGTCGTGCTTCATGGCCATGAGGGCCGCCACGAGGAAGGTCTTGTCGCCTATCTCGGAGACCAGGATCATGGTATAGGAGAGGATGAAGGAGTGGAAGGGTCGGATGATGCCCTCGGGGTCCTCGGCCAGGTAGCTGCTCGAGGACTTGCCGCTCGAGGGGACGTCGAGGTGGTTCTTGTTTGCGGATTCGGGTACGGGGAGGGCTGTGTCGCCCGTCTTCCCTGGCAGGTTCGAGGGTTTCTGATATAAATCAAGTCGTCAGCGTTCCCATCTAAGTCACGTAGCAATTCGGATAGATCAAACGCACCTCAAACCCGGAAGCGCCATCGCTCGACTTGCCCTCCGCCTTGCTCTTCTCCTTGTTCAGCATCTTCTCCTGCTCGCTGTGCGGCAGGGGCGGCGCCTCCTTGGGCGACTCTGGCTTGTTCGCAGCCTTCTCCCCTGTTGCGCCCTCTTTTGCCTTGCGGGCCTGGTCCTTCTCGCTCACGCCGCCGGACGTGCCGGTGGTGCCCTCCTTGGCCTGCGACCGGTCCGGGTCGTTCATGACCCCATCGTTCGTCTGGGGTATCTTGACGCCGTCGACAATTGTAGGATCTACCGGCCGGCCTTCCAGTGGAGGCAAGTCCTTCTTGGAGTCGCCGCTGGTGGATGTCAGATGCTCAACCTCGACAAAGGGTCCCTCGTGTGGCCTCCCGTCCTTGCCGTCCACGGGCGCATCCTTGGTCCCTATCTTAGAGCCTGTGACTGCATTGAGAGCGACAGCCGAGTCGAGCGCGGAGGCGAGGGCGGAAGTCGCAGCGAGGGAGGATATGAGTAGGAAGCCCAAGGGCGATCGCGGTTGTCGCAGCCTCATCTTGACTGCGGCGGAGGTGGCGAGGGGGTTCAAGGAGTATGTCGCGGCAGCTCAAGCAGTACGGGGTCGAAAGCGCGTTCCCTCTGCTGCGGTTGTGTGATCGTATAGGCAAAGGTGGCTGGCTACTGGCGAGGCAGGCGGTAACGATGACGGGACGGAATTCCAGACGGTGTTCCAGGCTTTCTCACGCGACAGGAGAGTCGGCGCGGGTGGTACTTGGCCCCTTTGGAGGGACAGACTTCACCAGTGCTGGTCCAATCAGCCGGATGGATTTGTCAGGCAGCGAACCGTGAAAGAGGAACTGCCCAAGATGGCCAGTTGGAAGGATATACCTGGGTCAGTAATGATTGAATGTGTGACAGAAAACAAGCGATGCTCTAGATAATTATGTTGGCGATTTGTCCCGTACCCAGGACAAGGACCAGGACCAGGACCAGGTACTAGACACTATTCTTGTTCGAGGTCTCTCCAAGGGCAGACCTAGGCGGAATATCATCTGTTACTGGTGCCACCGAGCACTGGTGACTGCACTAACATAGCTGTACGTAGGTGGCGCTCTGTCAAGTTATGTCAATATGGCTGTAAGACAAAAGGGGAAAAGGGGTCAACAACAGGTCACCACATTCGAGGCCATCCTCGAGAGAGTCTCAGATAGCGCTTGCAGTATATCATGCAACTTGTCCCCGGCAATCTCGAAGTGCTACAGAGGCAGAAGAAACTTGGCCATTGGCATGCCTGGTGCAATCTCTGACAGGTAGATCATTGTCCTACTACCTATTTGTAGTTTGAGGAGTATAGCCCGGGACACTTTTTGATCTACGATCCTTTTGAAGCTATCTACCTCTACCTAGGTAGACTCTCAAGCACCTAGTCCACAATGAATGGTTCACAATAGATGTTCAAGGAGCTGATGGATTGCCACGATCAATCCGCTGATATTATCTCCAGCTTCTTGTGCCCGGCTAGGCCGACTAGACCATTACAGTGGCATGTGGTCCCACAAAACTTACCGGAGTTGATGAGGCTTGGACAAAACAGAGAAGGTGAGCATGCACTGGGTCTACGGTGGTTAAGCAGGCTCTTGACAGCCCTATCCACCTTGTCTCGTCTGTTTACCAATAAGGTCCATACAACAGGATAAAACACTTGACCTTCACAGTTGAAGATCCGCTGATGAGGATGTGAGTTCAATCCGGATACCTGCTCAGGTGGTCAACCTCGTCCTGTATCTACCAGTACGATATTTGGGTATGTCTGGCTGCCTTATTAACTGATTCATTTTACCCCCGAGTGCGGGGGGTAAACATTACCGCCCCCACCAATGAGAGCGGCGTTAGGGTTAGGAGACGGAACATCCCTGCTTCCCGCTCACCTGTTCTCTGCTCCCTGCGCCCTGCCTACCTGCCTGCACTAGCAGACTAGGTGCTGCTGCCTCTTAAAAAGGCCGCAACCCGCACCTTTCAAAACTCATACCAACTCAACCCTAACCTTAACCCTCGACGTTCGAGGCCCTCCTCCTTCATCTACATACATCTTCTCCCATCAGACATATTCACATTCCATCACGAGAATTCACGTGATTTCGAAAGCCATTTGGCAAGATGCCTCCTAAGGTAAAGGCGGCTCGCGGTACTTTGGCCGCTTCCGTCGCTCCTGGTAGACAGAGCACACGTATCGCCGCCCGAGAGGAGGCAGCACAACAAGCCGCAGAACAAGCCGCTGCTGACGTGCCTGGCACTGCTGCTGCTGCTACTGCTGCTTCCCCAGACCCCTCCATGCCTCCCCCCAGCACTAGGGGGATCCGTGGTGGTGTCCGTGGTCGGCCTCGAGGCAGAAGCGAGCTGTATGCCCGAAGAGGAACTCGCCGTTCTTCACAGGCCCGCACCTTGCCAGTCTCCATCCACTCTCCTCAGACGAGTACGGTCGACTACCATCCCACTCAGTCGGATGCTGGAGGTGAATGAGAAAAACTTCCTACCACAGCATTACGCGCCTTGCTAACCATATGTAGATGTCTACACCCCTCAGCGTGCCAACCCGATCATCGTCAGTGGCTATGACAATGTGGAAGCCGTCCAGCTTACGCCTAGGACACAGGATTCGACCGCAAACTTGATGAACAAGTTTGTTGACGGACTCTTCTCCGCTTCCAAGGCCCTTTTGTCCCATCTTGCCCTTGAGGGTGATCACCGTGACGATGCCTGGAGAGCTGAGCTCCAGGTCCACAAGGACGTCTTCAGCCCGTATTACAAGATCTACAACCTGAACGCCGATGTCTACATTGATATCGACACCGTTTCAGCTAGGACTAATGCTGAGGGAGCTTTCGTTTGGCCTAAGATGACCAGAGCAGTTGCGACAGCCAACCTGGTAAATCTGCTGAGCGATATCGAAGATCTTGAGGCACAGCCCATCATGGTGCTAAATCGGCTGCCACTACTCCAGAGGATTGACGATGACTTTCCCGTCTCATTCATGCCTGGAGGTAAGCAGGGAATGGAAAGCTGGGTCGTTGACCACGACACAATGGATCAAGCCTTCGCCATCCGTACCCAGCGCTACATCGAAACATTGCGCGGAGTGCAAAAAGCAGGCACTAGTCGCCTGTTTGCCCGAGTGTTCCTTGACATGGAAGTCGATAACATGACTGATGACATGATTGGCGAATACATCGATGGTGCGGCCCTGAAGGGCTTCCACGGTTTCGACATCAACGATGCACAGGCGCAGGAGTATCGGAACGCCATTGCTGAGTTCCGCGCTATGCTGGTGGAAATGGACTCGAATGCCATCATCAGCACCCTAGAGGAGAAATACCCCTTTCAGCCCTTCTTGGACGATCTAAAGGACTGGGTCAAGACGTTTGAGGCCAATATTCAAGGTCCACCATCTCAGGCCCCAACGTTTAATGGCGACGGGGCCTCCGCTGCCAACGCGCAGTTGGAGCAGGAAAATACAGCTGCAGGCCAAGGAAGGTATGTCGATAAGCCATTGTGTCCCTTGTTTAATCTTTTGGTTGTGGATCCCCGGGTCGGTTTCCAGTGAGACTGACTCTTTCTTGAGGTTTACTATTGCTGGAGTTGAGCGTCTCCACCAACACATGGCGGCCGACAGGAGCGCACAGCAGGAGATTGATGAACGCTTCGCCAGCCAGGCGTCAGCATTCTCCCAATTCAGTCTGGCTAATAGCGACAGGGATGCTCTGCAACGATCGGGTGGCCAGCAAGCTCGTCTACTCAGCCAGGCTGCAATTTGGGGACCCGACGGCGCAACCTACGCCGCTACTGCTGGCGACATTGCGAGACAGGGCAGGAAGCGTGGTCGCAAGAGTGCCGCTGATGAAGACGCTGCGACGAAGAGGGCTCGCGCGGCTGACTCCTCTGCGATGCCACCTCCACCCCGCCGAAACCCCAGTGGAGCCATCATCCCGTCGTCATCTCATCTGGCCTCGTCCGGAGCCGGCGATCTCATCGACCCCGTGGCCTTGTCGCGGCAGTCCCAGCTCATCTCCAAGGCAAACCGGAAGCCTGCACAGCCAAAACAGAGGAAGCCTTGGACGGCACATGATACCCGAGAGCTCATCCATGCCGTTGACACGTACAAGGCCAAGTGGAGTACCATCGAGAGGGCTATCAAAGAAGGCCATATCCCGTTCAACGTCCCCGAGCGTGATCAGCAAGGCCTGCGTGACAAGGCGCGTCTTACAAAGGTCGATATGTTGAAGTGAGTCAACACTGAACCGTCCTATCCCAGTGACGTGGAACTAACCATTTTTGAAAGGACCGATGCACCACTTCCACCAGGATTCGATCTTGTTGTCTTGGGCAGGAAGGAGAAGGAGATGGTGATTGCCGTCGGCAGGAATCCAGAGCGCAGAGAGGAGCACAACGATCCGGATGGCGTGACTATTCACAACAACTTCTATAACCCAGAGGCTCCAATGGGTGACAACATCGAGGCTGCGGTGCCAGAGGATGACACGAATGCTGCCGCTGAGGCTGAGGAAAATGCCAACATCCATGCTCTCCAGGATGCCCCTATGCAGCCGGAGCCCCATATGGGCGGTGATATACCCACCGCTTCTATGATGGCTCCCGACGAGGAGGCTGCTCCAGTCGCTGCCGAGTCTCTTGGCGATGGCGAGGTCGAGTCCCAGGACGCGCTCGCCCACGGTCTGCAGGGATCTGAGGGTTCCGCAGATGTGCCAGTTGATGACGAGCTCTCCGAGGTAGTCCCGAGTGAAGCGGCGGGAGCGGCTTAGGACGCCTCCTTGTCCTCGCTTGCCTCCTTCGGCCTGCGTCAACAACCATGGCCAACATATCCACGGCCTCGATAATGTCGCCACCATCTACGATAACAAATATTCAAGAGTGATGGCGGTGGCGCCTAGAGAGAACCGCATTCGACCAGCATTATGCTGGATGTCAGAACTAGTCGCCTTCCTTTTCTTGTTAAACATGGCGTGGGCGCTGGAGCCGGTCGGCTACAGAATACAAAGATTACCCGATAACGGCAAATGTGGTTCTGTTTTGTCAGACATAGTACAGAAAGGCTAAAAGCATGGCATCACTGGTTGGACGTCTTGCGTTTTAGTATGTTTGTGTGTGTAGGTGGTGTATGCCCGGTATTGTCTATGGGCCAACGGAATAGGAGAGACCGCAGATGGTGGACGCTTCTTTGGCAGGTCTATCAGGGTCCTTGACTTTTTCTGTTTTTGTACTCTAGTATGCGCAAGACCCTTCTGTTCCAGGAGGCCGGGGAGGCAATCATGACTTTTAACAAGCTCGAAACTTTCCCCGAGCCTGCATAACGCTTCTTCGAATGCAGTCAATTGCTCGCTTCATCTGCGACCATCCATGGACCCAAGCGTGCTCTTCTGTCTATTTCCTGGTGTAGTCCTTGCCATGGCGTGCGGTTGGGCACGATCCGCCTCGCAGAGGTCGTGCTCTACCCGTTTGAAGCTTTCGTACGTCAAGTCACTCATCCAGTATGAAGAGCACAAGCAGTCCCCCAGACTTGTGGATACCAACGGTGTTTCCAGCGCGTCGGTCTCGAGTGCGAGTAAGCCCCTACGACAGGGCGAAAGGTCCTGCCTGAGATATCCACTCTCGATCGCTCTTGACTTGAAGCAGTATACCTCGATGTGCGGAGGGTTGGAAAGACGGCCACGGTGTAATGAACACAACGTGGGTGACGTAAAGGGTACTTGGGCTGTATACTGAGTTTATATCAGAAGGAGGTTCAAGGTGCTTTGTGCAATGTGCTATCTTTATGATCAAGAGGAGATTACTCCTATCATATGAGAATGATACTTAGATTGATCGCTGAAGAGCTAACTGATACTATCTACTATGAAGGGAGTATCCTATTATATATCTAGCTCTTTAACCTAGGATCTATTAGATCTATAAAGATCTAGAAGATCCTGAGTATTGGATCTATTGGATCTATATAGATCTAGAAGATCCAATATATACTGATTATTCCTATTACGTGACCTTAGTGGGTCCCGTTATATCTCATATGCTATACCGTATATTGGTTTCCTTTCTTCTTATATACCCCCTAATACCTTAACCGTAGGTCATAATATTACCCTCCTCCTCTTATAATCTTCGTCCCGAAGATCCAGTTTATTCTATAAATACCTCTTATCATTCCTGATTATCTTATACCTTCCTAATTCGTTATATCGTCTAAAGTCAAAAGTTCGCGTATTGCTAAATCTTCTTCAAGCACTAAGAAGACCTAAGAAAAGCGCGAGCTACTTGCTATTATCCTTGCTTATAGCGTCGAGATGCCTTCCTATTCCGCCTACGAGTTACGGGGAATCGAATCCTATATAGCCTCGTTAAAAGACTCATCGAGGTATACCGAATACGTTAAGCTAGGCCTTTCCCGTTACGATATATTAGGGCCTACTCCTACTGAGATACGAAATATCGCTAAGTAGAAGCAGCGTCTAGAGGACGAGATCGAGGAGACTCAATTGAAGCTTACGCGCTTGATTACTCAAAAACGAGAGTGGTTAAAGAAGATGAAGCGGGCTATCCGTCGTGGTCTGGATAGTATAGAGGAATTGGATCGTATAGAAGCCGAGGAGGCGTCCCGTACTATCACTCTAGTTACTAGTAAGGAGCCTTATCCTAATCAGGGTATAGTAGATCTTAGTTCGTCGAATGATATGATTAACTAGGGTAGTATAGATATATCTAGAATTGACTTAGGGCTAGAGTTAGGTGCGTAGTCGCCGCGGACTAGTGCGTGATGGGTATTCTTGCTTATACTATCGGATTTTGAGTTTGGCATTTCCGAGGTTATCTTCTAGTTCCTATGAGTTTTCTTCGTCACTATATCCTTTCCATTTGACTAAGTATTCCGTAGTACTACTATATTATCGTGAGTCGAGGATTATTTCGACTTCGTATTCTTATTCGTTATAATCTATGTCATGACCCACGGTCAAGGTACCAGGGGGCATGCAAGAAGAAAGGAAACCAACATGCGGCACAGCACATGAGATGTGACGGGACCCACCAAGGTCACGTGACAGGATCAGTCAGCAAGACTGGATATGTTGGATCAGGAACATATCCAACATATCCATCCCTGGATATGTTGGATCAGGAACATATCCAACATAGCCATCGATGAAGAGCGGGATATATAACAGGACATTCCCTTCACAGTAGATAGCATCAGTTAGCTCTTCAG
>LKEB01000004.1:984286-1016407 GCA_003795295.1 Cytospora leucostoma | reverse complement strand
GAGAAACCTTAATACTATTATAGCTATTAGAACTAATTACTAGTCTATTTCTCTCTAGTATCTCCTAAGTATAATATTAGTATATACTCAGTATATACTCAATATATATAGACTATCTACTTACCTTTAAAATACTAAAGTAATATAAAGGCTCTTCCGCTATATTAGTAGTTATATACCTCCTATCTAGGATCTTATGATTTTGATATACCTATTTATATAATTAATATATAACTATTATATACTATATAATAGACTTATATCTTCTATCTAATAGGTAACCTTCTCTATAAGGTTAGCCCCTAGAATAGAATCGATTGGATCGTTTTATTTAATAATATAGTTATCTGAACTACTATTTAAAGCACGATCTAATACTATATCTATACTAGGTATATACTAACTCTCTATATTACTCATATCGTCTATATCGTCTTCCGAGGTATCATTAAAGAGGGCCTTAAATCTAGTACTATGAATCTTATCTATAGTACTATCTAATACTATATATATACTAGGTATATACTAACTCTCTATATTACTCGTATCGTCTATATTATCTTATAAGGTATCGTTTAGATCGTCGTTGCTTCTGATAGTATATATCTCATCTAGAGCGCTATCCGATCCTAAGCCTATACTAAGTATATACTGAACTTCTATAACCTCGTTATTATCTCCTAGAGTATCATTTAGGTCGTTATCAATTCCGATAGTATATATCTTATCTTGAGTACTATTTAGTACTCTATCTATACTAGGTATATACTGAACTTCTTCCTATCTTTCTACTTCTATCTTTATATTAATAGGAGGTTATAGAGTATATATACTGGGTATATTACTAGTATTAAGGCTAAGTAGCTTATCTTCATCAAAGTCGATATTACTATAGTTCGAAGAACTATCTAAGGAAATTAAGATAGGGCTTAGGACCCTTTATTTAGAAGGTATAATATATATATACTAGGCTTATATCGAGTTTATAGACTATAGTTATTAGCTTAATAGTTATTATATATACTAGTATAATTGAAATTCTGAAATATCAGTATATATTAGGTATATACCCTATATAGGCTGAAAAATATATAATAGTAAGATTAGAAGAGCTAAGAAGGGCGCTAGTAGTGAGTTATAAGCAGTATAGGGGAGGCTTATTAGTATATATTGAGTATATACCCTATATAGGCTGAAAAATATATAATAGTAAGATCAGAAGAGCTAAGAAGGGCACTAGTAGTGAGTTATAAGTAGTATAGGGGAGGCTTATCAGTATATATTGAGTATATACCCTATATAGGCTAAAAAATATATAATAGTAAGATTAGAAGAGCTAAGAAGGGTACTAGTAGTGAGTTATAAGCGGTATAGGGGAGGCTTATTAGTATATATTGAGTATATGCCCTATATAAGCTGAAAAATACGCAATAGTAAGATCAGAAGAGCTAAGAAGGGCGCTAGTAGTGAGTTATAAGCGGTATAGGGGAGGCTTATTAGTATATATTGAGTATATGCTGATGGTCCCTACTTCCCTATAAATAGACCTACTATCTGAATCGCGCGAAATCTCTACGCTATCTCAGGTTTGTTAGTAGAGTTCTAGGCCATCTGACCCTCTCTAGGCCATCTGAGCTTTAGTATAGGCCAGCCGAGCTGAAACCCCACGATATCCGTATCCTCGTCTGGACGATAGAAGCGGAAGCCGTCGAAACGCTGAGGGTCGTCGTAGAATTCTGGGTCGCGAGCCATGGGTCCTCCAGGCACGGCTATGGTGGCTCCGCGTGGGAGAGTGGTCTTCCCGTCGGACAGCTCGATGGGGGATATGACCTTGCGATCGAACCCGACTGGACAAGTGATCAGTAAATACAGAAAGATACATGGATCAGGAGAAGACCGTCCTCACGGAATGTGGATTGGTTCAGGCGCTGAGATTCCTTGAGGAAACTATCCAGCCGACGAAGTCTCTTGGTCGTCGAGAGTTTCCATTCTCCGTTGTCTTGGGCAAGTGCTTTTTGCGCTTCAGACCGCAAAGGCTCCACGTATTCTGGCATTGCGCAGAGATCAAAGATAGCGTGCGTTATGGCCATGGACGATGTATGAAGCTGGAGATTTCGTAGTTGTCAGCCATCGGTTTTCTTGGAGTTAATCACATAACCTTACCGCAGCCGCCGTCAACAGCAGTAGTCTGCCAGTTAGACTATATGGATCTGTATCCCTCCCACTCTCACTGAACAGCCGCATCACGCTGGGCTCCTCTTTGGCAGCTTCCGATGGGGGAAAGAGAAGGTCGCGAACCGCAGCGCGATGGCGAAAGATACGCCTCCTTTGTGGGATCAAGGGCGCAATGAAGCGTCGTAGAAACGCGGGGAATGGTAGGAGGAGGAACTTGGTGATCTCGACATCGAATGGTAGGGCTGTCACGGCATCGGTCCAGATCGGATTATGGCAGCATTCCTTGCCAACAAAGACCACGGATGAGATTCGATGAATGAAGGAGAACAACAGCTCATAAGCAACGCAGACTACTGGATCCCCGTCTGGAACGCGATCAGTAGTCAGTCTAGCCATATCATACCATGATCGCGTAGAGTAGTGTTTATGCAACTTACTCTCAAGTGTACTCTGTCCAAGCTTTTCCACCATGGCCGCTTGAAGCTCCTCAGCCATGCCCGGGAGAAACGCCGCTATGAATCTTAAGCATATAGAACATCGAGCTATGTTCCACCATTTCTTCTCTTGCAAACTTACCTAAATGCCTCGTAAAAGGACCCCTGCAAACATCGGATGTCAAATGATCTCGTAGGAGTATCGCACCAATGCCGTTATATTGGCCCATCACGGTGTCCACCAAGACCGCAGTCGAGCTCAGCTTAGACTCAGGAAGCATGTTGAGTTCATTGAGGAACTCTGGGTCAAGCACGATCGTATCGCCCATCAGCGTCTGGGTGACATAATTCGTCTTTTTGGACTGTTCCAACCACGATCAGTGATATTTACCCTGGGGTACATCACAGGTGCTGACCTCCCATGACCGTACCTGTTCATATGTCTGTCTCACGGCTTCGTGTCCATATTTGCACCACTTCCATCGAGCCCACCATGTACGGAAGACGAATCTTCCTGGATCTATGCCAATCCTCAGCAGACTAGCCTTGGGCTGTGAGAAGCTGTCGACAATAGTTATCATTGACAACGTCGCTCCTACGAGGAGGATGGCCTCCAGCAACATGTTGAATTGTAGATGCTTTGCAGCACCACCCTGGGGCAGTCTTGACCTGAAAAGAACAAACCTAGAAACCAATAGACAGAATCTTGAGCTTGATTGAAGCACAAATTTGATTGAGGGTGAGCGACCTACTTCCGAAACAGGCAGCAATATCAGGTAAGATACCTAGGTACGAGTATAGAAACAATACGTATCTTTGTATGGACAGATGGCGTTGGCGAGACTGCTCATCAAGGGATGGACGATCGCACATGCAGTTGGTCCAAATACAATGGCTGAAGGCTGCATTAGTGCTGCATGTGAGCCAAGTAATTATTATGGTGGAGCTCTTAGAGTCAGTGTACTTACCTGTTCCGTAGTAGAGTAATCCTTTTTTTCCTCGATCATTCAAACATTGGAAAGAAACCCTGTATATGTACGGCACAGCATGCTAGGCCAGACCCTCGCTGACGATGATTACCCTGGAAGTGTATCACTCTCTGAGCCCTTCAATATTGAGCTGCTCCTATTCAGACCGATGTCCGGGTTCAGATGTTGGCCGTCGCGACATGTTTACGGTGGGTCCGGTAAGAATGCTCCCAAGGCCGTGGGTCGTGAGGAACGGGTGTTGGTTGATCGTTTCGTTTGATACAAGAAAATAAGGGACCCTCGCTGACAGTGACGGCAGCAACCACATCTCCATAGCACAATCCATCACCCGGAGATCTTCATCCAGCGTAACGGTAGCAGTCAGCCATCGTTTGCTGTCAGCGCTTGATGTGATCAGCAATATTGAGTGCAGCCGCAAAATCTCAACTGCCGTGGGTCAGCATAAGATACGTAAAGATATCCACGGCATGATTGGAACCGCCCTTGCTGCCCCCTTACCTCCATTCTATTTCCCTTTCTCGCTGCCCTTTTGGTAGATTTGCCCTCGGACAAACAAGACCTGCATCTACTCCATGTACACCAACATGGTTCAAAGTCAACAGCCGACGATATGGGGCTTGGGCATCGCCTTTACCATCCTCGCCACAGCAGCTGTCGTGCTTCGTTTCAAGGCTCGCCGGATTACCGGCCAGAAGCTGGGATCTGATGACTGGACAATCCTTGCAGCCCTAGTATGATAATCGAGTCTGTATTTTAGGTCATTGCCTGTATTGATGAATAACATTGGACCCATTAGATACTCGCGATTGGTATCACAATAGACATCTTGATTAGTAAGTTGCTTTATAAACTTATTTGGCTCGTCAGGACTCTGACAATATGCGAAACATCAGTGACCCAACGTGGCGGCCTGGGAACTCATGCACAATATAACGATGATGGAGATCCTCTCGATCCTGAAGCAATTCTCGTCTTCGGCAAGGTAAGCGGCACTGTAGATTCGATGTGGTATAACGTTACCTATGAACTAATAAACCGTGATTACTTTGAGTACACAGACATCATACGTTCTCGAAGTAATGACATGTCCGGCAGTCGGGTTGACCAAGATCAGCGTTCTTCTGATGTATAAACGTATCTTTACAACTCGATTGTTCAAGACGATGGTCTGGATACTGGCTGTACTGGTGATAGTGTGGACGGCATCATTCACGTTTGCGCTCATCTGTATGTTGTTCCCTTCTCGATGATATATATCGCATGCTCAGCTGGCAATCTAGTCTCTTGTACACCGATTGCCTCCCAATGGGACTTCTCTATCGAGTTCACCTGCGTAGACCAGGTGGCACTTATGGTCACGCTTATGGCCACAGATGTCGCTACAGATGGTGAGTATAATCAATCCTATACCACGCGCCACAGAAAGGGTTTGATTCTCTGTCGTATAATAGAAACTGACTTTGCGTCAGTTATGATCCTTTTGCTCCCGATATACAAGACCTCGCAGCTGCAGATGCCTTTGACGAGGAAAATCCAAGTGATCGGCATCTTCCTCCTCGGTGGCTTGGTCAGTATCGTCGGCATCATTCGCATCCACTTTGGCACTCAAGTTTTCAACGTACTCGACAGTTCTCCGGCGGCAGACACCACTTGTAAGTTGCATATATAACCCAAACCATCAAGACTAGCCAGATCATGAGACACTAATACAAGCTCAGGGCTCTATGCGCCGTTGTTCTACTGGACCATTGTTGAGACGCATGTCGGTGTCTTGTGCGCATGCCTCCCCGCCCTCCGTCCTGTTCAGGAGTACACCACATATTTCTTTTCCTACACCAGACTACGAAACTCGCTCACGCACTTGGTCTCGTCATCCAGCAGCAAATCGAGCGACGTTAGTCTCGGCTCTATGGAAGAAGGTATGGCCGTTGATCGCAACGAGATTCCAAGCGGATCCGAGCAACCAAGAGCCTTCCGTCGCTTTTGAAGATTCGACTCAAGGAGACTACCAACCACGACTATTGATTTGGTTGAGGTTTCTATCCTCTTATTTAGCCGGAGATCTAGCCCGGGTTCATTATGGTACGCTCCGCTGGTGGAATGTCTGCACACAGGGATGTGATGTGTGCCACCTGAATACATGTATTTGATGCACGCCCGGCGTTTGTGGGTAACCTTGAGGAGACCGAGCACAGCACCTGGGGCGTGCAGTACTATGTTTAAGAAGTTGATAAAAGGATGTTGGACAAGCAAGAAAACGTCAATGAATTTGAGCATTGCGTTTGTTTACACTATGACTTGCTCTATTCGCAGTATATCGATGTCAGCCCGATTGGACGCATTCCAGATGCTTACCTATGTAGTTAAGCACATTACCTCTACCGGGCCTTACTTCTGATATATATATATATATATATTAAGGTTGAGCGATATATATTAGCAAAGTTCAGCAGGTTAGGGATGAATAGAATGCTACCTTTTATTTGAAACAACTAAGATTTAACCCCTATCTAGCTTACTTTGTCTATTCTGACTTTTCCGCCTTACTAGTTACAAGGTAACTAAGGCCTACAACAGTTGTTCCTCCCAGAATCTCGAATACAGCAATGTCAACATTATAATGCTTCCGCATCCAGTTTCGCAGCTCCACTGCCATCAACGAGTCGACGCCGTAGCTTGATACAGCCCTGCTCGAGTCCACATCATCCATCTCGACGCCTAAAGCCTTAGCCAACTTGTCCCTGAGCGCGTCCATGACGGCGTTGCATTTTTCATCGACCGACACCGCCGCACGGAAGCGGGCTCCAGGACTTTGTGTTTGCAAATCTGAAGCCGTAGAACCGCCGCCGAGATTGTGCATACCGGGGATGATTCTGAATCCGTCCAAGAGGGGACAACTCATTGACGCCGCGATTATCTCGCCGTGTTGGGTCAAGTCCGCGGGAGTTACCGCCCCGACGAGCAGTTGGCTGGGGCTGGAGCGGAGGCTCGTTGTTGATGGACCAGATCCAGGTGTCGGCGTCGAACGCCTGGCCGGGTCGCAGAAATGATCCAGTACTGCCATCAGATCCGCCGCGCGGACACCTGCAATATCCTGAGCACCCTGCCACTTCTGTCTGTAGTCTTCACGCTCGCTGACTATGCCGGCGTCGAGCAGCCAGCCGAGGTCCAGCGAGACCGAGACACCCTGGTATGCGCTGGCGTCGTAGAGAGCCACCACCCCGGAAGTGTCCCGGATCCGACACTCAAGCAAGCGGAGTCTGTCATGGTTATTTCTTGCAATACAAGATACCCTCCCGGTCTCAACATGTTCCGGATATGGCGCAACGATTTGGAGAGGCCGGATGTAGCGTGAAGTACGCTGCCTGCAAAGATGATGTCGTAGCCTCCCATGTGCAATCCAGCGTGCTCGTCGCTAGCGTCGTGTTCAATATTCCAAGCCGTGAACGACATTCTGTCCCGGTGCTCCTTGAATTGGACTTGGGCCTTGCTGAAGAAGGCGGTGGAAATGTCTGTAAAAGCATATTCTGCGAATGAACTACTCTAGTACTCACTTATATGTGCAAGGCGGGTACAAGAAACGGTGGTGACATGGCTAGTGTTTACTTATGTAGACAGAGCCTGGGCTTGTCCGAAAGGTATTCGACCATCAATAGGTTATCACCCACGCTCTCTCTACCTGAACTCTTCAAATATAACAACCCTTGTTTACTTAAGTATCCTATACTTTATTTATCGTTCATTTCAGTTGTATCGGCCAATTTTCAAAGATCACTTCATCAACTTGAGGCTGTAGCACGCCAGTCATCTTCAACGGGCATGTAATTCTGACCTGGGGAGCGCTCTCGAAAACTGTGCACCTTTGTTCTCAGCGTGGCTCCAAACAAAGTCATGGTCTTATTTATCTTCGGTTCCCGCTCAGCTACACCTGAATGGAGCATACTGATGATGCCAGGTGTGCTGCGCAGCCATGCAGCAAGCGCCCAAGTCTACTAGGTACTTCGGATCTATTAGAAAGCGATGCACCCGCCGTTTACCCCATTTAACACTTAGGGGTAGTGGTTCGACGGTAAGATCTAGGGAAAATCAGAAGACAGCCACTTCGAGGGTGTGGGAATGACCCTGAAAGCTTGCTGCATAGTTGCGCAGCACACCTGGGGGCCCAGGTCCACGGTGAGCCTGGGATTGAGGATCGACGAGTTGGACAAGTCTTTCGTTCCTCTGCTTCAGACTGGGAGGAAAATCATGCACGCGAGGCTCTTCACACACCAACGTACATACTGGCCCCCAACGCGATAACACCATACGTAGCAACGAAGTGTCTTGGCGGGAGCCTGTGCCACCAACGTTCCCAAGCCGCAGATGCTGCTGGTTCCCGGCTGACCAATAAATGTGCCCCCGTATGCTGCTCTTGGGCGGCACAACTGACAGGAAATAAGATGTGTAATTCGAACAGGGGCAGCATCTGACTGTATCCGCTGAAACTGATCAACTGCATGCGAGCGTATTGATCGGACCCCATTCCCTGGGATCACATGAGATAAGTAATAACTACGGATCACCTGTACCAGCAAGCTACATCTTCTAGGCCGGATAGCCGGCAGGTTGACAGCGCTGTGAACGATCTGCAGCTCAACCGACACAGTGATGATGATGAATCAACTCATCTGCCTAGACTAGATCCTCCCAGTGCTTTTCTCGTGGCCAGAAACGCAGATTCGGCCCTTCGTGCTCCGCCATGAACCGGTCATACAATTGGTACTCGTCCTGGCGCTCTCTCCCCTTTGCCGCCCCCTCGCGCCCACTGCCAACGTCACCTGCGACCCCTGGGGCCTTCTCAAAGTCGAAATACCACATCGTCTTGGCGATGGTCAGACTCATTTCAGGGTACGCCACGGCCTTACCCGCACATCCCCGATCTCCCAAGGCAAACGGGATAAAGGCCCGCCGCATGGTGGCTCGCGCCTCCTTGTCCTCGGGGGTGTCGTCATCTCCTTCCAGCCACCGTTGAGGCCGGAAGGCAAACGGCTCCGGGAAATATTCCGGATTGTGCATCAAGCTGTAACTCCCCACACCGACAAAAGTTCCCGGTGGGATCAAGTGGCCATCCACAACGAGAGGCTCGACCGAGAGAGGATCCTTCTCGCGCCACATCACACCGGGTGTTGGAGACGAGATACGCATTGACTCGTCAATGACCGCGCGCAAGTATTTGCAGCTCGTCAGCTGTTGCCCCTGCCGGATCTGGCTGCCGGAAGAGAACGCCGCCCTCACCTCGGACGCGAGTTGGGCATAGACGGATGGATTCCGCGAGAGATAATAGAAGACGGTGCATATAGCCGTCGCTGTAGTCGTGCCACCTGTGTGTAGACAGACTGTCAGACACTTGGAATGCAAGAGGGGGCCCAACCATAAAACTTGCCCGCATTGACAAACACACCCGCCTCGCCCCAGATTTCGCTCTTCCGGATGCCTTCTTGCTGAGCCTGGTCGATTCTCTCATCGCTTGCAACAAATGAGAAAAGGTCATGCTTCGCATCTCGGGGAAGGGCCATTCGGTCAGAGATCATTCCAGCAAGGATGCTGCGGAACTTC
Organism: Cytospora leucostoma; assembly: GCA_003795295.1. Classification (NCBI taxonomy): domain Eukaryota; kingdom Fungi; phylum Ascomycota; class Sordariomycetes; order Diaporthales; family Cytosporaceae; genus Cytospora; species Cytospora leucostoma. Next base: position 1,007,214 of record LKEB01000004.1, on the reverse strand, counting down.
TCGACGCGCTCCCTGACCAGCCACTGTACTCCTGGGTCAATCTTGTGGGTCCTGGGCCAGTTCATGAACAGGTACACTCGGGGATTCAGGGAAGCATACGCCCTCGGTAGAAACCGCAGCGTATCTTCTGTCTGTGTCTTCCAGGAGCAACCGAATGCGAGGAGGCCAATAATATCCATGGCGAGAAACTTGCACCGAGACGTCATGTCAACGACCTGTTCTTGCTGGCTAGAAAGAAGAAGCTGCACGAGGAAAATATCAATCTGGGTTATGACGGTTGGCTCGAACTCGCGCATCGATCGCTCCGAGATGGCTTGCCCAACGACCCTGCGTCGTCGACGGTGGTCTGCCCTATCGAGGGCTGTAAACACACTCGGCGAGCTTCGAAACCTCCAGGGCTAGCGTTGGCATAGATCCGGGCCTTCGCAACTCGTGGATTCAGGTATATATCTGCCGTGAAATAAAATTAGAGCTCACGCTAGTATCTTTGGTGGAAGTTGATCTTATACTCACCATGGAGGGCCGTTATGGTGTTGAAAACGAGTCGGTTCGGAGCTTGCCGGACGACAGGTCCTGTTCACCATCGACGGTCAGGCCAGTACTGTATTTCTTTACAGACATGTTTGAGCAGACAGTGATCTTACCATACTTAAGGTGATCCAGGTAGGTTATGAGATGAACATCCCCCTTGATGGCGTGCCAGCCGGCATATCCATTTGTGAGTCGGGCCAGCAAAGGACCCGGGTAGGCCTTCAAAGGGCTGAAGACCAAGCGGGAGCTCACGACAAGAAGAAACTAATGCAAAACAAAAGAGTGTCAGAGTAGTCAGTATTACGAAGAACTTGTGGGAATAGGTGGGGGGGGGGGTTTATACCAGAGTAACAATGAAGCATGCAATATACTGGAATATATTGTCCATATTATGTTACTATCAGTGTGACAGAAATCAGTCTGAATACGCTGGAATGGTTTGATTTTCAGGTGCAGAATATTGGTGATAATCAACGAGGTTTTGTTTGCCCATGGAAAAGAAAAGAAGAATGGAACGGAAGTTGGAGGTTGGAAGCTGCAAGTTCTTCCCCCCATAAAGTACCCTTGTCTGCCGGGGCTCTGCTTACTTCATTACCCTGCTGGTCGTGTCCGTTGCTCTATGGGTTGCGTTGGCGATCTGGGAACGCCGTGTGACGCTTGCGAACGCAACTCGTGAGCCCGTTCTGCCCTGGCGATTTCTTACAAGCCGTGTCATGGTGGCCACACTAATGTGAGTCAATTCACTCTTTGATGATCAAGAGCCTCATCCACTGCCGCTTTCCAAATCATTCGCTGGTCAAAGGAACTAACTCATGCGTTCAAACAGTGGCATTATCCTTCAAGGTGGACCTTTGACCGTAACAAACCTACAACTCCCTCAGAGATTCCAACTGGTAAGCGGGGAGTCCAGCCTGGATGCGGGTGTGCGTATGATACCATTTGGAATTGGGCTGGCAGCAGGGACGGTCCTCAGCGCCAATGTGGCCAAACGGTCCCCCGCGGTCTACTTGGTCATCTTTGGGGCTCTACTTCAGGTTGTTGGTTTTACGCTTTTGGCCACCAGTGGGTCGTTTGTCGCCATCCCACCTGCCGTGTATGCCTATCAAGTTATCGCTGGTTTGGGCTGCGGCATAAGTTTTCAGACACTCATTCTTCTGATTCCCGTTGTGGTTGAAAAGCGTGACCACGGTGAGTACCGGCCCAAATCACCCCCTCAATTTTACGACCTGAGGTTTCAGCGACTAACGTATGCCTGTAAAGCCGTGGGAATGGGAGCAGCAAATCAGTTTCGAGCCATAGGCAGCACGGTCATGGTGGCTGTGACCACTTCTTTTTTCAACGGTTTTGTCTATCCCCGCCTGTCAGAGATGGGGATTCCTGACCCGAGTCATATCATAGAGACATACAGCCAAGGTGGAACAGGAATATCGCAAGAAGTGTGGAATGAGGCACGAGGGGTTCTGTCTCAAGGTTACAATCGCCAAATGTTCGCACTGGTTGCCTGCGGTGTCGCGCAGGCTGCTGTCGCATTGCTCGTCTGGCAGAAGAAAAAGGCCAAAAGCTCTGGGGATATCGATGAAAGTCCGAGAGACGGTCTAATAAAAACAGAAGAGCACGGGGCGGGCCAAGGTGTCACTGGAGCTGGCACGGAGATAAAAAGCGAGAAAATACCTAGGGCTGGGTAGTTAACTCTAGGCGTTGTCGTGGCAAGACTTGGTCCCTCTATAATTACCTGGACAAATGACTGATGTTGTATTACTCTGCCAACCCTTGGGAACATTTTTGTCCTCCCCGAGACCGCAGTCTCCTACGCCGCCCTCATTCTCGCTGACGGAGATCTAGATACTTACTATTCATATTTAATACCTCTTATTATAAAGTATATATTAATATATCTTCATCATGATTATACCTTTATTTCTCTTTAACTATTTTTATAGTGTTATCCTTAGCTATAGTTACTTGCTCTAAGTATCCTAGTATACCCCTAGTTATAACCTAGGCTATAATATCTAGGTTTCCGCTGGTCCTGGATACTGATATATGTTGCGGAAATAAAGCTAGAACCTAGGATACTAAGGTGAGATGTGCTGTGATCACTATTATAGCAATAGCGGAGCCTATATCACCGCTGTAGATATTCTTGCTAGCGTACGACGAGGTGCGACAATCAAGTTAACAGTATCTTACGACAGGTACTATAGCCATGGAGAACCTGTTGAGGCTAAAGAACCTTGTTATACGTGCCCTACCGGCTGAATTACAGTAGTGGTTCTTTTCTCCCACATGTTCGTGGGTCCGAGTTGTTAGGGTAGTCCAAGGTGATAGGCTTTGCAAAGTACGGGAATAGCGACATAGAGTACATAGTATTTCGCATGGGGAGAGACCTTGGGCGGCATAATCCGTATCTAGCTCGCCGAATGACACATACCACAAAATACCTGAGCCAATACACTGGTGAGTGTATGTGGAGTCTCGGATGGATTCCAATCCATGCCTTGCCACATACACAATCTCTGAGTCCCTGATGAGAAACTGTGCATCACCCAACCAGGTGGCTGCCCGTCACAATCATGAGTCTCTCTTAATGAATTCCACCACCTCAAATCGGCGGTATCCCTCATAACCTCCCTCATTTGCCGAAGATACTCCCTGAGCCTTGATGCTTCGCTCGGTAGTTAAAGGTCAGATGGACGGCGACAAAGAGCCAGATGCCATAGCAATCGATGCAGGCTCAGATCAAGATAATTATCCCCATGGATTCCGACTTGCGATCATCGTCGCATCACTGGCTGCTTCAGTGTTCCTGTGTGCACTTGTGAGATTTGTTTCAAGTTAGAGATCCTCAATAACGTGTCCGTCGCTGATTTGACTACAGGATGAGACGATCATAACCACTGCCATCCCCCGAATCACAGACGAGTTCAACTCCATCAACGACATAGGGTGGTATGGATCAGCATAGTGAGCCTGCCATTTCCGTACCTTTATTCTGCCGGATGGCACGTTGATGCAGGCGTCCAGCTTCATGACTTGCGCTTCATTCCAGCTCATCTATGGCAAATTGTTCTCATTCTACTCGATCAAGAACGTTTTCCTCACAGCAGTGGCCATCTTCGAGATCGGTTCCCTCATATGTGCCACCGCCCCGACTTCCACTGCCTTCATCATAGGACGGGCTTGCGCTGGCCTGGGAAGCGCCGGCATCAATGCGGGCTTCATCATGTTAGTCTCGACCATCTGATAGCATCGGAAGAGCTCCTCGCTGACACTCCGGCCCCAGAATATTGGCGTCCTCGCTCCCGCTCGAGAGACGGCCTATCTTTGTCTCCTCATACAGCAGCATGTACGGTGTAGCTGCTGTTGCTGCGCCACTGATCGGCGGTGCTTTCACGACAAAGGCTACGTGGAGATGGTGCTTCTACCTCAACCTCCCCTTCGGTGTCGTCACTTTCCTGGCTGTAACGCTTTTCTTCCATCTGCCGCGGAAGACCTCCACGGCAGCATCGACGACATGGCGGGAGAAGGTCAGCCAGATGGACCTCCTCGGCACAGCAGTCTTGGTACCCGGAGTCGTCTGCCTTCTTGTTGCCCTGCAATGGGGAGGTACCGTATACGCATGGGGTGACGGTAGAGTCATAGGGGTATTGACGGTCTTCGCAGTGGCTGTAGTGGGCTTCATCGGCATTCAGATGTGGAAGCAGGACCAGGGCACCATACCCCCTCGAATCGTCAGACAACGTAGCGTGGCCTTCAGCACGTGCTACGTCTTCCTCGCAGGCGGCGCCGTCAACGTTTACGAGTATTATGTAAGTACGCGTGTGTGAGCCTATGTGCTACCTATCTTCACAGACGCCGCCCACACCTCTTTCGGCAGATCAATTGCTGATACGACCGCCTAGCTCCCTGTCTGGTTCCAGGCCATCCAAGGGGCGAGCGCCCTCGAATCAGGGATCCACATCCTCGTCCTCACACTGGGGACCGTCCTCTTCTCCTTCGCAGCCGGCTTCGGGGTCTCCCGAACGGGCTACTACACCCCCTTCATGATCATCGGGGCCGCCTGCCTCGTCGCCGGCTCCGCCCTGACCACCACCTTCCGCACCACGTCACCGACAGGGCAGTGGATAGGCTACCAGATCCCCCTCGCCGCGGGCGCCGGGCTGGGCATCCAGCAGGCGCACACGGCGGCCCAGACGGTCCTCGCGGCCGACGACGTGCCCACGGGGGCCGTCGTGCTGATATTCGCACAGATCATCGGGGGCACGATATGGCTGTCGGTGGCGCAGAACGTGCTCACCAGTCAGCTCCTCCAGGGCCTCGTCGGGCTGGTGCCGGACTTGGATGCTAGTGCTATCCTGGCGATGGGCGCCACGGGCCTGCGGGCTGCGGTTGGGACGGAGTATCTGGATGCTGTGGAGGAGGCTTATAATACAGCTCTGACGAATGTGTTCTCTTGTTCTGTTGCGTTGGCAGCTGGTGCCCTCGTCTCATCGCTTGGGATGGAATGGAGGTCTATAAAGAAAAACAGTGGCTTGGAGAGGACGGCTACTGAAGTGGTGGAGACTAGGTGAGGACTATGGTACTGCTTGATAACTATTGCGTTGTCATCTGTTGTAGCTTTGATGTACATAAAAGAGTCTCTGAGACGTTATACATTATAGCTAAACGTCTATTGTGGCTGATGACAGGGCCAAACTCGAGGTCGACCCTCGGGGACGTATCTCCTATTCAAAGGACCAACACTTGGCACATAGCACTGGAATCGAGGGCGGGTCTGGACGGGCGAGTGAGTACTTTAACTGGTGTCAGGAGGTACAGGAGTTCGTATTCAACTGGCCTGGCTCATCTCGCATTGTTTCGTACCTGATTACATCTGCAAGTAGCACAGATGTTCAAGGTCAACATTGAAATCTAGCACCTTTCCAAGATGTGCAGGCACTTCAAATTCCACTCGGGCAATCAGTCTAAGTTGATCAATGTTAATTGTCATAAGCTGGGAGTATTAGCTTAGATAGCCAACGAGTGCACATAGTACTTCTTCTAGTGAGACTGCGGTAATAATTGTTGTAATTTTATCTAATCCTGAATTTGAAACAAGAAGTCAAGAACAGTTATGGTGCCTATGATGCCTTGGAGATCTCGAGGGCCCCCCTTTGAAACTCCTCATGCAGCGTCATTATTGCAGGGTGCATAGGAGGAATAATCTGATCGAACACTGTTCCGCAAATGCCAGCCTGGTGGTCCATAAACCATACAACACTAGGAACACCAGCCCAGAAAGTAGTTCCCTTCTCGAAACGGCCATCCTGGCCGCTCTTAGCCACCATGCCCGCAAAAGACCATTGCATCGGAATGGACGACGGGATGCGCAAGCGTAGGAACTGGCTGTGTGCAGGCGAGAGGTCGAGGAACTTGTTGAACGCCTCCTCAAGCTTTCCGTCGAGCTGGGGGCGGAACAACTCCTCGTACGACTCAGGCTTCAGCAGCTTGGGATCACGGCGGAACACGGCAGACAGGAACGTATAGTAGGCCTCGGCAGAAGCGTAGAGCCCGCCGCCGCCGAGACAGTCGGTCCCTCCGAAGAGGATGTCAAAGAAGGGCGCATCCACCGCCGGCGGCTCGCCCTTCTCGCCGAGCGTGCTGATGTCGGCAATCCGGTCCTTCATCTGCGGGTGCGCCTTGGGGTAGAAGGAGACGTCGTTCTCGATGCCCAGCGGAGCCCATATGCGCTCTCGCATGAACTCGTCCAGGGTCCTGCCCGTCACCACCTCCACCGCCTTGCCGGACCAGTCGTGGCCCGCGCCGTACGCGAAGCTGGTGCCCGGGGGGAACACGAGCGGCAGGGCGGACTTGTGTGCCACGGTAGGGCCGGTCCACGGGCCCTCGTTGCGGGAGGCGCGCCACTTGCCCAGCAGTGGGTTGAGCCAGTCATACTCGTGGCCCGACGTGTGGCATAGCAGCATCCGCAGGGTGATTAGGGTGGAGTCGGGCGTCAGTACGGCCGAGTTGGTCTCGTCGTCGAAGCCCGTGATGACGCCGTACTTGCCAATCTCGGGAAGCAGAGGCCGGGCATCTTGATCCAGGTCAAGCTTCCCGTCCTCGACGGCCTGGAGGACGGCCACGGAGGTCATGAGCTTGCTCATCGAGGCTATAGCGCAGACTGTAGAGGGTGTGAAGGGCTCATTGCGACCTTCCTTCAGGCTTGCTTTGCCCAGGGACTTGGAGTAAATGATGTTGCCTTCATAGTAAGTCAGCGCAATATTCAATAGAAAGCATGCTACGAAACTGAGACAGCGCCTGGAAGACGCTGGGCGTAGCATGAGTATCTACTCACCACTCTTATCTCCTGCAATGGCGACGACGCCTGGCAGCAATCCAGATGCGACAGCATCCTCATACACTTGGTCTCTTTTCTGGGCCATGATGAATTGCAAATGAGCCACAATGTGCTGTACTGATTGAGGAGTATTGAGTTGCAGGTGCCCGACATTACTATTCGGAAGAAAGTGGGAAACCCATGGCCCTTTTGAGCTCTTTTGACTAGACGTCCAATACAGAATCTCCACTGTAAGGATTGCACGTCGAGGCGTGTTGGTTTCTTTCGAAGTTGTGTAAGAGCTGTGCCGCAAGCCAGCCAACCAACCGGGGAAGGTGACTGAGGAGTGGGGCGCCGTTACGTGGGGGGAAGGATTTGGGTCCAGATTGCAGACAGTAAGACCGACAGAAATGCTAGTTTAGTCTGAAGGATTTCATGTGAGGAAATTGGTGGATTAGACGACGAAGAGCGGTGCCACTTATGAATGGTTGCTTGTTGGTCGCTTGCTTGCTGTCTCCCTGGTTGCGGCATAGCGCCCAATATGGCACAGCATAGCACGTCGCATACAAAGCATCTACATGCTGGCAGGCTGTTGATTGTCAAGTCTTGACAATTGAAATCCCAGGAACTGGTTCTATTTCACGTTATTTACACGAATTATATAACAGTCTATTCGTGGAGTCAGAAAAGTTGTCCCCGAACTGTATGTCCGCTTGAGATCCCTTGACGTGCCCCTTCGATATACTGAATGTTACTATTACGGTTTACCACTACTCTGTACACGGTCTGTATCAGAGGAATTCGAAAACAAAACTCTTGTGTTACAGAGTGAGTGCCCGGTTGGTAGTTCTGACGCTCCGGTCAAGCACTATCGAGATAACCAGTGCTACTTATAGATGTAGTAGCCGGGAGGGTCCCCTAAATCTCCTAACCCCCTCTGTTCACTGCCACACAAATTACCCCTGAGTAGCCTGCAATGCTGCTAATGCTACCTGCACCAAGCCAAGTACAATGACCAGTACTATTGGTTGACGTACAGTTATATGCGCGCCATCTTGTGTTGGTGAGATGAAATGCGAGGACTGGAGCTGAGGTGGGGGTTTTCTCTACAAATCACATGTGCAGTGGAGACTCGCGGCTACACATCTTTCCAGCTTGCCTCATTGAACTCATAGCCAGTTAGGAAGGTAGTACTGTGTACGGAGTAGAATCTATAATCCGTACGTGCTGGTGTATCCTCGAACGTCTCTTTTGCCAGCAAGTACCTACTCCGTGCAGCTCTCACCTTTGTCAGCAGCCTGATCGGTGATTGATGGCACCCCCTCTCACCTTACGCCTCCTTGCGATTCTTGCCTCCGTCCTGATCATCACCTCCCTTATCCTGTCCACACGTCAAACTCCAGGCACCGCAATGGGCGACACCGGTGTGATCCACATTGTGCAGTTCCAGTTCAAGGCAGGCACTAGCGAGAGCGATAAACAGAATGTGCGTTTCCCCGGCCCACACTCAGAGGGACTGCTGGACTGAGCTGACTCTGGTACATATGACAAACAGGTGGCACATGAGATGCTTGCACTGAAGGACCGTTGCCTCAGGCCCGAGACAGGCGAGCCCTACATCAGATCTTTCACAGGCGGCAAGGACAACTCCCCAGAGGGGGCCAGCGTAGGCCTTCCCAGGTCATAATCCTCCGCGTGCCAGGATACTATGTAGGCGCGTTTGTTTCAGTCTGGTGGCTAATCTGATCTGTGGCGCATTATTCAGGACGGCCTCGAATATGCCTTCGTTGTCGAGTTCGAGAACACTGAGGACCGAGACTACTATGTCTTCAAGGACCCGGCTCACGAGACCTTCAAGGCCCTGGGCGGACCAAAGTTCGAGAGAGCCGTTGTAGTCGACTACAACAAGGGAGTCTTCTAGTTCCAAGTAACGGCCCCTGTAGGTAGATGCGATGACCATAGGCGGTGGCAGACAGGTATGAGTTCTCAAGGTGTATAGAGTTGTAGCAAGGAACGGCGGGCTATCCATGGTCATCAACACAATCCTTCGTACCTTCCAATACATATTCCACACAATGAATATCACCTTTCCAGAACCAGAAGGACCAGCATGCCCACCTCGGGAACATTCACCACAATATCCAACTAACGAGCCTCCTGAGACCCAGTCACTAGAGTGCGTTTTCAAAAGATCCGGCCGGGCGGTATAGTGGGCAAAAGGGCAGCGGACTGTTTCGAAGTCAATGGCGAGGTATATCTGCGTGAATACATAGTAGGTAAGCCGATGACCTGGGCGCATAGGGAATACCTACACAGAGTACTACCAGTTGGCAGCCTTCCCTTTCAGCTCTAGGAAATCAAGCAAAACCATCACAAAACAAAAACCACCTACGTTTGATTCCACAGTATGCAACACAAGCTTCTCGTCAGATATAATTTGTGAGCACGCAACTATAAGACCCGCTGGCTGACGAGATTCTTGGTGATACCCAGGGTGGGGGGTGATCATCGCAAGCACGTAATCAGTCCGGTCTACATAGCTCACTCACATAGTACATAGTAGTTAGCAAAACCGCGATGTAGGGTAGTCATGTAGCAGGCTGTTGGTGATCAAGTCTTGAATCGAAATTTCCACAGATTATATATATTCCCGTGGGGGTCAAAGATAGCCTCAGACAGAATCTGCTTGTTATTGATCCCCTTCGACATACTAAACGTTACCATTATCACGACTATGTACGCAGTCTCCATCCAAAAGAATTCGAAACAAGAACGCCATGCTCTGCCACCACCGCCTTTCATGTATACTGCCCTTCCATAACACAAACACGAACCTTGATCCCAAGGGATATCATATGTCAAACTGAACGAACCTCAGATCAAATCGCCCTCCCCATCCCCGTCATCACTTCACTTCATCCACCAACAAATGAAAAGGCTTGCGACCGAGACTCCAAATCCACCATCCAGCTTGCCCATTGCGTCGTCCCCATCTCACCTCTCATATGCAACCCGTGGACGCGTCTCACCGCGGCCTATACCCAGGCGGCGCGCTCCTGTCCTGGGACGCCACCGACGCAATACCTGACAGCCTCGACCCCAGGAGCTCGTCCACCGCCGCATCCTCCATCGCGTCCTCGAAGCTCGGCAGCCCCCAGCCCCCCGCGTCAGGCCCCTCGCTCCCCACGGCGATCTGTACCGGCAGGTTCAGCGAGATCGTGCTGCTTGACCTCGGGCCAGATGCCATCGTAAGGGTGACGTGCAGCGTGTACACCCGCGAGGCGATGCAGGAGTGGAAGGTCGGCACGTAGTACTTCTTCGCGGACGGGAGCCTGACGGGGAGCTGTAGGCTGGTGGAATAGTAGAACGGGGAGGTGCGAGGCCGGCGCGTGGGGGACCGCTGTCTGAGGGGCCGGACGAGGCTCACGATGGTGCCGGATTTCTGTCCTTGATGTTGCTGCGGCCTCTGCTCTGCCTCAAACTCGTCATCCTCGGATGCAGTGTTCTCACATGCATTGTCACTGCAGTACCCCGAATCCCGCCTTGCCCTGCACGGAACCCAGGTGGTATTTCCAGGGGGGTCTGTGTCCAGACTGACGGATTTAGAGTATATACCGCGTCGATCCAGGACACCGCCTTCGGTGAATTCGCCTGTGTCGGCGATGGAGTTGATGAAACCGGCCGAGTAGTATGTATGCGCTGTGAGTTTGGAGGACACTCCTGTGATCTTTGGAGGTTTAATATCTCCCGACACGGGCTCGAACTGCAAGTCTAACTTGGCAGTGGTACCGACGGCAACATTTCCATCGGGCTCCAACATGATAGCCCTTGGCTGCTGGGCAGAAACTGTGAGTTGGCCTAACTTGGTGCTTATCAGGTTCTTCCTCATCATCTTTGACCCGCACAGCCTATATAACCTATCGTTCTTGGTGATGTTGAGAGGGGCATCCTCGGCGAAGGCAGGAAGAACCTGGATCGGTTTGGTGGCTTCCATGATATTCACAGATTGCTCTTGTACCTCTGGTGAGCGCCATACACGAGCCTTGATGCAATACTGGACTTCAGCCATGTTGGGCGAGAGGTCGTCCTTCTCACTGTTGATCCTAGTCCATGATCCCATGGAAGGAGGAGCACACAAGTGTTTGTCCCGGACGTGATCAGAGGCCACCTTGTGTTTGCAGGCGTTGAGCGTAAGGAAGTTGGGAAGCACGAAGTTGAAAGGTATCGTCAATGTCGTTCCAGCTTCGAGGACTCGTGGGACTGGATATGATGATTCTTCAACTGGCATTCTCATCTTCAAGAAGGTGTGCGTAGACTCATGAGGAGCGTTATAGCCATTGGTCCGTGTTTTGGTACAGCCAAGGAGGATGATCTCGACGGTGTCGAAGGGGACGGCCCGCTGGGTAGTAATTGTAACCTCACCGGACAGAGGTGAAGAAGATGTGTACACCTTGGCCCTAAAGTGATTGCCGAGATGGATCTGGACGTCGGACTTGAGTGGGGGTGTTCTCTTGGCTTGAGCTGACAACGAAGAACTGGCCTCGCTTGGGCTGATCGAAGACATGGTCGAAGTCACAAGCCTGTTGTTGATAAGAGGTAAGGTATCCATATCCATGGACACGGGCTTGAAGTTGAAAGGTATTATAAGGGACGTATGCATAAACCGGTTACTCAGCAACAAAAGATTGCGAGCCAGATATGAGAAGGGCAAATAGCAGGTTCGTCAAGTGTTGTCTATATCAATGTCGATAAGCAGCGTTGGATCGTAGATAATGGCCCTCTCAAAGCTCAGTTCGTTGATAATGATCAGCTCAGATCAGAGACACGATCACGGCACTTGGCGTCAACGGGGGCCCATCGACTTATATACCACCAAGAACTGTGATGCCGCTGCGCGCATGAGATAACTCGGCCAACAGAACAGATTGTAAATTCGCAGACAAGAAAGTAAAAAGTAACTGTGGCTTCTCCAGCTGGGAGATACCTAGGTAGTCCTAAGCCAGGGGCAAGCAAACACCATTCGGGTAAGGTCTGAAGTGCTGTAGCAGAGCAGCCCATGTCCCGGAGGAGGTTAGAACGTGGAGGAGGCCGGTACATATGTATCTCACTTGTGCCCACATGACAAACCTGGAACCCTGGAAGTAAGTGCTGGCGCGGCGCCAGTGTCGAGTGAAGGGAGTGGACGAGGCGACAGTTGCAGAGTGGAGGGCGTCCCGACCGGAAGGGCTTAGACCATCTTGCTCGTAGGGGCATACCGAGGTACATCGAGGAGACAGGGGCGGAGTATCGTTCTTGCATTTCTGTGCCCTGCCGGCCAGCCAGCCAGCCACCCAGCCTGATATAGGTATGGATGTATAGCATCATCGAACTGCTACATAGCACAATTCCAAGTTTGTGCGAACGATGATGGTGAACACGCCCTGTCGGTTGACATGAAACCACCCCGCGTAAGTGTAGATATCAGAAGTACCTCAGTAGCTCTCGTCCTTGGAAGGTGTTGAAGAATACGCCGAGCTAGGTACCTAAGTAAGTACCTTCCCGGGGAGGAGGTACTTCTGTGACGTGATACACACCTCCAGGTACTTTGGTGTTAGTACAACCCACCTTTTTCGAGTCTGACTGATATCCCACTACCTAGGTACATATCCAGGTACATAGGAACATGGTATGTACAACTCACGGCTCCTTCTTCTTACACACGTGTGCAGCAGGGCGCAACATGCCCTGCCCTGCCTTCTCTGACAAATCGAGACGGCATCATAGCGTTCAGCTAAGTAACGGAATCACGCCTCAATGCAGTTACTAAAAGTAACTGCGGATGCTTCTCAGGAGAGTGATTTATTGGTGCTTTGTTGCGCTTGTGCGGCCGGCTCATGCCATGTTTGGGATGAGGAAACTTTAATCGCTGGAAAGGACCTCGGGACCTCGAATATGGGCCATCAGAAGTACTCCGATGACGGATACACAGACCACGTCCAAGCCATACCGAGTCTGGTGCATGCTTTGGTACTGACGTCGGGGCGTGATGGCTTCGAGAGAGGGATATAACACGTGAAGTCTGGGCCCATAACTAATTACCTGGAGTAATAACGGGCGCTTGCCCGGCCCGGGCCCGGTTCAGCTAAGCCGTTGCCGATATCGCGCATCCCCGCGCCTGTGGGAGGTTTACCACTCATGTACCCCGGACAACGACTTGCATGCGCTGTTAATCTTAGTGTAAGTACGTATGTCCATGACTGCAGGTCGTTGGGTCAGGGTCAAACTTGTCTCTCATTGTCCCCCTGTTTGACTCACAAATCGGGGAAAAGTCAGCTTGCGCCCTATGAACCCGGATAATATGTGTCCAAATACAATCCATGTGGAATCAGACTCCAAGTGTCAGCATCATGCGCAACTGAGCAGAAAGAGCTTGCGATGACCACGTCCATCAAAACTCCACGCTTGGGCGTCATCGTCGGAGGGATTTTCGCCGTTTGCACGTGGTGCCATCAACGTGCCAAGGCAGCTAGCTACCCAAGTAAGTACCTTCGCCGAGAACGAGCTAGAGCTCCCAGAAAGTAGTCACATGCCCGGCGATGTGGACCAAATGATATGGGGTACGCAAACCTTCAATTCTAGGGCCAGGACAAGGGAATAAAGGCCCGAAAAGTCATGGATTTTGGGCGAAAATTGCTCCATACCTTCGGGGCCGCCAGCGAGACGCTTTTCCCTCGCCATCTCCCCCACACTCATCCTTTCTATCCCACATCTTCCTTCCTTCAATAAACCAGCCAGTAAGAAGGCCCGACGTGGCCTATTGATACGCTCTTCAATCAGTGGTCCCATGATATCCAAAGCATGATACCAGCGCCCACCGCGATGGCCACAAACTGGCTCATTGTCTTCACCACCTCCTCCCTCCTGTTCTTCCCCGTCTCCAGCAGCTCAGGGATCACGGCCACCGTGCCCACGTACAGGAACGTCCCCGCCGTGAAGGGCAGGAGCAGATCCCCCGCCGCCAGGCTGGTGCCCCAGATGCCCGCGCTGGTCGGCGCCGACTCGGACGAGCCGCCGGCGCCCCCGCCGAGCTCCTGGACCGCGATGCCGATGCACGTGCCGAGGAGCGCGCCGATGGCGGTGACGAACTGCGCGCCCATGGCCGCGCGCTTGGAGAAGCCGGACTGGATGAGGAGGGCGAAGTCGCCGACCTCGTGGGGGATCTCGTGGAAGAAGACGGCCATGGTGGTGGTCGCGCCGACGGTGGGCGAGGCGTAGAAGGATGCCGACATGGCGAGGCCGTCCGTGATGTTGTGCGTGAAATCGGCGATCATGTTGAGGACACCTGCGAGCTTGACGCTGCTGTTGGCCTCTTTCTCCTGGGTGGCCTGCTTCTCGCCTGTAGTGTCATTGGTCTTGTTCTTCCTGGCCTTGACGCCTTTGGTGTCAGCACCCTCGATGGCCGTAGATGTCGCACCAACAGCACCGTCGCCATCCTGGTGAGTATGACCGTGAGCATGACCATGATCGTGTCCCCCTTCCCCTCCCGTAGCGATCCGGAGCCCCTTGTCCATTGCCACGAACGTCAAGAACCCGACCATGATGGCAACGCCCAGCAACAGGTTCCGATTAGGCTCCACTAGGACAAACCTCGCCTTGTCAGGGCTGTCCTCGCCCAGGAAGATCTCTGGGAGCAGGTGGAAGAGAGTGTCCCCCAAGAGGCCACCCACTGCAAAGGCGACCATGATGGTCAGGGACGAAGGGTCAATGTTTGGCGGGCAAAGACCGAGGATGAGATTGGGGGGCCCAGAGATGTACAGGGTAGCAAGGAGGGCATTGATTGCTGGCGAGGCGCTGGGGAAGAGGATGGAGAACAGATGCTCGACCTGAGATGTGCTCCCAGACAGACGAGCCAGCTTCTGGCTCGTGAGGGCGTTAACGATGGGGCACTCCTAAACCTCCAGTTAGCTATGTAATTCATTCCTTGTCACTACCTACTTGATAGTCATGGGAATTGTGAGATATACTTGTAGCTGCTCCTCAATCTCCTCGAGGCTCAGTGCCGGCCCCAAGGTCACATCGTCCAGAACTTCATCCTTGATACCCTGGGCTCTGACAAGAGCTATCGCCAAACAGAGGAGCAGACCGAGGGCCAGCCTCCCCCAGTTGCTTCGCAGTGAAGGCATTGTCGACTTGATCTCGGTCTTATCTCTGATGGGCCGAGGGAGAAGAATTTTAAGTGAGCAAGCGTCTTCACCGATGTCGAGAGAAGTTGAAGTTCACGCGACAAAAGACGCCTGGCTGTCAGCATACATATTCGAGCTCAATAAGAGGAGGGAGATGAGTGAGCGTTCCTGGCCATCATAGCGGGTCAGCCATGGCCGATGCTCGGCGCGTTTGTTGGGGGCCTTCAGGCACCGTAAAACAGCCTCGCGGACCCCTGTAAGCCCTGGACAGAGCCCCTCGTACAGGGATGGCCTTAGGGCATCTCCATCTTAGATCCAACCTCAAACTTGGAGACGACCTTTCGCTTCCGAGTTATCTTCGTCCGATGTGTAAACAACCTTATGCCTAACCTTAATTCAACCTCATCAGACTCTCTGGGTGAATCCTTGGACCACGGTGGTCATTGATGACCCGTGGTGGACCGGGGTGTACGGGGGCGTACGGGTTCGAGGCTCCACTACTCTCCTCCTTAGTTATGATACTTTCCCGGGTCTCTCCGGCTCGCGATATCCTCACCTCTTACAGCCCGTTGGTATGTTCTGGCTTCGCCCATGGAAAGCATATTGTGTTGCACAGCCTGATAGTCGACCTTTGTCGAGGATATATGTGCCTCTCAACACCGAAAAGGACTGCCGACACGAGTTCGAAGCCACCGTCGTCCGAAGGCATAATATCTCACTGTCCTGCCGCATAGAGGATTCAGGCTTTCCGAATTCACGGGGGGACTTGGCTTGTGATACACTCGACGAAGACATAGTTGATCATGATGTGATAGTCTCATTACTGCAGGATCAAATGCCCGATCTCTCAGGGCAATCTAAACATGGAATGTCCTTGTTACCTTGCCGCATCGCTATGCAAACGTAGTGAAACTAGATACCGTAAAAACAAGGACCGCAATGCCACATGCTTGCCTCTATAACGCCTAAACGACACCGACTTTTCTACATTACTTTCTTTTGACGCCCGAGAACCATATAGTCTTTCCCTCTAGAGCCCATAGAGCGAGCGCTCAGCCGTAGTCGAGCTTTCGGAACTTGTCTCGCCGGTTTCGGCAAGCGTGGGATTGTAGAAGGCAGCCACCGCTATGATGATGTAGACAATAACACAGAGGAAGCCCTCGAGATAGTTGCTCTTCTGATCCCTCAGGAAGTTTCCGACCGTGAGGATGGCGAGGATGAGCACGGCCAGGTTGAAGATGTCACTGTGGAGTTTCGAGTTAGCAATCGATGATACCGTGGAGAGGGAAGGGACAAGTCCAGAGTTATAAACATCCGGTTCCGGCCCTGAGATTTATCGTGAGCGGTGACTTACAAATCCAAGCCCATCTGCATGTGCCGTCCCCAACCAACGATGACGACCAAGGGCCCGTTGAACAGGGCGGTCTGGAGGGTGGCGCCGAGTACGTGCGAGAGAGCGAGGTTCATCTGGTTATCCCACGCCTCGTCAATGGCAGTCAGATGCTCGGCCGCCTTTTCTACCAGGGGCACCAAGATCAGACCCATGAACGGATCGGAGACGCCGTGGTGTTCGACGATGTAGGGTATCTCATGGACAAGTGCGATGGCGATGACGGTGACCAGCCCAATGGCCACAACTAAGGCGAAGATGCATTCCGGAAGAGTGTATTTGGCCTTGGCCGCATCCTTGTGGCGATCATGGTCGCGCTCTTCGTCATACTCGAAGACGGCCTCGTAGATACCATGGTGCTATACGTATGTCATAATTAGTAATGATGCTAAAGGACAGAACGTGCATGTCGTAAGACGTATCGTATCGTAAGAGTCTTGCTGGCAAAACAGCCGTCTCTCGGACTCGACTTGCGGATACAGAGAGAGACGGAGATAGGGTCCTCCAATATTACTTACCGTGCGTCCCATGAACCAGACATAGACGAAATACGCAATTATCAACGCGACAGCTGTGACGCGAGAGACTTGGAGTACATCACTTTCCAGGGCCGCAGCGGTCACGCCCTCGGAACCCTTGAAAGCTATAGCGAAGACAGTAGGCACGGCGAGACCGAAACCAGCGGTAAGGAGGAGACCCGACCCAGCTTCGCTCACGACCTCACTGAAGTGAGACTCATCGCGTCGCATTCCGGCAGCAAAGAAACAGAGACCCAGACACAGCAGCATATTGGCCAATATGGAGCCCAAGATGGCGGCCTTGATGACCTCCTCTTGGCCCTGCTGCCTCAGAAGGACCATGAACATGATGATCTCCACGATGGACCCGAAGGTGGTCTCGATGAGGACGGCGAGGACGGCCGGCATCTTCCTGCCGAGCTCCTGGCCAGCGAAGCCGATCAGGTTGGCGCAGGGGACCATGGCGATATAGGCCAGGATGAAGATGGCGAGGTGGTTGTCCCTGTCGGCATAGCGGACGGCGATTGCGGCAGGGACGGTGGGCCAGAGGATGTTGACGGCGGCGGAGGCCTTGCACGAGGACTTGGCCGAGATGATCAGGAAGTGCATGGGCGAGAAGCCCCGACGACCACTCTCTCCGGCCGCCTTGATATGTGGTGTCAGGGTTGAGTTGCCGTTGCCATCGTCGTACTTGTGCTTGACGGGTTCACGCTCCTGCTCATGCTTGGGAAGGGTCTGATTGCGTGCCTTGGACTTCTCGGCCTTGGCCATGTTGCTGCGCGACGAGGTCGTAGACGGTCGGGATGGCCTTGATGCCATTCGGGATTGTTTGTGAGAGGTGGGATCGCGAATTGCGTATTACCGACAGTCCAGATGCTCAACGAGCAGGTGCAATCGGTGAAAATTATCCAGGAAGTAGGAGCAGAAAGAAGTAGGTAGTCTAGCCTGACGGTCGGTGCTGTGATTATCCACAGTAAAGGAAGCACAGACGAGGCAGATCTACTCGGTTGTTGAGAAGCTTGGTTGATCTACCTGGATGAGTATCTAGGTAGTCATCCACAAACACGACCGACTGACCGTGAGCTTGCAGTGACACTTAAGGAAGACACAACAACAGCAAGACTCAAGGAAGCAAAGCAGGGAAGAAGGAAACGGCTTTACCCAACCACCACGCGTTGGAACAGTTAGCAGCGCCTCTTTGACGGTGCCAAGAATTCCCCACGGCCTGTTGTCCTACCTGGCTCTTCCTGACCTACCTCCTATTTCTGAACAAATGTGGTCATCGCCAAGAGAAGCCCACAACAAGCTGAAAGTCAACAGTCGCCTTGGCACCCGTTTCAGTTAGCTACACGCGTTGGCCCTTAGCAAGGGGAAACTCGTACTAAGGAAGGATACTAAGAAGGGTCCGAAATTACTTCGAACCCGCTGTGGGATGGGACCCTTAAGTGGCCCTTGGGGGGGCAGCTGGGGGGCCATCAGGCCGTTTGAGTCTCACCGCCTGCCTTGAATTGATTGTGTGGGGATTGTGGGATTCCCTGGCTGCCTTTGGGGTCGGGCTGATCCTCAAACTGCCCATGTCAGATGAGCTCAATGAGCTGATTGGCGTTGTCGGTCTGGCACCAACTTCTGTGACTGTGTGGCAGTGTGGGCAATCGTTGGCAGTCGTGGCAGACAGTGAGGCCAGACCGTCTGATACCCACCCCTGTGCGGCAGTTCTATGTAGGTTCTGTAAGGGCTCCGCTATATTGCAATCGGTAGCATTGATCTGTAGCATCGAGGGCGACAAACCCCGATCAGTTGTCCCAGCATCTCGGTTACGGCCTCTCGATCACATCAGGCCCATCCCTAACCATGACCGACTCTCGCCAGCGGCCTCGTCTGCATTTTAGCTCTCGTGGGCCACTCGAGATGTTCGGACTCAAACACAGAAAGGTCTGGCCAATGGATAGTCGATATTTGATCAGCCAGGCTGCATGGGATATGTATAGACATCGAGAAATGCCGTAAACATCGGATCGAGGCCGAATCTTGACAAAGTGGCTGGGCTCCATGGTTTTGCGGGGTGCAGCCTCACAACTCCCGAGGAAACCAACGTGCCAAGCCCCTACAGCGGCGTTGGAAACAAGCCCGAAAAAGCCAACACTATTGGGGCTTCCATGTGCAAGGAAACAGGTTGCCATATACTTCCCATAGATACCTCAGTATCATAACAGGCTTTCAAGGTTCCTATAGTAGCGGCTTCCGAAGGGCTAGTCTTATCAACATCTGCCCGGGATTGTCTAATTGAAGTAGGTTGATACTGATAGATACCTACCTGCTGGAAGCTCGGAATCGGCTCCAGCCTAATTCCGTGTCCCGCAAACTCCCGGTACGTCGGATGTATTAAATGGACTGTTGGGAAATGGGGTATCTCTGTGTTTCTGGTATGGCCAAGCCACCCGTCTAAGCTGCTGTTTATGTCGTCCGAAACTGTGACCAATCATCCATGCGCCGTTGCTAGAACACCGGTCCCAAATCCGCTGGACCAGTATTGCTCCTATATTTCTCCTGTTCTTTCTCCCGTGGCGCCCGTCCAACTATGCTCCGGTCCCTAGATACCGGTCCAGGTCAACCTTCCCAAAGATTTGCTGCTGCAACTTGTCCGCCCTCTTCCGGTCCTCGGCGGCCATCTTGCGCACCTTTTTCGCGTCTAGTAGTTTTGGCTTCTCCTTCTTCCTTAAATTGAAGTCCTTTGGCACAACCACCCCGATGCCAAGGTTGTCGGCTTTAGGCTTGGCTTTAACGGGATGCTGCACACCTTGCCCGGCAGCTCCCAGGCCAGACCGGGAGTCAGGATCCCAGCCCTGCGACTCTAGTACTGACAAGCCCATACGACTGCGGTCGAGTGCCGAGGGTGGGTGTGAGTGAGCGAGGCAGACCTGGTGAGCTATGGACGCCTCGTGGTGACCGCTATTCACCGCGGTGCTGTCACTGTCGTCTTGTTCCAGTGCGGTTGTGAGAGGCATCTTGCAGATCTCACAGAGCTCGACGGCCGGGTTTTCAGCGTCAGCTGTTGTTGCCTGCTGCGCTGCAGGTTCTGGCTTCTTCTTTAACACCATGCTCAAGTAGAAGTCACTGACTGATTGCCCATGCGGCTTTCCACCTGTTTGCTTCGTAAATTTGGGGTCTTCGGACGAGGCAGGTACGAACTTGATCTCGCCGCGTCTCAGACCGGAACCAAAAGGTTTTTTGTGGTGAAGCGGGACATCATCGTCCAAGTCACTCAAGCCATCCTCCGACATTGTGAGTTTTAACTTGTGGGTTTTGGCCCGGGTCGACAGACGTATCGTTTCTCTCGCCACCTACCGCCAAGGCCAAAGAACAGCGTATGTACGTCAGGGAGTAAAGATGAATGTGAAGTCGTAAAGACAAGGACATGAGGCGAGTTTGAATTCAGTGTTGTTGGAATACGCCACCAAACTCGGCAGCCGCTAATCACGGGAATCAATCCAGACGCCACTCCGTCGGGCGGCAGGAACCGAAGCACTGGGTTCCAGGGGTTCCAGGCCCTACGGTTTATACTAAATTTAGGCCCACCCACTGACTGACGCAGCAGCGCGGAACTGTATCCGTGTTGTTCATCCAGCTTTTCGAGACCTGTCTTTCCAGACCCCTTTTCGACTTATTATTCTACGGCCTCCAAGACCTCGTGAGATCGCGACCTAATCCTTTCCGCACGATATGCTCCCATAATCACAACGACTTCCTCCCGCCTAACCCCATCCCTCCGCAACAATGCCGATCGACTTCCTACTATACAGTTACGAACATGGGCTCCCTGCGTGGGTCCCCGACCCGTGGAAGCTCGCGGGCGGTACGGCCGCCATCGGCGCCCTCACCCTCGCCAAGCGCTACTTCAACGGCGCCCTGAACCTCACCCAGCGGAACATGCACGGCCGGGTGGTGATGGTGACGGGCGGGACCTCGGGGATAGGCGCGCAGGCCGCCCTCGAGCTGGCGAAACTCGGCGCGCAGGTCATCCTGCTGACGCACCTGCCCCCGTCGGACCCCTTCCTGGTCGAGTACGTCGACGACCTGCGCGCCCAGACCGGGAACCAGCTCATCTACGCGGAGCAGGTCGACCTCAGCTCGCTGTACAGCGTCCGGAAGTTCGCGACCAAGTGGGTCGACAACGCGCCCCCGAGGCGGCTGGACATGATCGTCCTGGGCGCGGCGACGCTGACGCCGCCGGGGGGCAAGAGGAAGGAGACGGAGGAGGGCGTCGAGCAAACCTGGATGGTGAACTACCTCGCCAACTTCCACCTGCTGGGGATACTCAGCCCCGCGATCAAGGCACAACCGTTCGATCGGGACGTCAGGATTATCTTCACCACATGCTCGAGCTATATACGGTCACCACCGCTCAAGGATGCCCAGGCGCATGCGCTTGACAAGAGAGATTGGTCGCCAGGGCAGGCATATGCGAGCAGCAAACTGGCGCTGATGACGTTTGGACGGGCGTTCCAAAAGCACCTGGACTCATACAAACGGCCGGACCAGTTGCCGATGAACGCGAAGGTGGTATTCGTGGATCCTGGGTACTCAAGGACGCCGGGCATGAGGAGGTGGATGACGAGAGGGTCCTTATGGGGACTCTTGATATATCTGTTGTCCTATCTTGTTACATGGATGCTACTCAAGAGCCCATTCATGAGCGCACAGTCTATCCTATTTGCCGCGTTTGACGGGAGCATCATCCGTGACCCGGGCGGAAAGCTCATCAAGGAGTGTACCGAGGTGGACTTTGCCAGGAAGGATGTGGACGAGGAGGAGGTCGCGAAGAAGCTGTGGGAGTCGAGCGATAAGCTCATCGAGACGATAGAGAAGCAGGCTGCTCTGAAGAGGGCGGAGGAAAAGACGAAACGCGAGGAGCTGGAGAAGAGGGAGAAGGCAGAGCAGGAGGAGAAGGCGAGGGCCGAGGAGATAGAAGCTCTGGTTAGTACCATCAAGAAGGGCAGGGCGGCTGAGAAGGAGAAGGATGGTGGGAAAAATGTTAAAAATATGAAGCAGTCGAAAATTGGACATAAGGCTGTACAATAGTTCCCGTAGTTGGGATTCGATAGTTGATATACAAGGCGGAGGATATGCCACTCAGATCTTCTTAACGTAATTCAGTCCAACTTTGCTGTATAATATTTTGGTTCTCGAGGTCCCATACGTCTATTTACTAGCATAAATCGACACAGTACGATCAAGAGGTATTCTGTGCCTGCGAAGTAGTCATTGATGGCATGTAAGTCAGAACAGCTGCTTCAGCCGCGCGATGACCTCTAAGGTGTTGATGACGATACAATTGCTCGAGCTATCAACTGCGGGGTTATCTAGCGACGACATAAACACTGAACAATGATCGATTAGAAGGCAAACGAATATGTGAACTCCCTACTACCTACATCTCTTCATAAACAGTATCCCAATACGTTTTAACAATTCGGGAACAATAACGAAGCAGTATCTGCGCGTTGGCGTTTGGCTCCCTTCATCTGCACGCTACGGGGTTTATCAAAGTTTCCCGCTCACAGACACGTCCACCTCCCACCAGCCACTCTCTTCCACCACCACCATCCCTACTGATGTCTCAAATCAAACCGCCGCCTGGCAATGCAAGCCTAGCTTTCAAGCCTATTCCGCAGCAGTTCCTCGAGCCATTTCAGACAGCCTGGGAAAGACATGCTCAAACACATGACTCGGCTCATCGACACCCGGTATTCTTCACGGAGCGGCTCGTAAGGTCATCGCCGGGCTTCGGGACTACGGCATCACCAAGCTTGGCCGCAAGTAGTCCTGTGGCTCAGGGCTATGTGTACCAGTATGGAAAGCAAAAGGCGTTGGCTTCTTCGAAGTTATGATCAAGACATGCGGAATTGATGGCAGGGGTACACAGGATACCGGGGTGCAGGCTATTACACTGGGTTGAGAGAAGCATCACATATGTCGAATCAGGTACTATGTGATGATGTTGGGGGGGGGGG
>LKEB01000004.1:970505-984278 GCA_003795295.1 Cytospora leucostoma | reverse complement strand
GCATGTCCATAATTTCACTGAGTCTTGGGGCTCATGATTGTACGATCGAATGCAGAAGGAGGCGCAACGTTGTTCGCTACCAAAATATAGCATTCGATGGTAGCCATTGGTGCCAACAACCATACGACGACTAATCCAGCAATATACGTCAAGAGCTCATTTTCCTTCCCAGTCCAATAAGGATATAACCCAACCGTAACGCCATGGCAATGAAACATAGACTAGCTCATAAGGAGGACGGACGGACACAACGGCCGCTCGAAGAAATCATCGCAATTCAAACACCTCAAATCTTGATAGCAATGAAGATGGCCAGTACGATCAGAACCACCACGAGGACCAAGAGGGCCATCAGCTTGACGTTCTTCCACCACATCTGCCTCTTCAGGCCCTTGCTCCGCACGCGGAACTCCCTGGCGGACCCTCCCAGACGGTCCGTCTTGTCGACCAGCAAGTCGATCCTCTCCCCGCGCTCGAGCAGACCCTCGATGTTCCGCGTCATGATGCCCCTAACGTCGTCGATCTCCCTCTGGGCAGTGGTGATGGCGTCATCGCGGCCTCCACTCGTGGTGCCGTACTCGACCATCAGGCCTTTGAGATCGCTGTTGAAGGAGGCCGCGCCGTAGTTGGGCAGGTCGGCAAAGTCGGTCGTCTCGGCCGGGTGCTGGGCGAAGAAGCGCTTGCGGATCTCGAAAAGGAAGCCGAAGGGGATGCGCCGGCCGAGGGACGCCTCGGCGACCACCAGGAAGGTCAGGCCGCCGGCGGACGCCGAGTCATGCTCGGACGGGGCCTCGGCGATGTAGTGGATGTGGTGGTTGCCGTGGACGTAGGTGAGCTTCTGTGGTGCATCGTGCTTTATCTTGGGGAGGATGAGCGAGGCCAGGGAGGAGGTCTGGGACGAGCCAGAGGTGATGCATTCGGAGAGGATGGTGCTGTTGTGCGCTACACACGAACTGCGAATGTGCTGTCAGCCTTTCTGAGCTATCATCGTCATTATCCACCATTGACTCGGGAGAGATGTACGTACTAAAGCAAAGGTGATGCTGAAGATGAGGACGCCATCGTGGCTATACTTGTGTGGCTATTAGCTGTCAGGTGCGTTTTGCAAATATAAAGCAACGTCTTGGAGCAGACGAGTCGCCGAATTCAAATCGCCGAGGATGGTGAAGAATTCCAAGTAGGATTGCGTGTGCGTGCGTGCGTGCGTGCGTGCCTTCTAGAAGGATAACTCAAGGTCCCCATGCGCTCATGCGTCAGCGGTCACTAACCGGGGGTCGGCGCCAGCGGCGGCAGGATGTGGAGATCACTGGGTTGCCAGGTTGCTGATAGCTGGGGGATCGCCGTTGAGTCTAGCGCTTGCGGCAGGCACGATAGCGACTCAGACGGCGGTGAGTAGCGGCAAAACTTCAAAAAGTTCCCGGAAGTCAGGACTTCTTCCCATAGCGTTGGCAACAAGCCTAGGACATTGATGTGCACTGCAAAGGTTCTTTTCCTTCAATCGTCATATACCACTATGCGTCCAGTGGCCTGTACATTATACGGCCATGAAGTCCCTCTGGAAATCTACCTGGGCACTTGAAAGACGGTCTCCGGCTCTTCTTCCCGTCATCTCCATCGCCCCTCTACCCTCAACCAGAAGAGGCCGAGTGGTCAAAACCCCGCCGCCCCGGGCTCTAAGCGAATCTAGGCGCGGCCGTCCTGAAGTGAGTTGTAGTATTACTCACATCTGTCAGCATAACATCTAACAGTGCGTAGTTCAGGAATTCACCGACTTACGAAGTACTTCAAAATCTCCGTTCCAGTCTCGAATCGCAAGCACAGGACGATGGCGTGTCCCCAAAGGCGCAAGGCGCGAGAGGCCCGGCGAACACGCGAGGCGATATGCGATATAGCATGTTCAAGAGAGTGGTTTTTACGCGGTTTGATGCCATAATGCGGGAGAACGACTTTAAGGACCTGAGGCCACTAGGGATCAAATCTCGCGAAGACCTAACAAAGGAGGCAACTCTCTTCCGGCACATCATCGAAAAAGCGTTCGATTTGGCTGCACGCCGTAATATCACAGGGAGACAGGAAAACCCATACTTCTGGAGCTGGCGCAACGCCTTCGTTACTGGCGACACCAGGGAACTGGCAGTCGAACTGAAGTACTCTTTCACCAGTTTTATCGTCAGGCAACACCTTTCAAAAGATGCCATTGACTGCCACGAAAGGCTTGCAGACTTCCGCTTCCCGCACGAATGGTTTCCGGCTACAAGAACTATGCAGAGGACGATACATCTCCATGTTGGACCGACAAATTCTGGCAAGACCTACAATGCTTTGAAGGCCTTGGAGGAATCGAAGTCGGGTATCTATGCCGGTCCATTGCGATTGTTAGCCCACGAAGTCTACACGAGGTTCAAGGCCAAAGGTAAGCGATGCGCCCTGGTCACTGGAGAAGAGCAAAGGATACCCGATGGAGACGAAGGTTACTTCGCAGCCTGTACCGTCGAAATGGCTCCCCTGAACGAGCGTGTTGACGTTGCCGTCATTGACGAGATTCAAATGATCGGCGACGATCATCGAGGATGGGCTTGGACGCAAGCAGTACTTGGTGTGCAAGCCAAAGAGCTACATCTATGTGGTGAAGAGCGGACTGTACCGCTCATTCAGGCTCTCTGCGCCAAGACCGGGGACAAGGTAATCGTTCACCAGTATAAGCGTCTTGGTGCGTTGCAGCCCACACAAGAAAGTCTTGGAGGCAGGTTTGAGAACCTTCAGAAGGGCGATGCCATTGTGTCTTTCTCGAGAGTCAATCTTCACGAGATCAAGGCCGGTATCGAGCAGGTGACTGGCAAAAAATGCGCTATTGTCTACGGTTCCTTACCTCCTGAAAGCAGAGCTCAGCAAGCAGCCCTATTCAACGATCCCAACAACGATTACGACTATCTCGCCGCAAGTGATGCTATTGGCATGGGCTTGAATTTGGAGATCAAGCGGGTGGTTTTCGAAACTGTCACCAAGCATGATGGAACCAAATTGCGAACGTTGACGTTACCGGAGCTCAAACAGATTGGCGGCCGTGCAGGCAGATACAGAACTGCAGCGCAGGCAATTCAGGCCGGAACAGCACCTACGTCAAGTACCGAATTCGCCATTCAAGCACCGGCACCACCAGTCGCTGAGTCCAGAAAGGCACAAGTAGGCTTCGTTACAACATTAGACGACGAAGATATGGACGTTGTCAGCGGCTCCTTCAATCAGGAAGCTGAGCCTATCAAAACGGCTGGCCTCTTCCCGCCAACGTTCGTCATTGAGCGGTTCGCGTCATACTTCCCAGCCGGTACACCATTCAGCTTTATGCTTCTCCGGTTGAGGGATATCGCAAGGCTGCCACGTCTCTACCACATGTGCAGTTTCAGGGATAATATTGAGATTGCCAACCACATCCAATCATTCCCGCTGAGTGTTCACGACCGTTGCATCTTCCTTACTGCACCTATATCGCTGAGGGATCCTGGCATGAAGGAAGTTCTCAGGGCTCTGGCAAAACGCGTGGCCCTCAACGAGGACGGCAATCTGCTAGACGTCAAGGAGATTAACCTGGAGGTTCTTGACTACACTCGCAACAACTTCCCACATGGAGGCCCCGAGTACCTCAAGCAATTGGAGGCACTCCACAAGGCGCTGACGCTGTACCTCTGGCTCAGCTACCGCTACGTCGGTATCTTCCAGAGCCAGCCCCTTGCCTTCCACGTCAAGGAGATGGTCGAGGAGAAGATCAACGAGTACCTTGAGCATCTCGACTTCTCGGACGAGGCCAGAAAGCAGCGTATCCGAGAAATGCGGAAACAGGCAGCCAAGAAGAAGCGCAGAGCCCAGAGGGTGTTCCAAGACAGCGAGGAGCCGAGGCATGGACAGCAGCAAGAGACTGTTGGTTCGTGAACCGAGGCCGGCCACGAGGAACCGTTGTTCAACGGGCTCGGTAACGCAGAGAAGATACCGACTGCTCATGGAAAGGCACAATAAGAGGCATACATACCTGAGTGTGAGCGGATATTTTGTCCTCTTGCGCTGAGTGGATCCGGGATTGCAGGGAGACTATCAAGCATATCACGGATGTGGTCGTGTAACATACAGCCGGGCGAACGTGGCCGACCGTATAGGTAACGACTTGTACAATATTCAAAAAATATATAGACCCATTACACATCAAAAGGTATACCCCGTAACGTAAGATACGCGGCGGTTAGAAAACACTTCAATCTTGCTATCTGAGTCGAGGTAGAATGCCTAAAGTGGTTATGATACAATATCATGAAAGGGCACTCAATGAAAGCCGAAGGAGGATCAAAATGATGTAGATCCATGGATATCATAAGACTCCGGGTCTCACAAAAACCACTCTCTCTAACCTTCCTTCTACCTCTCGATCTAACCAATACTCTACTGTGGTACTTCTCCCGAATTCTAGAAATGAGACTTAACTTATAGCTTGTCGGAGAGGGAAGGGGATGGTGGGGTCACCCACCTGCTAAGCGAGACGCGTAGCTGACGCGCCTGCCTGTGACTTGGCGGGGCATTGCTTAAGTGGTATGAGGTCATAAGGCAACCCACTGAGCTGGGGGGTGAGCGTTTGCTATGCTCGTCTCTCTACAGCACCCTGGAAACGACAACCAGATTTCCCAAGTCCAACAAACTTGCGCGCAGGACTCACACATCTCCCCAGACCGTCACCAAAGCCATGGCCGCGATAGCAACGACCACACCCGCCGGCGACACGGGCCGCGTCGCCTTCATCCCCCTCGAGGCCAACCCGCAGCTGATGAGCGACCTCCTCCACAAGCTGGGCCTGTCGGAGGAGCTGGCGGTGCACGACGTGTACAGCCTCCACGACGCAGAGCTCCTCGCCTTCATCCCGCGGCCGGCCCTCGCCCTGCTGCTCGTCTTCCCCGTCTCGGCCGCGTACGAGAGCTTCCGGCTCGCGGAGGACGCCACCCTGCCGGCGTACCAGGGCAAGGGCGCGGACGAGCCCGTGGTGTGGTTCCACCAGACGATACGGAACGCGTGTGGGCTGATGGGGCTGCTGCATGCTGTTTCCAACGGCCCTGCGAGGGACTTTATCCGTGAGTAGAGCCCGTATTCTTTTGTTGCTGTCCAGCGATCCAGTGAGGGCTCTATCCATGTATTTTGCTCCCTCCTGCTGATCATGTATCACACATACACAGAGCCCGACTCCGACCTAGACAAGCTCGTCAAGGAGGCCATCCCCCTCGCGCCCGACCAACGCTCCAGGCTCCTCGAGACCTCCCAGTCCCTCGCCAGAGCCCACCAGTCAGCCGCCAGCCAGGGCGACACCGCAGCGCCCGATGCAACGGACGACGTCGACTTGCACTACGTCTGCTTCGTCAAGGGCACCGATGGCACCCTCTGGGAGCTTGATGGGCGGCGTAAGGGCCCGCTCGAGAGGGGACAGCTAGAGAGCAACGAGGATGTGCTGAGCGAGAAGGCGCTGACCTTGGGGCCGCGGAAGTTCCTGGAGAGGGCTGGCGAGGACCTGCGTTTCAGCGCTGTCGCGTTGGCGGGGAGTACGGATTAGCTGTGGGATTATGTCCGCTGCAGAGGTTCAGGGTGGTCGTCGAGAGGAAGAAGCTGTGGTAATGCCGGGAGCGTTGGACATTTGATCGAGCAAATGTGAAGATACCTGAGTGCTTTGGGTTTCGGCGATCATAAGGTGGTCCGGTTCCAGGTGATGTAAGGCTTTTTACATCCTGTTTACTGATGATTTGGGCGCATCTCGGAGTTTGGTTCGTTTCACTGGTAGGGACCATGGTCAGAAGAAGGTCACCTTTGTCACTTCCTTGGCAGCCAGAGTATGATTGCAATGTAACATTCGGAGGGCATACATATTGACTATAATGCCTCTCTCAAATGATTGCTGACTTCTGGGTTCGCATTACACCGGAGAGTAACTTCTCAGCTCTGTGGTATACAGACACGGGAGCAACAAGCCTATCATGACTTGCGTCTCATCCTCCATAGATTGGCCACTATGATGCACCCGGCCTCTCATGCAGCCCATACACCTGGGCAGCTTCTTGCTTCCAGGAAGGCACCCTCAGCATACGCCTCACCTTGCAAGCAAGATACCTACTGTCCTATTCACAACTTGACCTGACAGGGTCAAGTCGTGTAGCTCAAACTTAAGGGGGACGGAAAGCACACAAGTCCACCAGGCTTTCTCATCACACAAACGAGGTGCCTCTTCTACCTAGAACTATGTCCCCACATAGCATGCTGTTTTCGTCCTACTAAACTGCAACTACATCGGGTTTCTTTTCTCTCCCCAGAATCATGCAGCGCTCAGCCACTGAAGCGCACTATAACATATAGCCATTGCCGGATCTACGATTTGTACCTGCGATTGTGTCCAAGGCTTCCTCGAGTGTGACTAATTATATCATTTTGGTGCTGGTACATGTAGACAAACAGCCGCGTCACAGTTACTTCCAGCCTCCTTCTCTTGCTCCCGACGTCCGGGATAAGTTATGTCCATTCAAGCTGTCAAGTAATCTATCGATATCAGGAGTCAGAAGCAACTCGGACTATCACATGCTTTTGGACGACCGTAGCACATCAAGTTGCAGAAGGAAGCCACTGTTCCAGATTGATTACCAGATACCCAACTCTTTCTCTATTTGTCTGGCCAGTCGAATGATGATGTACTTGTTGTATATCTCCTACCTGCTGTGATCAGTTGGCCAGTGACGAATAGGATGAACATGTTGGCGATCAACCATAATACACTAGTGATCAAGGTTTGGTGTCCAGAAGGTTGTGTAAATCTGCACTTCTGATAGGAGAACATTCAAAGACTTACTATTTATTCTCAGACCCGTGGGTAAAGGCACGCATGATGCTAGCGTGGCTGGATATCTAAGGTATATGTCCCATCAACAAGCTGAAGGCCCCGGACCCTACACCGCGGCAACTTCAGGGCTGCCCCTTGGGTACTTGGGTACATTCGCTTGGGTTAGAAGCCTGGAGCTGCCCAGGTGACCAGGTGGAAGACCATTATGCCAAATTGCTGGAATAAGTACATAGGTACCTAGGTAGCTATTAGCACATGCTTGGCGTCAAAAACGATCATCAAAGACAGATATGCAATACACTCGGCACCAAGGGCTTTTACTGAGGAGCTCTCATAGTTCCATGATGGGGCCAGATAGGTCAGCAAAGGAAACGAAATCAGTACCTACACTATTCGAAATTCAAGTCCTGTTGTGAGATCCAGCGAAGCTCTTACTCCCTATTCCCCTAGGGCTGAATCTAGAAGGTTGCAATGTGAAGTGGACCTCAAGCATCCATGGGTCTTTGATATCAATCAAACTTGTTGATGTGCAGTCAACTGGGTGTGGACATGTGCCAGGGTCTCATACATTGTCTTGATTAAATATCAACCTCCTCGATCCGGACCCTATCATGTCCGGGTTGATGCAGTGACGGGAACCTGGTTCTTCTTTTCTGGGACCTGAGCTTGTGAAAGGGTACGTACTACCTACCTAGGTAGGTATGTACTGCCCAGGGACGTAATTACTGCCAGGTGCTTAAGGTGCCTTGTTTTGTCTGTTATTTCTGGGAATCTATTTTTGCAAAGCCGGGGCCGAATTCCGTTCACCAGCTCAAAATCAGGTACCGTACCACACTGCTCGTGGCTGTCATGTTGTGGGAAGGATCCATGGATAGCGGTTGACACCTGAAAAAGCAGCAACGCGAGGGCGAAGAGGGAATGACACGCAGCACCTGGCAGTCCCCACCTATAGAATGATTATACCAGAAGCAGCCCAGGAACATGGTGAAACCTGCAACTTCACCTGCAGCTTCCAAGATTTTCCCCGAAAGAGAAGAACGTATCTACCTCATACGCAGTCGAACACCAACTGAGGTACTCCGTACCTCATGTACTTGTTGATTATCATTACCAATGAGAATGCAGCTTGCCGGAAAGATTCTTCTTCATCCCATACCTACAAACGAACCAAACGGTACTTCGGTAGCTGCTCGGCATATCAAATGCAGTGTGAGCACCACCGACGTCTGGACAACCTCTTAGCAACTGATTGGCATCCCTCGACACACCTCGATACACAATTGTGAAACTTTCGAAGTCGACTTGAGGTGACCTAGGCACTGGGGATTCGAGTTCTCATCCATCCCATGGGTGGTAGTACCCAGCCCCCACTGCAGCACCCGATGCTACACTGCACTCACTTAATTCCGAGTAGGCTTCCATTGTTATCTCCCTGGTGAGTGCTGCCGGTGGAAATGTGTTGATTGCTTATGCCGACATACATCAGCTCAAAAGCTTGACAAATCATACATTCTGGCCTGATGGCACAGCACAGGGAACGGGCTGTTTTGCAGCCGTCTGGTCCGAGATGGCCAACTACAGTTCACCTGCCAGGTCCAATTTATATTGGAAATGACTTGTTGTACTACGACATTATGGATGGCCGCATGGCCGCAGTTGCGCCGAAGCCCCCAAGGCAACATTCCACAGCCCTTGCTTCAGCCTGGAAGTAACGGAAGCCATCGAAGGATCCGAGGGCTCTCGCATTGCAACATTCCTTTTTGCTGCAAGCAATCGCGTGGAAGAGCCGTGGAGTCGCACTTTGTACGTCGTCTACTGCCTGCCTCACGAATTTCCGCTACATCAGTACCAACGGCTGGAAATGTCTTGCCTTTGGCGTCTTTAGTCGACCTATCACCAACTTCAACTCGACTTTGGTTCCTGGATTCACGCAAAAGCATTTGAGGCACCTCATCGTGAACGACGGGCTCACCAGCGAGTTTACGCGTGCAGATGGGAGAGATCAAGGCCGGGAAATTAGTTGCAGAACTCCCCGTATCCAGCAGAGGTACCTTTCTTGGGGATCGTATGCTCAGTCAATTTGGTCTCTTCACAGCTCCCTAGTCTTCCAGCATTAATCTGGCGCGGATGAAGCGAGCCTCTTTCGCCCCCGTTCGCCTGTTACTGGGTTCCTGCGATCTGCATATGCGCAGCGGCACCTTTCAACTGTCCCGCCCCCAGTCGTCATGCTGCCACATCGTCTACAACAGCCTCTCCCAGCCAGCCAGCCTGCATATCCGCCGTTCTTTAGGCTCATCCAGCCGTTATGACTAGGATTAGCATTGAGAGCTCTTGGATAGCGTGCTTGCTCTTGCGCTGGTCGCCTTCCGCTGGCCGCCTTCTGCTGGTAGCCTTCTGGGGGTAACTGACCGCACCAAGAACTCCTACAATGTTGGTGGTCCATATATGGCCCTGGTGCTTGAACTCCCTGGCATGGGGCCAAGCCCGTGTCGATACTCGTCGGGCGTTCCTGCAAAACAGCCGTCAAAACAACCTTGGAAGTGTCCAGCAAGGCCCCCTGCAGGGATAGTTCAACAAACGACTCCCTCCTCCAGAAACGCTCATAGACCCCATATTGACATATTCGATATCTATACATTCACCGTGCCGCGCCAATGCTTTCGCTTGTGCGACTGTGTACCGGGACGTTTGTCGAGTGACCTACCGTTCCGTTTGTCGGCTCTCTTATTGTCTTCTCTGTCTCCCCTCTTTTGTTAAAGCTGCTCTGGTTTCTTCACGGTGGTATATATCCAGAGAACTTGAGTCTTGTCCGTGCCATCCGAAAGACCTTTCACTGGCCCTTTCCGCCTCATAGCCGCTCCGCTCACGCCTCAAGCTGTCATTGGGCTACCGTGCCCCATGGGACTGACACCTTCAGGGACGATTGCGAAGACAGATAAAGTACCTACTTTTGCTGGTGAGAGAGATCTGTGTCATCGGCTTGCTTTTTCCCGCCATCCCACATCGTTCTCCCGTTGCCCCAGCAAGCAACCTCGTCATTACTTGCGTCTGACCGCCTCTCAGACAGCGTTGCATAACGGTCCTCGCTTCATGGTTCAGCCTTATAACCGCTTCAACAATCAAAATTAGCGACCTGCTTTGAAATATTGCCCTCTATATCGGTGACTTAACCGGGCTCAGTCCTGACGGTTTTCAGTAAGGGTGAAACAGCATCATCCTCCGACTGTCTATGTTTCCCCGGTTGCAAGCATGGGGTTCATTAAGATATTCACCAGAAGACCAGGTAAGTCCAAACTACAGAGCCATGACACCCAGCTTAGGCTGGGCACACCTCCGCAAGTGCAGTACTGCTTCCACATTACCCAGGAGATGTTTCTCACAGAATGAGTCGCATAGGAACAAGACCTGCATCTGGGACTCTGGAAGAGGCATCAGAAACTGCGACCCCACTGCAACAAGAGCCAAGTCAGCGCAAAGATTGCGTGGTTCAAACGGATCAATTCGAAATAGGGGCACATGCTCCAATCGTACCCCGGCATCCAGGCCACATCGAAGAAGACCGGCCAGGGACGGCAGCCAGCACCCACAGTGTCAGTCGAGACTGGTTCCAGTCTCCAGCACGTCCAAAGCGTGGGTCACGAAGACCTCCCGTATCCTTCAAGAAGCCCAACCCCCTGGCCCCTCGGACCCCAGCCCAACTCGAGGATATTGCCAGTGAGCCTGGTTCCTTGGTGGGAATGCGCGGCCGCAATGGTTCGAGCTCCAGCCTCCGTAGCACACGATTTAAGGATCTTTTGGATGCCCAGGAGGAGATACGACCAACCGCCTTCCGAAGTCGCGTAGAGGCCACCGGCGTGAGAGAATATGACGAAGATGTTGCAGATCGCAACATCGCCCGGAATATAACACGAGAAAGCCTTGCTATACCGTCAACACTGCCAGTCGGCAACCGTACCAAGTCCCACAGTTTGACCAACACCTCCGCTCATCTGAAGCCGACCTACATTAAGGGACACACCTCTGGACTTCAGTTGAGGGAACCGTCATCACTGAGAGAGGTTGAAGAAGTGAGCCCAGAGTCGAGACGTGATAAACGGCGACTATCTCTCAATACCTATGTGCCTAGTGGTATGGCACCTTCTCTAAACGCGCATTATGTCAAGGAGGTTTATGGTATGCCTGGAGGTACTACCCTCAGGGAATCAGCGCTTACAAGCGGCAAGCTTGTAAGTGTCGGTCAAAATCACAACGTGGTACCCGGAGCCAGCCAAATCCCTGTTCCGAGGTCGCCGACAGGGGCACAACAGACCGTACTCGAATGGAAGGAGTTTCTGTCGCGCCACGGATATCAAGATCCAGACGACAAAGTGGACGAGTCGCCGACCCATGAGAACATGGCTGAACGCAATGTAACAACCCATCATAGGATGACTTCAAACCTCAACGTCTCGAATGTTTCGCTAGCCAAGAACTTACGGAGGCAGAGTCATCAATCTTTCGGGTCTTCTCTCGCCTCCTCTGTCCCCAGTCGGCCCCCTTCTTTAGAAATAACGCCTCTGACCTGGCCTAAGGCAAGGAACGGTGACAGTTTGATCCATCCCAAGAGTATCAACGATGCCCTGGACGTAGCGGAAGGAAAGACACAATCACAACGTAAGTGACATCGCCATAGTACATCAAGTCTTGCACCGCTGACATTGCCAGTTCCGCAGAGTCACGCCACGTTCAAGAGTAGTGAAGATGAAAGTGCTCCTCGAATGAGCATGAGTGTTGGCTTGCAAGGCTTGTCGTCTGACTTGGGTGAGCAGCCACATTCGAGGCCGAGCAGTCAGCACGATTTGTCCGATTCTACTGCAGAATCTAATGTCAAGTCCGGGAGCAGCGGCGGCCCTCGCTCGAGGCATACCGCATCTACATCTCTGGACTCGACTCGGCCTGCGCTTTCGATACGTAAGAGTGAGGGCAGCTCACTCTCTGCCAGTAACTTCCGGCCTGGTACCAGTAGCGGCTGGTCGCCGACTACAACACGGTCCACAGAGTTCAACATTGACGACCATATCTCTTCTGACGACGAGTCAATAATCACCCCCAGGAAACACTCACGCGTCACTGCCGAGGGCGAGGAAGGCTTGCTGTTCAAGGAGGGTTACGGGGTCGCCGGCGTGGCCCTGCCAGGGCTGGAGGCGCTTGAAGGCGACGCTGTGTATTTTGCTCGGTATTCAAAAGAGAGCAGGAGAATCTCCGTATCATCCGACGGCTCTGCGGCTATCGCTGCTGGCCCGGTTGACAACCGACTTGATATGGCCCGAGAAATACCGACACCGTCGATGCAAGGGAGCGTTCCAGATGGGGTTTTATACAGCAGCACTTTCGGCCGGAGCTCGATGCCTGATCATCTCATGTACTTGGCGGTGAGTACAATTCAGGGGGACGATGGGGATATATCCCCTGCGGAAGAGTTCTATGAAGTCCCCAAGCTGCTGCCCGGCACTACCACGGCGGGCAACGAGAACGGGGAATATCATGGTATGGATGCTTTGGAACAAGGCGCGACCTGCTTGTCTGCACTGGGAACCCCCCAGTACAGGATCGTGGGATCCGATGCAACACCGACCACATCAGCAACAAGAACAATGAAACAGGAGAGTGGGGATGTCGGGATCGGCACCGCAGTCAGGCTGAGGAAAGACGAGAAGGCGAGGAAGAGGGCCGAGGAGTTGAGGAGCACCCGGGAGAAGAGACTGACGAGGGCCTTGGGCAAGATAGAGGATGACAAGGCTACCGCGAAGCTTGAAGCACAAGTTGGCGATGCCGAGGAGGGCCCTGATCGTGGAGGGAAGAGAGATGTGGTTGGTGGAGATACGAGGCCGCTGCCGAGTGAACAAGATGTGAAAGTTACCCAATCCTGACAAGGAGAGGACCGTTGGCGGAATGAAGCAGACTGCCCCAAGGGAGGCCGGTGGGTTCAAAGCAGACTTGACAGCAACCTATTTCCCATATGTACATTGGCGTGCCTTCAGCTCGACATTCAAATTGCGAAGAACGGGGATGAACGAGGTGTCTATCTTGTTCATGGCCTCTACTGTCACAAAGGTTGGGAGCATTGGCGTTATACTGTGTGCGGGTAGATCATTTTAGCATATCGGACTCGGGGGGCGAGATAATCTGATAGAAGTTACTCAGATGACACTTGTTGCCACCATCTTTATGTGTGCCTCCGTAGGTACTATGACGGCTTGCGAACATCGTTGACTATAGCCGAACCTCCTAGACAGCGAGGTTGACGTCTTGGGCTGTTCGAGACGAGATGTCGAACCAGCATTGTGATACTGCGAGACGATGTGTGGCTAGAAGTTCCAAACATTCTTTTAACTCTCATCAGTCTGGTCGGTACCATATTCTTGTGCAACTTTCCGGATCTCCCAAAGCTCGCCCGCCAATCTCTCTAGTTAGATGCTATGCCGCGAAAAAATTCCAAGGCGTATAGCCCAGTCCAAGACGATACAACTCGAGGAATTCTGGCCCAGTCGAGCAGCTCCGCAGCCCTAGAGGTCACGGCCTCGCCAGGACGTCACATTCCGGAGGGGAGTCCGTAAATTGCGTTTTCTCAAGAATAGCGCCGTCTCCTGCGTAAGAAGCGGTTTGTGAGGAAGGACAGCCTGTTGAATGAAAATGCTGCATGTTTAGAAACGCTTTATACGTATGCGCGGGAAAATGATTTCATGAGATCCATCGTGGTTCCTCGTCTGGCCCAGGCGTCAGCCAGCCAGACAGACAGCCAGACAGAGAGCCAGACAGCCGGGCCAGACAACCACCAGCTCTTCCACGGCCAAACCTTTCCTGGCCTTACTTCCACGTGTCCACCAACAAGACGTTTTCCCTGTCCCCTAGCACCCCCAGCCTAGACAGAGAAGAACACA
>LKEB01000004.1:916946-969963 GCA_003795295.1 Cytospora leucostoma | reverse complement strand
GAGCCGTACCCATGCGAAGTTGAACTTGGTCTGTACGCCGACCAGCTCGCCCTCCTTCTCGTATTGTGCGCGCAGGACCTGGAGCTCTGCTGGGTTGAGGGGCGTCTCCGCGTCGACGGCGTCTGTTCTGAGAGTCAAAACCATGGAAAAAACCGTCACAAAGGCAAGACATATTGTTCGAGTCGTCGGGGCACCGGTTCGCTTCGTCGTGACTTACATGGCAGATTTGCACCCATCTTGACGGTTTGCACTCTATCGCTAGACTCGCTTATTGTTTTATGCACTTTATTTGGTGTTTGGGATTTATTGTTCGAGGCGTTCGGATTCGTAGGATTCGTAGGATTTGTAGGGAGAATAGTGGTACGTGTTCTAGGTCGTCTGGTAGATTTATGTAGTATTTCAAGTTGTATCAGGCTAAAGACGAAGAAGGGGAGTTGTTGCTCTCAGGCCTCCTCCATTCGTCCATTCGTCCACTCGTCGAGGTTCTTGCTACCCCTGCAGTGGTCAGTGGCAGAGTGGCCAGGGAAGCTCGGGCCTCGGATGACGCCGGCGTTGTACTGTGTATTAGCGGGGGGTCCTGATAAACCCCAGATTTCGATAAGATAAGGACAAGGACAATTGCTGTCGTCGTCCCGGTGATACGCTTTTGTTTGGAGACGGACCCAGCAAAGTGACCCGAAGCATCTCGACTCTTCAACACACACACACACACACACACACACACAACACGACGACAACACAAACTCATCATAACACGACAGCAATACACCACCGAACATTTAATAGTAGAAGCTCCTCTCTGCGAACCGATACACCAGAAATCAATAACCCGTTTCCCGACGTCGATAATAACAAAAACACCGCCAAGATGCTTCTCGAAGAGGATCCCGCGTCGGTAAGTCATCACCAACCAGCCCCGCATCCATTTGTGCATTGAATCAGGCAATGAACCACTCCCTCAACCAAGACCTCGCGATCCTAACAAACACACCACCCACAGCTCATCCACCACACGATAACAAACTTCTCCGTCCACCCGGACAAGGCCGCCGTGGCCCGCGTCAACGACTCCATCTCGACGCTCCAGCAGGCCCGCGACCTGCGCACCAAGGAGGCCGAGAACGCCCTCCGCAAGCTCTCGCGGCAGCTCTCCGCCATGCAGGCGCAGCACCAGGAGCTGGTGTCTGCCCGCTCGGCCGCCGAGCACGCCTCGGAGATCTCGCGCCTCGACACCCAGAAGTTCCGCACCGCAAAGGCCGCCAGCGACCTCGAGATGGAGACGGAGAGGCTGTCGGGCCAGCTAGCAGACATGGCGGCCCGGCTGCAGGAGCTGGAGCTCCAGGGGGTCGAGGGCGGCGGGCATGGCGGCGGCGGCGGCGGGGGGGAGGAGGCAGGGGGTCTGGTCGAGGACGAGGTGCTGCTGCGGCTGAAGGTGTATAGGAGCCTGGGGATCGACGTCGAGAGGGATGCGAGGGAGGGGGAGTTCACGCGCGCGGTGGTGAGGAATGATCGGAAGGGGGATGTGCATGTTGTTAATCTGGATAAGAAGTTCTCGAGGTTCTTCTATGCGAATTACTTCTGGCAGACGTTGTGAGGGCTGGGTGGGGACACCGGATGGGGGTGTATGCATCAATCGGCCCTGGGTATGGGCTGAGGAGCGACGTCCACCTGCTCCGCGGGGAGGAATACGACTGGGTGGTGTCTGTTTTTATCTACAGCAGGAGAGGGCGACATGATTTTTGATACCCGCTCTCTCGATGTTTCTCTTTGGCGTTTCTGTCTGGTTTATTAGACTCATTTATTTGGGCGGTCGGAGTATTGAGGCGTTGTAATTCAAGAAGCAAGAACGTTATGCTTGGACAGGGTTGCAAAGACAGGCGACGTTCATTCATAGCTGCGTGATGCGTACGCTATAGACTGAAACCCAGATTATCATAAACAGTAGCCCTCATGTGTGACTCAAAAAATGGTAAATCAGATCCATCCGAACCGGCTCAGGCCCCTTAACTTGGACGCCTTTTGTTTTCCAATCCACACGTTTTACCCACAGCCCAGATCCTAAAGTGGAAGAGAAAGAAAAGATGAAGTCGACATCACGCTTTGGTACTATTCATTTGCCCCTGCCTACCCTCTCCCATCATATCGACCTCTTCTCAGCCCTCGGAGACACCACCCGCGGGAAATAAGACCCATCAGTCCCATCCACACTCGTCAACGGCGGTATCATCCTGGTAGGTGTCCTCACCCTCGAGCGGTTCGGCGACACGCCACTGGTCCTAGGCACTCCCCCGTCCTTCTCCCCCCTGCGCTCCCTCCCCCTCTTGCCCCCGGCCCCGTGCTCAGACAACCTCTCCTCCGAGTTCAACCCGGACGACGAGCTCCTCATCATCAGATATTCCCCACCACCACCACCACCAGGCGTCACCGTGCCCGCGCCAGAGGGTGACCGGTGGTGATGCCTCCACAGCGGATCCATGAGCGGCAGCGAGAGCCTCGAGTTGATATGCGTCCAGGCGTCAACATCATCATCGTCGTCGTCGTCACCGTCACCGTCACCGCCACCGCCACCGCCACCGCCGTCCCCGCCGTTGTTGGCCCCGGGCTTGCCGCTCAGCCGCCACCCTCCTACGCCCTCGAAGTCGCGGTCCATGCCGACGGAGGAGGGCAGCATCATGAAGGAGCTGCGCTTGCTGCTGCTGCTGGCCCCTATACCATTGTTGTTGTTGATATTGTTGTTGATGTTGTTGTTGTTGGTATTGGTCTCGTCCGTCGGCGTGCTGGACCCCCCCTGGGATATGAAACTCGCGGCGCTGGTGCGCCTGCGCCGGTGGTTGTTCCGGGCCGTTACCACCTGCTGCTGCCGGGACGCGGCGGGCGAGGAGCAGCCGCCGACGGCGTGGTGCTCGAGGCCGCCAGTTGTTGTGCTGCTGCTGCTGCTGCTGATACTGACAGGTGAGGCCTGCTGCAGGTTTGATGTTGATGTCTTCGTTGCCGACGACGTCGTGGAGGGGATGCTCGAGACGGGGATGCCACCCCCGGTGTTCGGGTATGACCCGCTGGTGGTGGTGCTGCTGCCGAAGAGGGGGTAGACGGGGCGGCCGGCGACATACTGCGGGACCATGTTGACTACTATGTCGATGTAGACGAGGCCGGCGCGGAAGATGAGGAGGGAGAAGGCGAGGGTGGTGGTTATGCCGGCCAGGATGGCGAGGGGGACGGTCACGATGAAGAGGAAGGGGACTATGAGGCCGTAGACGGGGTTGAGGAGGGCCATGTCTGGTGGGGGGTGTGTGTACGAAGATGAGAATATGTAAGTATTCAGGTATATGGTGTGCGCAGATCTGTCTGTGTCTTTTGTGTGTGTGTGTGTGTGCTATGTGTGCTATGTGTGCTATGTGCTGCGTATATGACTTGCAGGTGATAGTGGTTATGGGTGTGAGCAGTGTAGTGATCGTGGAGGTGTCGCGGTGTCTCACATGGTGGGAGTGATAATGGTAGTAGTGGTATTGGTAGTAGTAGTAGAGATGTTGTTCAACTCGTGAGCGTGATGAGCATGGAGGTGTGTGCGCAAGAAGCAGACCATCTCCCTCTTCGATGGGGAGACAGACTGAGGGCAACGGAGGAGGCGACGGGGGGCTAGAATCAGGAGAGGGCCCAAGTCTGGGGTCAAAGGGTCCGTTATGGGTTGGTCAATCAAGAATGTCAGGTTACCTTGGCTTTCGGGGTTATACTGAATTCGAGATGGAGTGTCGCATCGGCGCGAATGTAGCGAATCCAGGAGTTCTTCTACCCTTCCAGAGCTGTTTTGGCATGTGAACATGTGAAAGTCCCCCGGTCCCCCCTTCTGAAGCCCCCCCTGCGAGGTGGGGAAAGTGCCCACTAATGCAGTGGGAACAATGTAATAGGCTCAATTGGGACTTGGCCCTGCAGCCCTGGTTGTACCTCCTATAAGAGACGAGACCTCAGGTGGTGAGATGCCCAGGTGGTACCCTGCTATGGCCAGCCCGGCAGCCCGGGAGGCGGCACTGAAATGTGGGTTCGCATATCGCTACAGGTACCCACTACAGGTGCTCAGGGCTCAATTGCGCACCATCAGACCCTGAATCTCAACGGTCTTAGCTACTGCTCAGCCGAGTGTAGACAGACATTGGGAGGAGGCATCGATGGATATCATGAATGTTGTGGCCCAATTGACTCGATTCCTCACAGTGACAAAGCTCGAGGAACATTGTAACATCTATGGATACAATATGATCATGGAGGCGTGGAATTGATCAACACTTATAGCCTTACAGCCCTACAGTACAGCCTTTATCCCAGTTCCATTCCCATTACTACCGTCCGCCTCTTACATCATATCGTACCTGTTATAAGGTACTGATTATATTATGTGTATTGTATCCACCAGAGGCAACACCATTTTGGACCAACAGCACTGAGATATCAGACAACTTGGACCCGCTACACTACGACTGAACATTGAACACGTCGAGATCATTCAAACCTCGAGCATTCTGAGTTGTGCGCATCTGAGCATCAATCACCTAACTACATGAAGACATAGGAGATATACCGTGCCTCAACATCGAACAAGACGAT
Source organism: Cytospora leucostoma (assembly GCA_003795295.1). Taxonomy (NCBI): domain Eukaryota; kingdom Fungi; phylum Ascomycota; class Sordariomycetes; order Diaporthales; family Cytosporaceae; genus Cytospora; species Cytospora leucostoma. The sequence goes on along the minus strand of LKEB01000004.1, from coordinate 965,364 downwards.
ACATATCGCCCAGCATGGGGGACAACGGCCATAAAGAGGAAGAGCCCTTCCCATGGCATCTCGGCATCTTCGACGCCCACTGCCACCCGACAGACACAATGTCCTCCATCCCCAGCATCACATCCACCATGAAGGCCCGGACCCTCACCGTCATGGCCACCCGCTCCCAGGACCAGGAACTAGTCGCGCGCGTGGCCGACGAGCACCGCGTCAGCGGCCGCCAGGCTCTCCGGGCCACCAGCGATCCCGCCAGCTCCCACGAGAGGATCATACCCGCCTTCGGCTGGCACCCCTGGTTCTCACACCAGCTGTACGACGACACATTACCCACCGGGGCCGCCACCTACGACCCGTCATCCCCAGACCTGGACGCCCAGAAGCTGCGGCACTACAACGCCGTGCTCACGCCGCCACCCAGCAGCAGGGACGACGAGGCCTTCACGAGACAGCTCCCCACGCCCCGGTCGCTATCCTCCCTGCTGTCCCAGACCAGGGCGCGCCTCGAGGCCCACCCCCACGCCCTCGTCGGCGAGGTGGGCATCGACAGGGCCTTCCGCCTCCCCAGCCACGGCGTCTTCGCGGGCGAGCCCGAGGCGGGCATGACCCCGGGCCGCCGCAACGGCGAGGGGCTGTCGCCCTACCGGGTCGGCGCGGACCACCAGGTGCGCGTGCTGAGGGCCCAGCTCGGCCTGGCGGGGCAGCTGGGCCGGCCCGTCAGCGTGCACGGCGTGCAGGCGCCCGGCTTGCTGTACGACGCGCTGAGGGGTACGTGGAGGGGCTGCGAGAGGAGGGTCGTGTCGAGTAGGGAGAGGAGGATGATCGCGAGGGGGGTCGACGAGGACTTCTCTTCTTCTTCTTCTTCCTCGGAATCGGATGAGCCGGAGGACGAGGACGGTACTGGTATTCAGGAGAAAAGAAGGAGGAGGAAGGACAGGAAGTACAAACCAAAGCCGTACCCGCCCCGCATATGCCTGCACTCCTTCACCGGCGGGGTGCAGACGCTGAGGCAGTACGCCGGCGACCGCAGCTGCCCCGCGAGGGTCTACTTCTCCTTCAGCATGTGCGTCAACTACTCGACGGGGGGCCACGAGCGCGAGAGGAAGAAGCACATCGCCGACGAGGTCATCCGCGCGTGCCCGGACGACAGGGTGCTGGTCGAGAGCGACCTGCACACCGCGGGGGAGGGCATGGACGGGTTCCTGGAGGCCATGTACAGGAAGGTGTGCGAGGTCAAGGGGTGGGGTCTCGTGGAGGGGGTGGAGAGGATCAAGCAGAACTACGAGGCTTTTATATTTGGCTGAGAAGTTGCTCGTCTCCTCGAGATACGTTAGAACACTGAAAACAAGACTTTAAATCACTTTTGCATAGTGACAGCTACCAGGGTATATCATTTCACTCATTGTCATTTCATCGTGTTTAATAACCAATACGACATCTTTCGTAGACGGACACACACACACACAGAGAGAGAGAGAGAGGAGACGACCTCAGAAGAACAGCATGTCCTCCTCCCTCCAGCCCATCCTCGCGAGGTTCACCCTGACGCCCTCCTCCATCGCCTCGGGCCCGCACACCATGACCAGCCCGTCCCGCGCCTCCCCCGGCGGGCCGACCTCGCTCTCCAGCAGCCTCCCGTCCATCCTCCCCTTGCCCCCCGCCCACTCCCCGCCCGGCCGGCTGAGGGTATGCAGCAGCCTCACCCTCGCCCCCTTCCCCTCGATGAGGGCCTGCAGCTCCTCCCTGCAGAGGATGTCTTCTTCCGTCCTGTTCCCGTCCAGCACGACGCACCGCGTCTCGTCCCCGGGGTCCTTCAGCACCGCCCTGAGCACCGCAAATATAGGCGTGATGCCGCTCCCCGCGCAGATCATGACGAACCTTCTAAAAGACCTCTCCCGCCCGCCGAGCCGGCACCGCCCCCGGCCCAGGTACACGAACTTCCCCACGGGGCCCTTGAACTCGACCCAGTGGCCCAGCGGCAGCGAGCTCAGCGCCCTCGTCATGACCCCGCCCCGGGGGAAATCCCCGGTGGGCGGGTACACCTTGACCAGCAGGTCGACCCGCCCCCTCACGGCGTCCGGGTCCGGGTCCGAGAGCGGCGTGTAGGCGCGGATGACGGCCTCGCGGGTGGCCGGGTCGCGCAGGCGGACCATGACGTGCTGGCCCACGGGGAGGCCGAGGGCCTGGGAGGAGTGGTCCGTCGCGAAGGAGAAGAGCTTGGTGTCGCTGTTGACCTGGGTCCTGCGCGTCAGGGCCGCCTTGTGCCAGGCCTTGGGGGAGAGGAAGGTCGGCCGCTGCTTGGACTCGCCCGTGCTGGGGGCCGCCGCTTCCGGCTCGGACTCGAGGAGTTTCTTGGAGGCTGCGTCGAGCGTGCCGATGTGGTAGAAGGGCATCATTGCTTTGGCGTTCTCGCTGTCTGTTTTGGGGTTAGTGTTGATCCGGGTTGTGTATGTATATATATCTATATATATATATAAAGGTTGATAGTGTGAGAGCGAGAGACTTACGAATAGCCAAGAACTCCTCAGTAACGTCCTGCCCTGCAGCAGCCATGATAGACGCGCCGCCTCCAGGATGATCGTCGAGGAACTTGGTGCCGTCATACACCTGACCATCAAGAACAAACCAGGGCTCGGCCTCCGACTCGTGCGCCTTCACCTCGTCGCTGGAGATCTGCCTGTCGACGTGCTTGCTCGTCATGACGATCTTCTCCTCCGGCCTGCCGTTCGTCTCGGCCGTGTCCGCCCCCCCGCCGGGCTCCTTCTCGCCCCAGAACCCGTTGGCCAGGTCCCCGCCCTCCTTCTTCACCCTCTCCATCCAGCCGGCGGACCCGAAGGTCGGCTGCGTCGGGTGCTCGAACCGCAGCGCCGTGTTCCCGCCGCCGTCCACCTCCCGGTGTACGACCACCCGGAACCAGGGGTTGTTCATCATGCCCAGCACGCTCCAGTACATCTCCCTCGGCTGCACCATCATCGAGTCGTCCATGGCGCGGACCATCACGTCGCCCGTGCAGGTCTTTTCGTCGTCCGCGATGAGGTCCCGCAAGGGTATATCCAGCGACCAGAAGCACCAGCAGAAGCACGTCTCCCGCCACCCCACGTCCAGCGTGCCCCCGAAGAGCGTCTCCCCCTCGGCCGCCCGCCGGTAGTCGTCCTCGGGGTACCGGACGTCGGCCAGGCGCCACGTCTTGCCCCGGTCCAGCGTGATCTCCACGCGGGTGACGCGCTTCCCGCCGCCGGCGTACGCGTACCCCTGCACCTTGTAGCTCTCCGCGGCACCCTCGCCACCACCCCCGACGACGACCCTCTCGCCGTGCGCCGGCCTCGCGATCGCGCTGTTGGTGTTCAGGTCGTAGATGGCATACCTCTCGTCCCTCCACGTCTCGGGCACGTCGCCGCTCTCCTCGGGGCCGATGGCCGTCGGCAGGACCCTGTTGTCGTAGATGTGATACCAGCTATCGCTCGGCGCGGCCGTGACGACGATCCTCTTCAGCCACTTGACGCTCCTCCCGCCGATCTGGCCGGGTATGATGACCCGCAGGGGCTTCCCGTGGTCGGGCGGGAGCGGCTCCCCGTTCATGCGGTGCGCCACGAGCACCCCGCGCACGGGGTCCATGGCCCAGCCGAGCTTGATGCTCGTGCCGTACCGGCCGTTGGGCAGGGCGTCGGCGCCCTCGAAGCAGACGTACCTGGCGCGCCCGGCCCCGGCCCCGGCGCCGCGGGCGATGGGACGCGCCCTGGAGAGCAGCTCGTGCAGGGGCACGCCGGTCCACAGGGCGGTCGAGAGGCCCGCGGGGCCCCAGGAGAAGCCGCGGGTCTTGCGGACGACGTTCTGCTCCTTGCGGCGGTTCCCCGCGCACACGAGCGTGACGGGGTACGTGGCCTGCTGGTGTTCGGCGAGGAGCTCGCGGAGGGTGGTGGTGAAGGGCTGCTCGACCAGCCCCTCGACGCTGAAGGCCCAGTCGAGGACCTCGTCGTCGTGGACCACGGGGACGGCGCCGTGGTTCCGGACGAAGTGGAGGTCCTTGGTGGTGATGAAGCCTTCCTCCCAGAGGGCCGTCAGGGGCGGCTCGACGTTGAAGGGGTGGACTCCGGTGAGGCGTATCAGGCGGGGGTCCCGCGGCACGTGGCTGTCCGGCGTCTTGAGGTCCTCGGGGAGGACGGACTGGGATGGCCTTGCCGGGGGTGGGAGCGGGTACTCAGGCGGCTGGTGGTTGGTCTCCTCGGGGGGGTTGGTGGACTCGCCGCCCACCTTGTAGAGATCTGCCTCGCTTCCTGTGCCGTTGCCGTTGCCATTGCCATTGCCGTTGGTGGAGGATCCATTGGTTAACTTTGGACCCTGCTTCTGGAAATGCTGATGTTGACCCGCAGGCGGGATGTCAACCGCTATTGGTGCCATGCTCTTTGGGCTATATAAATATATACAGTCAGAGTGGCTTTTTGCGGGAAGCAGGGAGCCGGTTGGGATATGAGGTTACGGCCCTAATATAGGGTGGGAGCGAGTGAACAGTAGGGTGAGTGGGTGCTATTGCGCCATTTGCATCTCGTTATATAGAATCAGGCGACTAGTACAGTATTTATAAGTATTAGAATTTTTCTGGATTCTCTTCCTCTCTCTCTGAAGAGGCGAGGAAAGGGGACCTAAAAAAGTGCCAACGAGGGAACCCACCTTTAAATCCCGAGTAAAGACGAATGGCGACAAGATAAGGTTATTCTGTGGTATGACTTTATAGTCTGGAACAGCAAATAGGTTGGCCAGGACCCACGTCCCGACGAGAGTCCAGACATCTGGCGCCGGAAACAGTTGTCCATGATAGAGAGGATAACGAGGAACAGCCAGTGGGCGTGGGTAGTATAGTAAGATGTTATGTGTTGCGTAAGGATCAACAAGAAGTAAGCAATCGTCCGTCCAGCCCATGATTAGTCCCTTTCTCTGGGATAAGACCAGGCCTCCTGGTCGAGATCTTGTGGAGCCAAGCACCGGTTCCTGACTATTGGACGGACGGGCTGGATGACAGCGACGATGTGTGATGGGGGATGGGCGGGACGGGGAGGCGATGGACAGGCCACCAACAGAACAGTAACGGTAGTCTACTGTAGGGAAGAAGAGGAGATAGACTGGAGACTGGAGACTGGAGATTCAGACCAGAGAGGGGGCCTAATAACGGCGTCCCATCGTCGCAAGCCGCCGCCTAGTCGACTTAGCTCGCACATGGCTTTGGCTATTATCGTGCAATGGCCATGTGGATGCAGTCATAATCCCACCCACCCACACGACCTCTTGTCCAGATGCCGTCTCCCTCTTGCTGATCCACCGGTGTCGTTCTATCCGCGGAGGTACGCTGCTCGCCTGCCAGGGTTGAGGTGTTGGTCAGATCTCGCAAGCATATCTTTCTCAGATAGCTCTGATATCATAGTCATATCTCTGTCTTATCAGTGATGGGTGTGATCTTGTTTGATGAAAAAGTGTGTCGCCACGATGTATAGACAAAGAGACTCTCTTTCCCTCTCTCTAGCGACCGAGATGCCGGGAAGCCGCGGAGAAAGCGTTACACAACGACAGGGGGGGAGATCTTGAGGGGGGGGGGTCATGGGTAATCTAGATTAGAGGGGAAGATGTCCTCTTTTGAGATATAGAAGTTGGTCAGGTTGACAAGTTGTCGAGTATGTAGATGATGAGGCTACTTGGTATGTAGAATGTGTTCACAGTACAGTAGTAGTAGTAGTAGTAGTAGTAGTAGTATGGAGTATGTAGTACGGAGTATGTAGTACGCAGTATGTAGTACGAATGTATGTGCGAGCAGCTGTCTCATACCCGGTAGACGGGATAAATACTACCCAAGCCGTGTCAAAGGTACTTGATTACTTGGATACCTGCATACTTTGCGTTACATAATCATCGCCACTCCGTATGATTCCCTGGATCGACCGTATCATGAGACACCAGATCGCCGGTGGCCTCTCCATGTCCGGCCCCGGATACGACTACAACATAGTGAATACTTTCAGGGGTGCTTCCTATTCTGGCGAAGCATCCTCGCTGGTCTGTACCTGTCTGTGCATTAGACGTATCACTGGAGAGTCATCGTAGCATCAGTTACCCATCAGCCCGTCAGCGACTACTATATACTATGTATACTATGCTATAGTCCACGTGGACGGACCCGAAACATGGACTAATGCTTACTTTATATACCCAAGTAGCTTAGCATGCTCGGAAACTAAATACTTTTCCTGCCAACCAGCTCGTCGAACCTTAATTAACACAAACCCATCGCTCGAGGATGAGACACCGTTCGCTTAGCGGCGGGGATATGGCGCTGCTCACGACCACCTCAGGGCCTCTCCATCTATTACTAGATATTGCCTTTGTGTTGCTTGAACTCCTTAGCCCCTGGAATAACTCACATCCGAATTGACCACATCTCACCGGCGGTCCCCCCCCCCACGCCCGCACAGATGCCCCTCGATGAGTCGAGCGCGGGATGAAGTAAGTCCCCGTCAGCCCGTCCGACCCATCAGGACGATCGACCCCGTAGCACACCCAGCTTGACCATCCTCTTGGCCTGGACGGCGACCTGGTGGCGCGGGACCAGGTCGTCGGCAGTATACCCCTGGTACCTGGACGGCTCGAAGCTGGTGTGGAGGTACGGCCACTCGGACTCGTCGGGCTCCGCCTGCCTGAGCCTGCAGACCTCCTCTGCGTACCTGACCTCCTGCTCCTGCTCGGACCTGTCCCGCGCCTCCCACTGCACACGGTCCCGCTCATACCCCTCGAGGTCCGACGTGAAGTCCGCCCTCGCCCTGCCCAGGATACCGTCCACCTCCGCCTGCGACTCCTCCGTCGACCCCGCGGCCCAGCCCTCGATCCGGATATCCGGGACGTCGTAGGCCCACCCGCTGCTGTATCCCTCGCTCGCGTCGTCGTACCGCAGCACCCTCCGCGCCTTCCTGGTATACGTCGGCCCGAACACCACGGAGATGTCCTCGAGCTCCTTGAAGTCCTTCAGGCAGCGCCTGAGGGCCTCCCAGCCGGACTTGGGCGGCTGCCGGTCACGGCTCGGCGCCTCGTACTCGTAGTCATCGTAGCCATCGTCCCCGTATACGGCAGCAGGCGCGGGCATCTCCAGCTCCGCAAAGCACCTCGCCGACAGCGCGAGGTGCCTGACGCCCATCCTGTGGGGGAACTCCCCGGCCTTCGCCGCGAAGTCCACCAGGTGCTGCGGGTCGTCCACCCAGAAGACGTCGATGCCGCTCATGAAGGGCCTGCTGTCCAGCCCGGACCAGTACTCGCGCGGGAGGCCCCGGCCCGTCCGCCGGCTCTCCTCGGAGAGCAGCTTCTTAGCGTGGAGCCGCGACTCCCGGTTCAGCCGCATCGCCGTCGGGTGCTTCCGCTTGGGCACCATCCACCCCCGGTACCGCGGGAGCTGGCTGTTGTAGCCGCCGCCCTGCCCGTCCTCCCGGTAGTCCCACGTCCAGAAGTCGCCTGGGTTGAAGGTGTAGACGCCCGGCTCCGGGAGGAGTGCGAGCCTCCAGATCTCTTGGCGGATCTCTAGTGGGAGAGAGTGTAGTCCGGCCATCGCTTACACGTGTGCAGTGTCAGGGTGGGGGTGGTGTTGCTCAAGGCGTTTGGGAATCCCTGGTCCTGGTCGATCCCGGACAAACGCCAATGAAGTTGTGTAAAGTGAGCTTGGATGGGTTACCCTGTACGTACCGATGACTTCGTAGTGGTGAAGGCAAATCGACCAGGCTTCAGTGGAAAAGGCAAACGCGTCGAAGGCAGCGTATCTCATAAGACGCGTATAAGATGTTTTTATCATGGAAACATCGCCGCCGGAGCGGGACGACATGACGCCGAAATAACACCGGTTTACACGAGTTGTGGGGCGAAACCCAATACAAATTCTTCGAAACTATACTTCTAAACAATAATCAAATGTATCTTCATGGTTATTTCGGTTTCTGTTCTCTTCAGAGGAAATCCAATGTGATGGGTGGACTGAGCCAATTGCTTGGACCTCAGCAGTGCCGCTGCCGGACCCACAGTATACAGTGCAAGTCGAGGTGAGGTGAACAACACCTTGACGATGATGCGCATATATCATGGTAGGAATACGTTGGTCAAGTCTTTGCCGCAAGCGTCGTCTTCAAGAGACTACCCTGCTACACAAATCATCAAGTTCCTGGAATATCTTCGAATTCGAGGTAGTTATGTCGCTCTCTGATTCTATATGTACCTACGCGACCATATCTCCCATGAAAATAAATTTAATTCTCACCTAGGCAGCCGAGCCTAGCAACCCTTGGCTCAAGACGACGACGCCAGCTCCTTCGACCGAGTCACATCATCATCCGCCAGAGGCTTCCCAGGTATCTCGACACTAGCCACCTGATACTGCAGACCCACATACCCATCGCTAAGCACCAACACGTCGACCTTCCTCGCCTTGCCGTCCTCCGTGATCACCTCAGGGATCTTGATGTTGGCCCTCGCAGAGGGCTTCGACCCCGTGCTGACCGTCTTCCCTTGCCCCGCGGACCACCCGACCCTCTTCAGGGCATACACCTCGTCCTTGGCCAGATCACCGACGATGACGAACCATCCCTCACTCTGCGGTTTCGGGAACTTGGGTGCATAGATACGCGCCTCGCGCTCCACCACCGGGTTGAGACGCTTCAGGACGACCGTCATGGACTGGGCTGTCACACCTTCCACCGCGACGTTGATGTTCGGGAGGATGGAGGCAGCCTTGAGGAAGCGCTGTTGCTGGCTCTGCGGGATATGTAGATCCCTAGCCAGCTTGCTTACCTGCCCCTGGTTCAGGGCGCTGAGCTGCTGCAATGTCGTGGTATTCTTGGTCTTCTCCGGGTCAACTGTAGGGAGAATCGACAGCGGTGGTTCGGTGGGCCAGCGGGCGGACTTGATAGACTGGAGAAGCGAGATCATCTGCAGGACACTCGCGAGATAGCCCAGCTCGGTGAGGATGTCGATGGAGGCTTGGATGATACGGATAGCCTGGTCGAGGACGCTGGTCTGGTCGCCCACGTAATCTGTGATGGGCAGGCCGATGCGGGACATGTGAGCCTGCAGAAGCAGGAAGGCCTTGACATGTGGGTCCCACATGGGTAGGCCGAAAGACGTGCCTGGGAAAGTCAAGTTGCGCGACAGCTCAGCGTTGATAAGATCTTCATTGTGTCGGACCGGAAGTTCGTCATACTCGGTAGCATTGCACATCCACGTCAAGACGTTGAGGAATGAGGCTTGCGGCTTGGCGTGCTTCACGAGGTACCGAATTGTTTTGTGAGACAAGTAGTAGTAGCTCATGATCTTGCCCATAGGCGTTGGGTCGACGTCGCCGTTGGGATAGAGCTCCACACACTTGGACTCGGCAAGCTCGTTCAGAGACTTCTCGACCATCTCGATCATGTAGTCATTGGCCAGCTGCTGGGCCGCGATGCTATTGTGCTCTTCTGCCGAAATCTCGAGGCCGTAATACGACGGGTTTTTGTGCAGTCTTCGGAAGAAGAATGTCCATGTCAAGTAGTCCAAAGCATCTTGCTTGCTAACTACAGTCTCTGCAGAAACCTCGGCGCCAAGATGGTTATCAAGCACAGTGTGCAAAGACGACTCGACTGGGAAGCCGGTGTGCAAGAAGTGCTTATAGAAATCTTTTGAAGCCTCCTTGGTAAATATGCGAGCCACACCAGAATTATCGAACTGTGGACGTCCGGCGCGACCGAGCATCTGGAGGACATCGGTCAGGTCCATATCCTTGTAGCCCTCAATCTTGGCATCATAGTACTGGGTGCCCTTGACAACGACGAGGTGAGCTGGCAGGTTGACACCCCAAGCCAGAGTGCTGGTCGCCACAAGGATCTGGATCTTGTTGTTCAGGAACAGTTCTTCGGCGAGCTGACGATCTGATTCTACAAGACCGGCATGATGAAGACCGATGCCGAAGCTAATGGCCTCCTGCAGGGCTTCATCCTTGACCCTTGAAAGGTTCAGTTGCAGGTCTTCCTCCTCCATATTCAAGAACCGTCTCGGGTTGTCTTCCATACCACAGTAGTTGATGAGATCTTTGGCAGTAAGCCGGGTCTGTCTTCGCGATGGAACGAAGACGATGACTGGCTTGTCCGGACTGTGACTTTTGATGGCCAGGAACGTCGGCCTGTTCATCGATTGCATCAAAGGACAGAAGCCTCTGACCTCGGGGAATCCGTCGATGTACAATTCGAGTGGCACGGGGCGGACGGAGTGTCTGAAGTTGAAGAGACCCTCTTTTACACCGAGCCAGTTGCCGAGATCACTGGCATTGGCGCAGGCAGTCGACATACCCAGAAGCCTGACCGAGTTCTTGGTCTGTGCAGCAATGTAGTTCATACGTGACACGATGATCTCAAGAATGGGACCACGGTCTCCAGCCAGCAGATGGATCTCATCAATGATGACCAGGCTGACTTTCCGGACGTAGCCTCTTGTCTGCCAGCTTCGAGAGATACCGTCCCATTTCTCTGGTGTAGTGATGATCACATCGGCGTCTTGGATAGTGCGTGTGTCTGGTGTATTGTCACCGGTCAACTCAACCAACTTGAGACCGAGCGGCTTTGCAAGCCGAGATCCCCAGTCCTTGACACGTTCTCGCACAAGGGCCTTCATAGGTGCAATATATACGACTTTCGAGCCAGGCCTCTCACGGAAGGCCCACCACATGGCCAGCTCTGCTGCCACGGTTTTCCCGCTACCAGTTGGAGAGCCTAGCAGAACGTTCGCAGGAGTGTGGTACAATGTATGGAAGATCTGTGTCTGCATGGGGTTGAAGAATTGGAAGCGCTGCGCATAAACCTCTTCCAGTTGAGGACTTTTCAATGCGGAGATCGGAAGAGGCTGCAGATTCAAGAGATCTGTGTACACACTCTCTGTATCTGGTCTTATGAGATGCTGGAAGGACACTGGGGTGACGGTTTCTGCTCCTAGCCATCTATCCGAAACGGCCCGTACGTAAATCTGGTTGGGCAGCGGGTCCGAGAGAGGAATTGTGAAGTTCATCTCGTGATCATCGTTCAGCTTCCTGCGGTTGAGGATGAAGTACTCGTGATGGTAGATCTCGGAAGTCTCAGAGTTCTCAACCCAGACATAGTACGATTCTGAATTGCCGTGGACATGGTCATTCCACCTGAAATCAGGATAGATGTAGAGCTTGACCCGTAATACATCGCGATTCAGCGGCGCGATCTCAGCCTCCACACTGACAGTTGGAAAGTTGTTGAGGATTCTTGCGATCTTCGTTCCAGCGCTGTGGTTGTGGACAAGTGCTCCAATTTCGGCTGGCTCCATATCGCGCATCGCTTCTATTGTCAAGTTATCCTTGGCGTCCAGCTGGTTCAAAATCGGTCTTGTGAGCTCGAATTGGTGGAGAGGGTGCTGGTAAGGCCAGACCCGCTTCTCGATGGACTTTGCCAGGGTCAGGAGGGTGAGGCATAGATGGCCCCATCTCCTGTTGAGAGCCATCATGAATACGGCACGACAGATTCGGCCTGCCTGTTGAGCCACGTAGTTGAGATCGTTACTCAGAGCAAAGTCCTCGGGCTGAGCTTTCGAGATAAAAGCTTGCAGGAGGATGTTGGTTTTGGTCGAGGCTTGATCAATACCACCTGGGACCTGGCATGGCACAACGTTGTCATTCTCCCTCATATTGGTCAACTCCTTGCTCTCGCTGTCTCTTGACTGCACATTGTCAAACTCGCCGCTCATTGCGATCATCTTGAAAAGATCCGCTTCGGTGGAGAATGGCTGCATCATGGTGTTGAATATCTGGACACTGGTGTGGAGGATATAGTACTGGCTGGCAATACGGCCGATATCCTTGCTGCGAAGCTCCTCGGTCACTTCATTGAAGATGATCATTTGGCTTTGTTGAAGAGTTCTTGCAGCTTGTATGGCGAGCTGTCGGCGGCGCTGGACGAGCGAAGGGTCGTCTTGGAACTCAGCCCAATCGATTCCGTATGCCATAGGGTTCCTCCTCATGCGGACGAACAGATATGAGTATCCAATCCATTGCACAGCCTCTGGAATGGATGTCACTGTTCCCAACGCGACTTCGGCATTCAAATTGTCCACAAGCTTCGCCGAAAACCTCGACTCGATGGGCAACTGATCCGTGACGGCAGTGAGGTAGTGCGCGAGTTTGTCCTGGGTGGTGCAGATCATGCCTATACCGGTGTCTTCGAATTGCGGACGACCAGCACGTCCAAAGATCTGGAGTACATCGAGGATACCAAGATCGACAAATTTACCTTCCTGGGCGCTGTATACTTGCGTGCCTTTGATCACGACGGCTGCAGCGGGCAAGTTGACACCCCAGGCCAGCGTAGCCGTACAGCAGAGAACTTTAGTGACGCCTTCTGAGAAGAGCCTCTCCATCAAATTGCGGTCGGCTCTTGCCATGCCGGCATGGTGGACGCCAAGACCTTTGGGCAGCAGGTCTCGCAGCTCCTTCGCCCTGCATGTCTTCATGCTTTGGACGGCAGCTTCATATTTGGGATGATCAGATGGGTCAAAGAGATCTACGCAGATATCGTCCACTGCCTTCTCATAGAGCATCTTCGCTGTTGCCACTGTGTCTTTCCTGGAGTGGACGAAAACCATTACCTGATGGCCTTGCTCCAGCATGTCCCTGACCTTTTCGAAAGCCACCTGATCAAGGTTCTCACGAGATACCTTAGACCCAGCCTTGCCTTTGACACCAATAAAGTGTTGCTCGAGTGGAACCGGACGGAAGGAAGCGTCAAAGTAGAACAGGCCAGCGTATCGGTTGACCTTGAGGAAGTCGGCCACGTCAATGTAGTTTGGAAGTGTTGCACTGAGTCCCACAATCCGGATCAAAGACTGTGTGCTTTCGACTTGACGCTCTGTCCGAGCCACGAGGGATTCCAGGACGGCACCTCGCTCATCGTGTAGCATGTGCACTTCATCGATAATCAAGAGTCGGACTTTCTGAACAAGCTCCGTGTCACCTGTACCCTTCCTAGTCACCACATCCCATTTCTCAGGGGTAGTCACTATAATCTGGGTAGCGATGACCTCGGCTTTGGTCAAATGCATGTCGCCAGTGTATTCGCGACATCGGATACCGAGCCATGACAAACGCTTGTTGAACTTCTCCGTAATTTCGGCCGCCAGTGCTTTCATGGGAGCCACATAGACGATCTTGAAGCCATCTGTATCGACGGCAAAATCGGTTGCTGCATGGTCCTCGGACGGGTCTGGGGTCAAATACTGCCTGACAGTGTGCAGAATCGTCAACATCGCAGCATCAGTTTTACCCTAAGTTCTGTCAGCCATACCAATCAATCATTTGTGCACGTTTTGACCAAAACATACCGCACCAGTGGGGGCACAAATGAGCATGTTCTCGCTGGTTTTGTAGGCTACTGGGTAGACAAGACTCTGCATGCGGTTGAGCGTACTATATCCTCTGAATGTGTTCCGACAGAGGCCATCCAAGTCTTTGATTTCGACGAGCTTATGACCGGGCCACAAGGTTCCGGCCTTTCCTGCTGGAATAGCATATTCCTCGTACTTGTCGAACTGAAGCCTCTCGCTGCCTGGTGGAAGACCATATTTCTTGCCAGCATGACTCAAAGCGTGTCCTGCAGCAAAGGTTCTGTACACATGAGGGTACTGCGGCTCTTTGGACGAGGCAGCAGCAAGTCCGGCATTTTTATGACGGAAATCCTGGCGTCTTAGATTTGCGTCTCTCTCGGCTTTGGTAAGGAGGCGTCCCGTGGGCTGCTCATCGTGATCTGCTACTCCTTGCTGGTCCAGGGCGGCAACGATGTCATCCCTATGAGAGATGAGCTCAATGACGAACTCGAGGTCATCAAAGCCGACCAGGTCCGTGAGCAGAGACTGAAGCTCATCTTCTCGCTGGTTGGATTTCAGTGCCTCTAGAACCTGCTGGTGGAGAGTCTCAGCAGGGAGACCATCCTTGCGCGCAGCAACTTCAATGCACTTGGTCGAGAACCACTGAGGGCCATAAGGAGACTCGTCTTCCTCCAGTCCATCTGTTCCGTCCCACAAGTCGCCGCTGTCAAGGCCGAGCTCGTCGATTTCGGCATCGGAGATGAAGTCCCATACATCGTGGGGACCGGGGCTCACAGAGCTCAGGTCGAAATCATCGTCATCTTCGGTATCTGTTCTCTCGCCGTTTGTTGTCGTGTCCGGCAGCTTGAGTTCGGCTATGGCCGCCTTCATGGCGGCGACTTGCTCCAGCCATTGCGCCTCTGCATCGGTCATAGATGACGGTGACATTATGAATGGTTGGTGAGTTTCAAATCAAGGCAAGGTGAGCTTTCTCCTTCTTCTAACTTTCCTCCAAATGCTTGCCCTTTCTCTTATATGCCAAGTCGCCTCTTGAAAGTGGACTCGTGCCTCAGTATCTGACAGTCGAAGGTCGGTATGACACAGTCGTCAACGCTTATGTAATATATACTTTCACTGTTCACTGCAATCACATGGGTGCATGGTTAGCCTAGCCGCCTCTTTACGCAGTAAATCAATGCCCAGGCGGTTAGCGCCTGGATTTAAGTTGCGGCAAGTTCCCCCACTCGTCCCCTCCAACCCATCTGGAACAAGATATGTGGGGACAGATACGGTTAGTTGATTGCCTGCACTGCCTGCCCAGCCATTGCCACGACCGCCTTTCAGGAGAACGGACCTGTCTTCGACTTACACCACCTTCTACGCCTTCAAGCTTGGAGCCTACTCTTCTTTGACTTGCACTACCTAAAGAACGACTCTATCCACTTTGGCGAAGCGATCGAGCCCGCAACGCCTCCCTCCCTACGCCGAGCCTTGATATACTTACGAGCCCGACACCCAAAGATACGAACGAGCCCTCCGTCATCATGAAGCTGCACTACATCGGCGTATGTTGTCACGCCCCACCGATAACGATATGCTCTGCTACAGTTCTGACGACTTTTCTTGGTTGCAGATCATCCGAAATGTGACGACACCCTCGTACGAACTGGTGTCCGAGAAGGAACTGAGTTCCTACTCGCGCTTCACGAGAAACAACTATGGAGTACGCAACAAGATCCATCCCGGCCGCGGAGGCCCTGTGTTCCCAGCGCTCTAGGTTATATTGAGGATGGACTGTTGACTTGTGGAAGGAATTCATGACGGTTTTCTCCCGTACGGTGGCAGAAAGGACGAGGCCCGGCCGTAAGCCCTTCTTCCTGGTCGCTACGGGGAATGAGGTCACTGACATTCGCTGCTGCAGAACGACAGGACGTTGAGGAACAAGGTACGTTCAACATTTCATCTGAGGGGTGATCAGGCAAGATATACACGAACAGGGCATGCCACTGCGGACCGATCAAAAAGTTTCCGGCTGAGCGGTAGCCAAATTGTTGCACGGATTGAGAATATGGCGAAATAGCTGGGGCTAGCCAGCGACATACCAAAGAAGCGGACAGTAGTCTTGTCGGGTGACGGACCACCCGGCTGGAGCCATCATATAAGCGACGACACGCGCGAGCTCGACCTCCCTTGGCTTCCTCTGGGCTGCCCTCTGGAAGGGGCTGCAGATCGAAAGACTACGAGCGTTCACCGAAAGGTTATGCTGTCTCGCGATGCGCACACAACGTTCCTGGGAGTTGATGGCTGGTATTCGGGCCAAGGCTGCCACCATTAGCGCTCGGAAGTCAGTCCTAAGACTTCAGTCACGAAGCCGTACGAGACAGCTAGACAATGGCTAGGCGTTCGTGGAGTATTGGAAGGCCTCAAGACAAGCTTCAGTTGCGGCCGGTCCCGAACCTGACAATGTCTCCCGGCTCTCAAGCTAGCAAATGGACGAGGTGTATCGCCAATCGCATTGCAGCTTCTCTCTCGGCTGTCGGACTGCAGTGTGTATACGACAAGTGTTGCTGCTGTTTCGTCTCTGTTCCGTTGTTTGACGGCACTGCTTGGGAAATGTTCGCAACGGTATATCTGAGGGTGGTGATTATTGACCAAAGTATAGACTTCACATTCCACGCCTACGGACGATCTGAGGGCGTTTGCGGCATCATCATTTCCGATCACGCGTATCCCGCCCTTGTGGCACATCAGCTGCTATCCAAGGTCGTTGATGAGTTCCTCGAGTCCAACCCGCGGTCGTCTTGGGAAACGGGCGAGCCAAGGATTGTATTTCCGGCACTGAAGGGATACATCGAGAAATACCAAGTAAGTAACAAATTGGATAACCTCGAATCAAGACCTGGCTAACACAAAACAGGACCCACACCAGGCCGATAGCATCTTGAAGATCCAGAAGGAGCTGGACGAGACCAAGATCGTGCTCCATAAGACGATCGAAAGTGTTCTGCAGCGAGGAGAGAAGATCGATGACCTGGTCCAGAAGAGTGATGGACTGAGTGCTCAGTCCAAGATGTTTTACCGTACGTTATCATGGCAACTGTACATGTTGTGGTAATGCTAATACACCTGCAGAACAAGCGAAGAAGACGAACTCCTGCTGGTAAGTTGTTGGAGCTACGAGCTCAAGTGTATTGGAGAGACCCCTTGGCTAACCTCAGTCCGCAGCGTGATCATGTAAAGTGTCTACTGCTGTCCTTCGATTGATTACTTGGCAGATTGGTTTTGGTTTGGTTCGCTCCTGGGGCATATAGTTACTAGACCCAGGGAGCATATCCGTGCACTCTGGCATAAATGACATGAAGTCGCGGCGTGGAGGTTATCGCTAGCGGTGTACCTTATCCTTCCACATAATGAATACGTATATTGCTTTCCCTTGCGTGGCAAATATGTGGTGAACTCTCTCAGCTGATTCGAGGTCAACACAAAGCAAGTTTGACCCAGATGATATTCGTCAGTGAAAATGAATGTAAGGCGGCCCTACATTGGTATTTCCGTGCGGGAGATCCATGTCAACACAATGGGAATACATGGGTGTCTATCCTGAACAGTGTTTTTTATTTTCTATTCCTTACGTTTGTAGCTGTCTCTTGGTCGTTATCAGAATATGGCCAAAATGTGTGTTTCCCCGTGAAGCCCTCCCTGCGGTGTTTTTATTTCCGTCCTCTATCCCCCCACCCTGAAACCTCCTGCGTCTCGAATAATGGCTACAATTCCTAAGGGCCCAGGTATCGTTGAAGACAAAAATTTCGAAGTGGAGCTCTGGGACTATCGAAGGCTTGCTCGTGATAATGTAGAAGAGAGTCAGTCAGGAGTAGCTTGAGTTGGTACATAGAAAAGTGTGGTGGCAGACAGTCCCGGCCCAATGCCTGTGAAACTTGCACCCCCTTTGAATTTGCCTCGGGGGTTGAAGGGATGAGCAAGAGAAGTAGTGCAACAGAAGAAAAGTATGCGTCGCTCGTGCCGTATCCGGCCAATATAAAAGCCCCTCTGCTTCCCAGCAGCATAAAAGAGCCAGTCAATGACAAGAAGAAAAGAGTGCAACCGCGCAACATGTACGCCACATCGACAACCAACCAAAATGTGACACCAGTCCCCGTTTCGAAGTAACAAGCCCAGCTCCAGGCCGCGAGACATAACCAAAAAAAAAAAAAAAACCCCTCCCCACTCAATCGCCCTCCACAACAGCCCACGAGCTCTTCCTATTCTGCGCCAAATGCGCCGGGTTAACAGCCTGTTCCCTCGGGTTGACCAGCGTCGGCGTGGCGATCTTAGTCTCCCTGATAGCCTTATCCTCAGCCTGTACCACCCCCCGGCGCGTGGGACTGCTCGACGACGACGACGACGGCCACTCGCCGCCGACCGTCGACCCCAACGGGCTCATCACCGCCGTCCCCACCCCCACTGCTGCCCCGACGGGCCCGCCCGTGGCCCTCCTGGTCTGCAGCGGCCGCAGGAGCGCGCGCTGCTGCCTCGAGATGGAGATCTGCCGGGCGATGCTGTCCTTGACCGCGTTCTGGAAGGCCGCGTCCGCGTCGTCGATCTCGCTCGACGGCTTGGTGGCGTGGGTCGGGGCCGACGAGGCTATCGAGGGCGAGCGTCTGCGCCCGCCGCTCGTCGCGGACGAGAGCACCGAGGGCGCCTTGGGGGAGGACTCGGACGCGGTCGCGGTTGCAGGGGGTGGTGGGGATACCATCTGCCACTGGGGCTCGTGGAGGGTCGGCTTGAAGGGCTGGGCGATGATGATCTCCTCGGAGGGTTCCATGTCTATGGGTGACTCGAGCATGGGACCGGAGTCATCTGGTCCGAAGTGGAAGCCTGTGTCGGTCGGGTAGATAGGGTCTGGTTCCTTCCTGCCCGGTTTGGGCATCGTCGGTGATGGTGTGCTCTCGAAGGGATTCGGTACGGCCAAGGTTTTGGCATGAGACGCCTTTAGTAATGTCGGTCCTTGTCGGGTATCAAAGCTTGCCCGTGTAGGTGATGGCAGTATTCCTGGTGAGGTGTTCGCCCTTGTCAGGCGAGGTTGAGTCTTTGGTGTATCCATCCCTGGTGTGATACGACCCGCAGGCGGCATGGGGAACAGGGTTAGCTTGGGTGACTGAGTTCGTGCCGGCGAGGTAGCACGCCGTTGCCTTGGAGTGTCCTTTTCAATTTCCTCTGCCTTGCTTGTGCCATTCATCATTTTTAACCTCTCCAGCGTCGCCTGCCGTCTCGCCAGTAATGACACAGCTGTCTCCTGCTTCGGTGCCTCGTTAAGGACGTCACTGAACATAACGCTGTATCTCTCCAGCGTGGTATCTGGAATCTGTATATCCAAGAACGATGGGACGGGAGGAACAGCCATATCCGCTCGAGAACGCTGGTGCAATATTCCCGGCCTAATGTTCGGCTCAGACGCCTTCGACCTCAAGTTGGGCCGTCCAGCACGCTCTGCTTCTGGCGGTGTAGCAGATTCGTCGGCACTGTAAGGCAACGTCTGCGACCGTGTCATGCTCGGCTTGTGTTTTGATAGTTTGCGTTCCGTCTGGGTGTTGCTCCTTGCTGGCGTGCCTTTGGCTGAAACCTGAACAGACGATGCTGATGCTCCCCGAAGTCTCCCAATGCTTGTGGGTGGCTTTTCTATTGTCGCGTCCGCCGGTCCTGGACCCTGAGCATTTTCCGTTTTCCTCCCGCTGCCAAATAGCCCAAGCAACTTCCGCCGTCCAGTCTTCTTCCTTTGCAAAGACCCAGTTGAAGCTACAGCTACTGCCGACGATTGCGAAGCTATCATGGGCGGATTAGATGCGAGAGGCAACTGAGCTGGCCTGTTCGATGCATCGGGGGTAGGAAGTGAGGGGCTTCCTATAGCCATCCCTATTGGGATATCTCCAGACGTCCTTGATTCCGGAATATGCACTTTTTTCGCTATCGACGCCTTACGCGTGACCGGAGAAAGTGGACTCTGCTTAGGTGTGATTGTTGGGCCGCCAACAGGTACACGGTGTTGTGACATGAAGGTCGAGCGGCTCTTGATGTGTGTATCATCTCTCGACATCCGTTTGTCAATGATGTGCTTGTATCGCGCGCTGTTGAAGAACATGTCATCCTTGGACATCCGCTTGTCAAAGTTGACCCTTGATGATCCCTTGGTTGGTACCCCCCCGGACGTGCTAGGTCGAGGATGAGCCATGGGTAGCGACGGCCCAGCGTCTTGTGTGATGGTGACAGGGTTAGAGGTAACAGCCAAGCGAGCGACGAGCATCTGTCACGGGCACGAGATGCATGAGGGGGAAAGGCTGCATTTTGAAGCAGTTTACCAACAGGGTCCTCGTTTAAAGATTGCAGGGGACGGCATGATACACTACCGTCTCGACCATGCATGTCCGCAACCGAAGTCCTGCAGTTCCCATCTCAAGACCCAGTGCGGTTCAGCTGCCCTACTCGGATCCGACCTTTCTCAGATACTTAGTCCTCGTATCCTTGGTACAGCGCGTATCCTTGGTACAGCGTACATAGTACAGGGAACTAGACGCAGTCCCTTGTCACTGCAGATGAGAAGGAGTGCTTCGGTGTAATGTGGGGAAAGGTTTCGAGATAAATGAAATGACAACACGCAACCTGCATGGTAAGTGGTCCAGCCCGGTTGAGACGATGCGTTACGAAATAGCCACATCAAATGAAAACGGAACACCTGAGCCGGAAGAACTATACACTGATATGTGGATGGGGGTGTCTCCTGCACCGGGGATAACTAATCCACGAACAGAGACAGTGGAAGGAAGGGGGGGAGGGGGCGAGAGTGGTCAATGAGGCAGTTTAACAGAGAGAGACAAAGAGAACGTAGGAGGCCACCAGGAGCATGAGAACGTATCATGAGGCGTACGAAGTACTGGAAATTCACATACCGTTTACTTACACTCAGTGATGACAGACGTATGGCGCCGCCGCAGCAGAAGTGTCCCATGGTCTAGGGCGTTCCCTGAATACTCCAGCATCGTTGGTGCGTTTGAGATTGGAGGGATGCTAACTTCAAGGACGAGATACTCGACAAGGGTATGACCATGCGTGGCCCCCAGGCCCCGGAATGTCCCACATAAGACCAGGTTCCTTGTGGGACAGATGACGGGCGGAAGACCAGACCCGGGTTAACGCGTATGTGTTATGAGAAGAGTCGAGCTGCGTAGCTCATCGATGTCCCACAGGGCAGGAGAGAATGGAGGTCTGAGTGGATAGAACGGTATTGAATGCGCATAAATGCAGTGGCTGCAACATATGATTACCTGGCGCTGGCTGGATCTGGATTCCCGAATATTCGTGGCATTGAGATGGTATGCCAACCCCGGTTCGCATCTTCAAAGCTTGCTATGCTAAGGTGCTGGCGTGAAATGCGCTGGCATACCGAATGTAATGAGCAGTCAGTCAATCGTGTCGGAAAACCTCTGCTGTCGTCCTTTCATCTTGCAGCCGCGTTGCAGCGTTACATTGGCCTTAGCCGTAGGCAGCTGCAGGGGCGTCTGCAACTAGGGTACTCTATATCCTTTCCAGCGTTACTGTTGCGTTGGTCTGTTCGTGTAATATCTGGTCTAGGTAGTTGAAGAGCTTATCGGTGCTCAGATGCGTTGATTATTGTTGATGGATCACCGATGGCAGCCAGACTATCGGCTCAGCCTTTCGAGGCTGGCTCAGTGGCCCAGTGGAAATCACTATGGTTTCATCGGTGTACTGACAGTTGAAGCTCGCAGGTGTCGAGAACGTGGTTTCACGCTACCGGAAATAGCATGCATGGCTTATGTGTTATGTCTCATCAAACGCAGATCCGTTGTGGAGGGTCCTTGGAGAAGACCTTCGAGAATACTGATGGAAGAAATGGAGATGGGTGGCCAGAGTTCCGGCCTCTTTGCAAGAATGTGAGTGATTGGAGAAAGCTGAACCGAAACGATTGTCGAGATATATCGGCTCGCGCCGCAAGGCTCGTAATGGCGATCTCTTGAAGTATACAGTATTCGAGGCGAGACCAAGGGCTCATACTTTGTTTAGTGATTTACGCCTTGAGCATCGTGACAGCTGTAACACTGGTCGCCATCTCCTGTCTGTGGTTCCAAGAAGATACCAAGATAGATGCCATAACAAGGACATTCAAACTCAAGGTGCCAACATAATACCGAGGGTTGTAGGCTGCTCAATCGAGAATCGACCTGGTAATGTTCGGAATGGCCGGCCGATTGATGCGCCTGGACAAGGATGGAAATCGGATGCTAGACGACTTCGGGAAGCTGTCATCATGCTACGGTAAATCATACATTAATCGGGTCTAAACCTAGGGCCCGTACACCACCCGTCGTATCATTTCAGGCTGGAAGGGTCGTGAAACCTACCCTGAAAAAGGTAGCTGGAGGAAGCCGTTGACGATGTTCGTCTCAGCAATCGAGGAGTTGTTCCTGGTTTCGGTGGAGTTTCGAGGCCTTGTTATATGATGGAAATGCACCCGCTCTGTGGGCTCCATGCTCTCAAGCTCCCATCGAGTCAAGATCGACTGAGTGGTAGCATGGGACAAGGTTGGCGGGATGCGGTGGACATATCCAGCATCCCTGACAACAGTTCATTGACATATGGACCGGGCTGACCGGGTCGTGTCTTCAGACCCGAATCGCCTTGATTAATTCTCCGCTGGCAAATACAGATGAACTCTGTTCTTCGCTGGCAACCCTCACGGTTCCGTGACGATGACGCCGCAACGGAGGAGGCCCGGGCACGGTTACGGAAAGAGACCGCGCCACGGCAGCACTGTGGCCCCGTAAATCTTACCGCTTCTACTGATCTATGGCCTTCCTGGGAGATCCATCGAGAGCGGTCTGCCGGGGATACCGTCTGCCGGGGGTACCGTTCGGCGGATGTTGTACAATGATGTTGTTGTTGACTTGTCGTCGTCGACGAGCCCCCTTTCTTACTGTATGTATGTAATGTACCGTAGTGCCCACCGAGCCGGTGCCAGCGAAAAGCGGCCGGGAGACATTGTTGCGGTGACCAACAGGTTTGCTGGCTGATACGTGATTTTTTTTTGCTCCGTTGCGTCTGACGGGCTCCTGGACTACCCAGGTGGACAAATGACAGTGCAACAAAAACGGATGGGGGCGATCTGAGTGTTTCATTTCAAAGAGATGATCGAACTGAGTGGATGAACCACAACTGGCGAGCCCCGCTTACTTAAGGCATGCATACCAAAAAGCCGAGCAGCGGCGGCGGCCACTCCAAAACAACTCCCCGTGCAACCAAACAATCCAGACACCAGCTTCCCCGAATCCTTACCAACGACGCCGACCTCGTGGCAGCTTGCAGAGATTAATACCCTAGTCCTTCGCATCTAGCATCAGACAACACAATACACCATCAAGATGTCGTGGCAAGGTACTGTAACCCCGACCTCTGCTTCCCCTTCGTGACCCCTTTGTGACCCCACCTTGGCATGGATGCGGCGAAAGCTAACAGCTCTCCGTAACAGCTTATGTTGACACCAGGTAAACGACGGCGATGCACCGCAACCTCGACGAGAACCGATGTGCTAATGAAACTACTCAAGCCTCGTCGCCTCCGGCAACGTCGACAAGGGAGCTATCATCAGCGCCGCTGGTGACAGTGCCTGGGCCACCACTTCCGGTTTCACGGTACGGATGATTTACCCCGCCATCCCGGCGATGATGCGACATTATGGTCCACCCACGAGCTCGATGGGACATCCACGGCGGCACCATCGCTATCATCAGGGGATCATGCGTGCAAGGATACAGCTTGACTGACAGCTTTGCTGCGAAACAGATCAGCGCCCCGGAGATGAAGAACATTGCGGACATTGTGAACGGCACAAAGGCTGCCATCGACAAGGCACACGCTGAGGGTATCCACGTTGCCGGCGAGCGATTCGTCGTCGCCAGGATTGACGAGGGCAACATCTACGGGCGACAGGTACGATAGAGACCATCTCACGATCCCGAACCTGGGGAACCCTCGAACCTGGCAGATTTACTGATGACGAGTAGGGTCGTTCCGGAGTTGTCATCTCCAAGTCGAAGCAGGCCATCCTGGTCGGACACCACAACGAGACCCAGCAGCCAGGAAACACAACAAAGACCGTCGAGGGACTGAAGGACTACCTTGTCGGCCAGGGCTACTAAGGAAAGCAAAGTTTCGAGGGCATGTGATACGGGCCGGGAAGTCGATGTCAACGAAGGGCGCCACACACCTAGACACGTGGCAGCGTGTTTGAGTCAATAGAGCAGCGTCGACCAGGTGGAAACACTTATTTTTGAGCAGCGGAGATATCTTTTATCTTCTGCATACCGAATAACAACTTCATACAAACCGCCATTTATCAAAGACTAATTCTTGGGGGCTCTATGGTGACCTTTGGTTCAACGAGTTTTACCACGCGCAATTATATTACAAATGCCAACCTTGTACAGAGAATATGGGGTATACCGCCGCCCGATAACGCCGGTCTATATGAGCATAGTACATAGTACATCGCTGTAGAACGCCAAGCCTCGACTGCAACATATTTGATTCATATCTTTCGTGAGGACTTCGCAGCCTGGCCACCACCTGCTTCAAGCACTCAGACTGGTAGCTCGGTATTCCTCCTGCCACCCAGTCCCAAGCGATCTATCACAAGCCCAATATACGGCCCTACGACCGGGACGCTCCTGGCGAACCCAGCGATCGTGCCCAGGAAGTCGCCGAACAGGACCAGGATACCGTATAGCTCGATGAGGAACCCAATCAGCGGCCACCTCAGCAGGATGAGTGCCAGACCCCCGAAGAACGCAGCTGTGCCCTTTGCCTTGTTTTTCCGCGCGAAGAAGAGGAGCGTCTTCTGTGGTCCGATGATTATGGTGAGTCCGATCAGGAAGAGGATCTGTCGCGAGTGTTATTCATTAGAGGATAGCCATGGCTGGAGGTGGTGGTGTAGGAGGGTCGCATACATTTCCCATCGCGAGCCTGAGAGTTTGTTGGTCAGCCGTTTGCGTTCCTCCCTGCACATACGGTACTTCTGCGACGACTTACATGGCTCGGTCGAAGAAGAGGAGCACTCCCCCTATGAGGAAGAAGCCACCTAGATTCCTGTCAGCACGCTGCATGTCATTGCGATCGCAGGGTGTTGGGGAGCTTCGCCATACCTCCGGAGCAGAAGGCCACCCCGATCTCTGTGGTAACAAAATTTCCTGATTAGCCATCATCGTCGTTCCCCTCGAGTCGCGTGCGGCGCGTGCGACGCGTGGAGGGTACATATATTGGGATGCGGAGGCGCATAACATACTCTGGGCGTCCGACAGCCACATTGTAGGCATCTTGGACGTATTTGAATGCCCAAAAAGGGGGATGCGATGGGGGAGGGGCTTGTATCGTCGTCTAGGTCGTCTGGGAAACGTTGGCAAGAGTTGAAGCACAGCTTGTCGCAATCATTCGGCTTATCAGGTATACAAGTTGAAAAGTGTCTTTCGCGGGTTTGAAACAGGGGTCTTTCTGCACGCCCTCTGCAACTGCACTGGTCAGGAGCTTGGGAGCTACGTAAGGCCCTTGTAACCTTGGAACACCGGGCGGCAGCTTTGATTGGCGACCCTATCGGCTGCCGCCGTCTTTGAATGGCGCGCGTTGCGGGAGCTACCGTAGGAACCTTGAGGAATGCTTACACTACTTGAATCCTTATATTCTGGTTTACCTTCCTTTGGGCTTCCGATCTACATACCTTCTTTCCATTTACATCAGGGTTGCAGCCTTTGTCCAGTCTTCAGGGGCTCCCATGGGCATCATGGCCCCTTTCAGACTAACATATTGTTCACTCACTGTCAAATAGTCTGCGCCAGCAGTAACGCAGATTGCCTGCTGGGAATCCTGATCCGCCTTCCTTCTGTTAGGCGATGCTCATCAAGTTTGTGGTTAGGACTGAGAGGGCCCACGGGATGGGCCTAATGAATTACATATCCTCGACCTACTGGTGTCATACCATCGGAAAGTTTCAGAAAGGGCTCTTGCTATAACGTGTTAGACTGTGTTGGCAGGCCCATGTCCAGCAATATAGAACCACACGCTTTACTATGTATAAGGCTCGGCACAGGGTCAGCACCTGAAACCCCGTACACCATTGGCTACCAGGATCTCATCTCAGATGTACATGCTCCAACACTGTTGATCCTATTCGCCTTGCCACATCCGCACCTCCAAGGGTTTTTTCTCTCGCTGAATGTTACTGAGGACAGGGGTTGTATCGCCGAGCTCCTTGATAACGTAAGCAGCGCACGGACTCGCTCCTCTGAAAGTCAACGATTTGCAAATCTCTGCGGCTTCTTCTGCGATTCCCTTCCTCACAGAAACCGAGCACTCGACCGGAAAATGTTCACAAACATGGCGTTGGGCGAGCAGTCAACGTGAAGGCACCAGAACTGGCCCAACAGCGTTCTATTGCCTTTGGAACTTGTTGAAAATGCGTCTCTCTTCCGTCTGGCAGGTAGGCGATCCCTGTTCGAGGGACTTCCCCCAGGGACTTGAGACTGTAGTCTCAACAACCACATGCATCCTCTTTTCTTTCTGTTCGCACTTTATATGCCCCGGCGGCCTAGCTCTTCTGCTAGGTAACTGAGTCTGTTCTTCTCTATAAGTTCTCAGTGATCTGTCGGCCACTCTTCTCTGAAGAGCAAGGCAAAGATCAACCAACAAACGATTGCAATTAAGCCGGAGCGTCAACTTACATCCCGTTGTCGAAAGACTTTGGGTGCGTAGTCGGGGCTTGACTATGAAAGTCGTACATTTGAAACCCCCCTAGATGCCTTTTATTAGTTGTTAGAACTCTAATCCGAAATATATCATCGTCGCTATGCCGCAGTAACGTCGTCCCAATACTAGTCCGTACGCCTGCCTCTTTTGATGTCACCAGTGTTGTAACTGTGTGTGTTTTCGCCTGCCTGTCCCCTTAACGCCATTCCCAAGTATCTCCCGTAGTCGTAGCCACGGACCCAATAAGCCCAAACCCATAGAAACCAAAGCCCTGCCTGCAATAACAATACGACAGACACACACCCTGCCAAACCTTTGCCCCATGACCATCGCCGCCCGCCTGCCCACCCGCTCACTTCAGCACCGTATGCGCGCCCCTCGCCTCGAGGTACTGCTCGGCATAACCCTGCGGCAGGCCCCTGATCAGCGAGAAGACCTCCTTGTCGTGGTACCGCAGCCTCGTCTTGGGGTCCTGGTACGGCGCCGGAAGGCCCGTCACGTCGCAGTACCGCTTCTGCGGCGCCATGCTCGGCGCGCTCTCGATGTTGGTGTACGTGGCGCTCGGCGCCCCCGCTCCCCCCTGCCCACCGCCCGCCGTGCTGCCCGCCCCGTTCGGCCTCAGGGTCTTCTCCAGTACGAGCTTGGATAGGCTGCGTGACGCCTGCGCCAGGTTGGGCTGTGCGGTGCCGTTGTTGTTCGTGTTGTTATTGTTATTGGTATTAGTGGCGGGTGTACTGGCGCCGCTGGTCGACAGGCCGTCGTCGTCCCTGTCGTTGTCGCCGGGGACTGCGTTATTGTTGTTGTTGTTGCTGCTGGGCGTCGCGGCGCCGGAGCCGTTGTCCAGGGGTGTGGCGGCCACCGAGGCGGATGCCTCCTTGCGCTGGGACTCGCCCAGGATGGCCTTGATGTTCTTGTTGCGCCGCTGGTTGGGCCGCCACGAGGGGCTGCGGAAGGTCTTGTGGATGGAGTGGATGTCGAGCTGTTCGATCAGCGCGTAGTGCGCCGCCTGCTCCTCCTCCTTGGCCTCCTTGGCTTCTTTGCTGTTGAAAGACATCTTTGCGGGTGGGGGCCCAGGGTTGGGGGGATTGGGTGTTGTGGTGATTGCCTTGCTTGCGGAAGCCTATGCGGATTATGGTCGGAAGATCCTGAACTATATGGGCGACTTGTTAGACCTGGGATTTGTCGTTTGAGCAAAAGGTGAGCCTCCGAACGGGCGGCTGCTTGGCCCCAATGCAAGGTTGATAGCTTGCAGCACCACAGATACAGTGTGACGTTTGTTAGGTCTCCTTACACACTGTCACTTCCCGCTCTGAGACCTGAGAAGGGAACGCGGTCGCAAACGCGATCGGCAACCCTGAACTTCACATCGACAACCCTCAATCAGGATAGTCGACAGTAGCAGCACCGGCAAGCTGACACCCTCTACATTCTCAAGATGGTGCGTGATGGACGATGAGATATCCTTCGAACCGATGCTGACCCTTCAATAGGAGAGTCCTCACGAACACCAGCAGAACCTCCTGTTGTCCCGCATCGTCAACAATGTTGTAAGTGCCCCACTTATACACACTCACCGTCCAGTCTCATGATTGAGCAACACCATCTAATAACCAAATATAGGAGAAGCTCAACGAGGCTGTAGTGGTGATGAACAAGTCACTACAAGTATGTATCCATTTACAAGATCGCACACACCTCAATCGTCATCTAATGCTTTAGAAGGATATCAACATACAAAACATGAACATCGAGCTCGTCGCACAGATGTTCAAGAACTATCAGTCTAACGTTCTGTTCCACTTGGAAGGTTCGTGTCATTACATCTCATGCTTTGGAGTGCTATATCCATGGCTAACCAGTTCTCAGCGACGGATAATCTGAAGGATCCGGCTTGATGGAAAGCGACCAGTATGGACGATATGATTTATGCTCGTGTAGCCCTCACAACACGCACTGGCGGGACCTCATGCTGATGGGAGCGATTCTCTCATCAATGACAGCAAGTCGCGGAGGACATCACTCAACTTCAGTCAGGGTGGTTGTGGTACTTGTGCTGTTGACAGACGCAAGATATTTAATGCACTTATAGAAGCCACCAAGAAAGACTGCCAACACCCTTAGGGAGTTATTTCATGGCTCCCATTCTAATATGAACCCAACAATCCCCGCGTTAACATCCGCGGCGCCATCTTTTGATCTCCTCAACGCCAAAGAACACATAGTACCGCTCTAACTTTTGACAACACCCTCGACCTAGCATGATCGTTGGTCCCACTGTAAGACCCCCCGACTGCTCCGTTGTGACAGAATGCCACTTTTAAAAGGCCATACCACCCCCCTTGAGGAACTTCTTGGACCAACTATCATATGAACTCAGCATCTCCCACGTAATCATGCGCGGAGCAACCTTGATCTGTTCCCTAAAGTCCTCCATCGAAATGCCCGCCTCCCCGCCGCCGACCCTCCTCCGCCGCGCCTCCTGACCGGCATTGTTACATATACCCATGGTCTCCGCGCCAGAGAACCCGTCCGTCTCCTTCGCCAGCTCATCCACATCGATGTCCGGGGCAGTCTCCTTATTCGCCAGGAACTTCCGGATGATAGCCCCTCTCGCAAGCTCGTTCGGCGGTCCCACGTAGATCAGCTTGTCGAACCGACCCGGTCTCAACAGCGCGGGGTCGAGGGCCTGGGGCCTGTTGGTGGCGGCGAGGACCAGCACGCCCTGCGTGAGCTCGAAGCCCTGCATCTCGTTCAGCAGCGTGGTCAGGACGTTCAGGCCGCTTCCGCCGCCGCTGCCGCCCGTGGTGGTCCCGAAGCCGGACCGCTGGCCGCCGATGGAGTCGATCTCGTCGAAGAAGATGATGCTCGGGGCGGCCTCGCGGGCGCGCTGGAACAGGTTGCGCACCTGCCGCTCCGACTCGCCCACGTACATGTTGAGCAGCTCGGCGCCCTTGACGGCGAAGAAGTTGAGGTCGGCCTCGGTGGCGAGGGCCTGCGCCGCCATGGTCTTGGAGCAGCCGGGCGGGCCGTAGAGGAGGAAGCCCTTGGGCGGGCCGTTCATGTAGCGGAGGAGGCTCTCCATTGGCTCTGTCGCGAGGGAGATCGCCTCGCGTAGGGACTTCTTCACTTCGTCCTGCCCTCCGATGTCGTCCCAGTGAACTGGTGGCGGTTTCAGGTTTATGTCGTGCATTGAAGATGGGCCGATGTTCTTCAGTGCCTGCTCCAGTATGTCTTCGGAAAGAAACTCGTGCTCAGGGTTTAGCTCGACACCAGCAACCTCGGCCTCGTTCAACTTGTCCTCCCAGAGAAGCTCCGCCTCCCCAGCCAGGACAGTCAAGTCCTTTCCGTTGTAGGCGTGCGTCCGCTCGGCCAGAGTTGCAAGCATATTTACTCTGGCATCAGGAGCAAGGGGGAGGTCTAAAGATGATAGGATAAGCCTTCTCCGGTGTACGTCGGGTAGTGGCAAGTTAATGTGGTGCTTGAAACGCCCCAGGTCGGTCAGCTTAGGGGGCATGTTCGTCAAATAGTCCAAACATGCCACGAGGACCACAACCTTGGGTCGTTCGTTCTTCGACTTGGCGTCTGCGGCCAGCTTATCCAGGAAGTCCGCCAATGCCTGTATGACGGCATTTCGATTGCTTCGCTCGTTGTCAATGAGCTCTTCGAAGTTATCAATGACAACAATGCTTGGCTGGTTCTCTCGAGCCCTCTGAAATGTTTCGTTGATGGAGGCAAGCTTGTCACTTGGCTGTATACGGTGGACCGTTCCCCACCCAGTCTCGCATATATGGTTCAAAATTGTCGTCTTGCCAGTGCCGCGGCCGCCGTCAAGAACAAGTCCGCATGACTTGATGGCAGCTTGACTCCTGAAGGGACCATTCCACATGCGAAAGTGTTTGTTGAGCTCTCGAAGCTGAGGCTCCAGGCCCGGTATCAATTCGACTTGAAGCCTTGATGCTTGGGCGACCGGTGCGCCGGCTTCCAGATCTTTTCCGCTCTCGACTCGGACCTTCGTAGAGGCTGATATGAAGCGAGCATTGCTGGTGACTGATCCGTTGACACTCTTGACTTTGAAATTCCTGAAGGTCCCTTCTCCAGCTACCCGTTTGACGGCCAGTCCGGGAAATACTTCTTCGACGCCCTTCAGTTGGCCCTTGAGAACCCACTGCCACCCTGCCAAGTCTTCCTCTGCGATGGCGGGCTGGTCTGGCGTAACATCCTCCAGGGCCACTTCTTCAGCGTCTGATATCGTCTTGCCGTCCGTGTAGATGAGTTTGACCTGGTCTCCAAGTTTGAACTCGCAGGCATCTTGAAACGGCTTGCTCATCTGCACGACTGCACGGCTCAGTTTAGGATCTGTTGCAGCCCACAACGATGCCTCCCGCGTGATACTCTTGCCATCCTCCAAAGTCCTCTCAACAAAGCATGGCTTTCCATTTTCCTGGGCCGTGCCTGTTAGCTCATATAGAACTTCCTTGTTGACGTAGATCCTAGATGCGCCCTTCAACGATTTGTCTGAGCTCTTATCTGAGGATGTTGGTATTGGCCTGACTTTGACCTCGATGAACTTCATCGTGACGGTAGGTCCTCTTTTTCAAGAGACTCGTGCTGAAAAGTGTGGTGTCCCTACGGGGAGGAGGGTTGCAGGCAGGTCTTAGTGTTAGTGAAAGTATTTATTCTA
The DNA here is from genome assembly GCA_003795295.1 of Cytospora leucostoma. Taxonomy (NCBI): domain Eukaryota; kingdom Fungi; phylum Ascomycota; class Sordariomycetes; order Diaporthales; family Cytosporaceae; genus Cytospora; species Cytospora leucostoma. The sequence continues at coordinate 934,520 of LKEB01000004.1, read as the reverse complement.
CCCTAACCCTAAACTATCGTCTCCTCCTCCTTCTCCTGACCTGGCTCCTGCTAACCTTCCTCCTTCCAACCTTCTTCCTCCTAACCTTCCCTGTTCTGACCTCCTCCTCCTACCTAATATACCTCTAACCTTTCTCCTCATGACATTGATATTAACCGGGACTGCTCTTATACCTGTAGAATCTTGACTGTTATTCTTCAGGTGATGAATCGGTCTGCTAGTGTTGCAGCATTATCGAATTACCTTGACCTTGTACCAGAGTGATATGATAAGGAGTTGCAAGCCTACGCCCTATAAAATTCAATTCAATTTGTCGATATAAAATCATTTTTCACATAGAAAGGTTTAGAGAGGGTGTCCGGATGGTTGCAAGTGGTCGTCAACATCTACTTGGGTAGTTCAATTAGCAGCCCTCCCGGTTTGTTTAGCGCATTCGAACGACTGTTGGACCTCGGACTTTCTTGACCAGCTTCAAAGCTCCTGGACCATTTCCAACCCGTTTTGCGACATAGCTGTCAACGCCTCGACCAGACGAGCGCAAATGCCACGGAGCGCTCCGCACGCGACACGGATGATTGGGATATAGCATCGCGTTGCATTGATGCTGCGTGGTAGGCGACTGCCATTGCCGCAGTCTCCATCCTCAAGATGGAGAACCACAGCACCTGTGCCAGCTCGCCTCTTCTCCACGACGGCCCCGCGACTCGACAACAGCAGAGGTGACGAGAAACCCTTTGGCTGGCATGCGCATGCTGAGGATGAGCAACGACGCCAGCCGTCACAAGAGAAGCCCCTCTTTTCCAAGGTCCGGGTCCAGAGTGATGATTGGGCTCTTCTTCAAGGACGACTTGGCGCAAAGATCAACCCTAAGCATGTGCACTTGAGCTTGGAGGGACGCACCCCATTTGGCGCAGACCGTGTAGAGCAGTTCCGGAGCATCGACGCTGTGAACATACTTCCCCGCCAGGAGGTCCGAAAACCTCGTGACAAGATCAAAAGATTCCCGGAGCCACTTAAGAGTCGTTCGCTGAGTGGCCCCGAGCGCCTTGAGAAGACTGGAGGGACTAGGAAAGGGGGACTCCGTCCCCCTCAGCGTGGTTCAAGGGGCCCTGAAGATTCCCAGAAGACTACGAGGGGCAAAGCTTGGTCGCCGAGAGTGCCCCGGCGCGCCGATGATCTTCAGGATGTCTACAGGCGTGATTCTCTGGTGTGGAGGAGTATCATACACCGCGAACCTGAGACGGTCGACAAGAGAGGTCCGTCGGACGCCGCGGAAGCTCCATGCCCGAAGGGCCCTGATCGCCGCACTCAGCTCAACAAGATCAAGATCACGATAGCCTCTCAGCCAAAAGGGAACAGGCTCAGTGCTCAAGCCACCGGCGATCTCAAGAAGGAGACAGCTCGTAATCCAGGGTTCGATTCTTTGGAGACGACACCGACGCAGGTTAGAGAAGCTATCAACCGGCAGGTCAGTTTGACCGCGGCTGAGTCGCCAACTCTGTCTACCCCACGGCCACCCAAGCCTGTAGGGCAAACGCAAACTACGCCCTCACAACCAAAGCCACGGGCTGTTGAACCAGATCTAAGCGAGTTTCCTGGGTCTATTGGAGTAATGGGCCCTGCCGAGTCGATCCGAAACTTGTTGAGCGAGGATCCCATCCTCAAGGAGGCTCAATTGCTTTCTAGGGGGCGCGTTGGTCCCATGTTCGACTCGCAGTCACCATCGAAGCTTGATGTGCACGGCGAACCGAGGTTCCGTGTGCTCCCGACATCTCAATGGCTTCAGAGAAAGAATGCGAAGGCTTCAGAGTCAGGGCCATTGGGAGGTGCTCAAAAAGCAACCGTCAGTTTTGAGCCCGAGGCACAGCAGGCATCGGACCAGGAGACTCAGGCCACGGCCTCTAGCTCACAGCCTGGCACAGTGAAGCCCACCGCTCTCCAGGAAATGGAAGCCCAGATTGTCGCCTCACAGTCCGCGCACTTTGAGAAAAAGAAACAAGCAGAAAGTGAAGAGAGGCTTAAACCCGCGGAGCCGGTACAGCCTGAGCGTTCAATCTTCGAGCAGCTCTTCTCAGAAGAGCGGCCCAGAGGCGACAGCTATTGGCGGATAGCCGACAGGTTGAGATCTGCATTCTCAGCAGTCGAGAAGGACCTTGGTCCAGACGCCGAGCGTGAAGTGCCGAAAGTGGCGCCGCAATCCGATCAATCAATCTTTGGGCAGCTATTCCCCGAAGAGGTCGGCGCGAGGTCGGCATCGTCCGAGGAATGGGTGCGCGAGACAACAGGGGAACCACTGACCCCACCGAAAGATTCGCTCTTGATCTCGCTGCGTAACGAAGTACGAAACTGGATACCCGCGGATCAGCAGGAGCGCATCACCGGCCCCCAACCTGGAGAGTATGGATCACATTCAACAGTCGTTGTGATCTCCGGGACAAGCCCGTCACTCATCGAGACTGATTTCTTCCGGATCGCCCCGGAAGGGCAACACGTGGAAGGCTGGGCAGGCGGCCTGGTGAAAGTCGTCCAGGCCCGTGATTCCATCACATTCGAGCCTCTTGGCCAGTACTACCTCATGTTCCACTCCCGACCGTCCGCACTCGCCTACGTCGACGAGGTCAGGCGGCTGCACGCCCTCAGCCGCAGGCTGCTCCACGCCCCGGCGGCCTCGGGCAGAGAAGTCGCCAAGGGCCCCCTCGACCAGGCGCCAGCCTCGCCCCAGCCCTTCCTGACCGACGAGGAGCAGGCCGCCGTCCGCTCCTTCACCCTCCTCTCGCCCAGCCTGCCCCCCAACATCAGCGTGCGCCTGTGGAACACGCGCCTGGTGCAGGACATCGCGGCCCGGTCCGACATCGCCGACGTCGTCGAGACGCTCAGGCCCGAGGCGGCCACGCCGGCCAAGGTGCTCCTCAAGATCAATAACGCCGCGGCGGGTAGTGGTAGTGGTAGTGGCGGCAGCGGCGGCGGTAGCCCAGGGGAAGACCCCGGCGGCCTCACCACCGACGAGCTGTGGCTGACGCTCCGGGACGACGGCAGGGAGCGCAGCGCCCCGTGGGTCCTGGCCAACCTGTCGCAGGGCATCATGCCCGTCAAGCCCGTCTTTAGCTCTGCGAGCTCGGGCGGCATTAGGGTCAAGTCGAGGCCCGTCGCCGTGCCCACCTCGTCGGAGCTGGACGACGAGTTCTACGACGACGAGGGCGCCGCCGGCGGGGAGTCGGTCGCCGGGCAGTTGCCGTCCTCTGCCGCCGCCACCGCCGCCACTGAGAGGAAGCTCGGTGGTGGTGGCGGGGCCGGCCGTCACGAGCGGTTCAGCCGGTTCATCCTGACGTTCACGCAGCCGGCTATCGCTAGGCGGTTCGTGAGGTGTTGGCACAAGAGGGCCATCTATGATGCCGTGCTGGGGAGGAGTGTGGTGGTCGATGCCGTGGCGTTGATGTAGATTATGTTGTGTGTGTGTGTGAGTATGTGTATATATCCTGGGATAGGTATGTCAATACAGGGGATTATGATACCTTGGAGATAGATAGGGACGGTTTAGAAAGCGTCCATCAAAATTGTACAACGTTCAGACAGTGAATTTGTGCCAGGGTTTGCTTTTTCATTGTCTCCTTATAGACTTTACGTTGCTATACATCAAGCCCCTCGCAGTTAACACAAGTCCTGCTGCCAAACATACCCATCATTCCCACCATCACGAAATCTAGGCAGCTAATCTGGCGAGAAGCGCTCTCCTGGCCTTCTCGGTGGGCGCTTCGTGCGGTCGTGCCTCTTCGGACCTTTTCTCTCCGAACCTTTTCGTTGCTGTGGGGTTTCGCAGGTCTCCTAAGCGAACGCATTGCCAAGATCATGTTCCTGGAAACGGAGTCAGTTAGTTATTCATAATGGCCGACATACCAGTGGACTGTCAAGAGTGTCACATACCTTGAACCACTCCGGCCCCTTCTCGAGGTACTCCTCCCTCGTCACCCTCGCCCTCTTCCACTCGTCACCACCAGCCCAGCCCGCGGCACCCCTCCAGGCGTCGAGAACCGCGTCCTTGGCCCGCCTGATGTGCAGCGGGGAGCCCACAGGCAGCAGGGCCTGGAGCCCAGTCCTCAGCCGCTCGTCGAAGTTCTCAAACAGCGTGGCGCCGCCGGTGAGGAAGATGTCCTTGAGGAAGTCGTCCCTGTTGATGCCCGGGAAGGCGGTGAGCCGCTGGGTCAATATGTCCCCAGCGATCTCTACGATGCCGGCCTGGTCGAGGCCCGCTATCGCACCGGGCTGGAAGATCACCTCGGGGACGCGGATGCGCTCTACGTTGAGGTGCAGCTGGTGGCGCTCCGCTTGGCTACCCTCGTCCGGCCTGGGTCCGTATCGCCATGCGTGCAGCAGGGACTTTGTCCAATTGTTCTGCGCCTCGAGGGTGTGCTCATAAGTGAACTCGGGGTCATACTTCAGCAGATCTTCTTCCAGGTTCTTGATGGTGGCATCCAGGTTCTCTTCCTCGTCCTCGTCGTCGCTGTCGCCCTTGTTGGCTCCCACGGCAACGTTTCGATACACACCCCAGTCTGCGTCGTCGGCACCGAAGTCGTCATCATCACCACCCCGGCGACGTTTGCGGCCCGTCGCGCCGGTCGGGTTGTCGGCAGCCAAATTTGCCAAGGTTTTCATGCGCATTTGACTCGCTAGAGATTTGCGGTTTCCCAGATCCTGCTTCAAGCGGTCCCGGTCCTTGATCTTCGCAAGCGTCTCGAGACGTGCTTCGCGCCGCTCATCGAGCCATGCCTCCAGGTTGTTTGTACGTTTCTCCTCGTCGAGCCGGGCTATTTCCGCGATGCGAGCCTTCTCGGCTTCCTTTTCCGCTTTGGCACGTGCCCTTGCCTCATTATTGGACTTCATGAGGCGTTGATGGCGCTTTTCTTTGAGTCCTGCCTCGTCAAGCTCATCGTCAGGGACGTCAAGTAGGTGATACACGGGTTCCTCGGCTTGCTCCTCTTCGATATCACCGCCAAGGTCCTTTTGCCGAGCACGCTTGATTGAGCCTTCCAGTTCCTTGACCAGCTTCGCGAGGTGTGCCTCGTCCTTGACTTCGGCGTCATCTAGGATGCGCTTGGTCTCCTTCTTATTTTGATCCACGAGGCGCCGTTGAACATCTTTATAATACTCCAGTTCCTGCTCTTTCTTCATCAGGCGCTCCAGACGCATCTTGGCTGCCTGCTCCTGTAATCGTCGGCCGCTCTCTTTCTTGCGTTCCGCGATCCTGGCAAGCTCTTCCTCTGTCTTCCGGACGATCACTTCCTCCGTGTAGGGGTATTGGATGATTCGCTCCCGGTCTTCCAGCCCTGTCCAGTCGAGGTAGGTCCCCAGCTCATTGTCATAATCCTTGGACAGGTAGCAATGTTCTCGCACCATAGACTCGGCTTGTGAAAGGTTCAGCTTTCCGGGGAAGTGGTCGTACTTCAGGCGCATGAGCTTCGCGAGGTAGTCCGCGGCATGATATCCGCCCCAGTTCAGCCTGATAGCCTGGGCGAGCATCGGCTTCCGGCTGTAGACGGGTATCAAGTGTGTAGAGCTGTGTGAAGATGAAACAACTAGGCCGGTGTTTCCCCCGTTGTAATGGTATGAGAAGAGGGAGTCGATTCCGTAGGTCAAGCTTGGGGCGCCGTAGCATTCGAAGATGATCTCTGTCATGGCTGCTTCCTGGTTAGCATTTGTCCATTTGCCTTGTATAGGCAGCCGATGCGACTTACATTTCCGCGAATATGGCAAATTGGCAACCGCCTCGGTCATGACAATCGGCATGTCAATGTTGCCCTCGACGCCATTCATGCCCAGCTTGATGAACAGATAGTCGAGTACATGTTCCATAACATCCCAATTGCTTACGATGCCAGTACCCTGCTCAAACGCATTCCGTATATGGCCTCGGGCGGTTGTGTCGGAGTAGCAGTCCAAGCCGGCGAACGAGAAGGTCTTACCCAACTTTCGGTCGCGGTACTTCGACATGATGGGCGGGATGGCGAGTCGGGGCTTGTCTTCGAAGTTCCATCCTGCGCGAACTGAGGAGGAGCCTGGTACAAGTCAAATGCTGTCAGCTTCAACCCCAGAGCTGGCGGCGCAAACAGTAAGGAAGGATGGAGGGATCGCGTACCATTATCTATTACAATCGCGGCCTTGCCATCGGGCTGTTGCAGTGCCTTCTCCCGACCGTCGGGCTGTGTCGGGATCGCCTTCTCAAACTTGGCTTCCTTCACGGGGTACACGATTGGCGGTGGAAGGGCCTCTCTTGGTCCCTTCACGGGAGGTAGGGGTTCGTAGAGGGCGGAGGGTGCCATTGTGGAAATAAAGGGTTGCGAACGTCTGCTCCGTAGGATCGAGTTCACAGGGTATCACAACAAGAGGAAAGAAATGTGGACATGATAGAAAGTTAAAGTGACAGGCGGAAGTGCTTTGAAGTGACTGTTTGTTTTGGAAAGGTGATTTATCTATACTGCAGGGTCGTCGTTTGCATTATTGGTGACAGGAGCTAGCTCGCTATGCCTGCCGAGCACCCACGACAAGGCTGGCATCACTTTCCAGCTTGAGGTGCCCCTGCCCTGGATGCGGGTGAGGCTGGCGCCCGTGGGGGCGATGAGCTGCAGGTCGCAGCTCCAACGTGGGGAAGAGCTTACCCCCTGACTGACCCAAAGACGCATGCTTATGTAATCAGTGGAACGTCCGCAGCCTTGATAGGGAAGGAAAGGAGATCATGTTGAAGTTTACCTGTTCTGCAGGGTACTGTATTATTTGGGCTCCTTCCATTACCGTAGTTACCTAGGTCTGTACTTCAGCAGCCTTCCTATAATACACTTGCAACACTCATTACCCAGGAAACTGCCTAGGTATGCTAGAAGGCTAGAAGGAAGTGTATCTAAGCGATGAAGAATTATATACAAATCATCTATGTTTCATAGTTCGAGCGAACAATCCTGAAAGTATATCTATCATTGGTTTCTCTACTATACTATACAGAGAAACTGTAGCGGATTAGTTGATATATAACATAATGTTACTCATCCCTTCCTACAGTACTGCGTACGTACTCATGAATTTAGATCAGAGAGTTGTAGAGTGGTGAACCTGAAGTACCCTAAGTAGTTAGCTATTGCGGTCTCTGGCTGTATTTACATAGTAATTACGCTGGAGAGCCATAACAATGACCAGCTTCAGCTACGTGAGGCTGATTATATGAGATCACGAAACAAAATGTATAAGAGAGGAGACAGCTAGCGGGCTAATATATATGAGTGACCCTATGCTGATGTTTGCCAGAACAGGAGGGAAGGAACGACAGAGGCTATGATCCAGAGGAGATAGATGTACACAAGCACTGAGCATTACATCAAGTGCAGTACATCGTTTTAGGTTTGTGTTTGCCATTGTTGTTATTTGTCTACCGATGTAGGCATGCTGTCTGCTCGCTACACTTGGTGACATCCATACTTCGTTCCTAGATAACTTCCCCACGAATTGGCTTATTGGAAGACAACCACTATTATCTTTCAACGAAGTCACCCTTAGCAGTTGAGCCTGTGCTGCCGTTGATCAACAAGATGCTCTCACCCACCATCCTGGGCCTGAGTGTCCTCCAGGTACATCAGAACATCCCTACCCCATGGTGACAATCAAGACTGACCACACATATTCCGACCAAAGTTTGCCATGGCCATTGCCGTCCTCGTCCTCTCAATCAGTCTTCTCAAAAACAAGGGCTTTATTACATGGAGCGCAACATGGTACTATAGGCGAACAACGATACTGCTGGCCATCCTGCGCTATTGCGTCTTCCTCGGCGTCTACGGCATCCTCGCAGCGTTGATCACCATCGCCTCGCTCTTCGTCTCCGTCATCTCGACCCTGATTCCACTCCTGCTACAGGTCACCGGCGCCCTGTTGTTCCTCGCGGGTGGGATCGTCCTGGCCCTCCAGCACAAAAAGTTCACGGTCTGGTCATATGATGCCGTGACATATACTCTCAAGCTCGTGGGCTACTCCGATCGCTTCGCCGAGAACACGGGGAAGGTCTGCAAGAAGTGCATCGCCGACGAGGTCCTCCTCTTCGCCTTGGTCCCGCTGTCCCTCGGTCTCGCCGCCTGTGCCTTCCTCCGCCGGAGAAGCCTGAGGCAGAGCGCGACGGACTGGTAGGTAGGCAGACGGTGCTTGACGAGGAGCTGTATACTCTGGCTGATAAGACCAGACTAGATTATGAGTCAGTTCAAGCCTTCAGCATGGTGCAGCTGGAAGAATGGAGTGTCTTGGATACATCGGCAGAATATGGCCTGCGGTAAACCTGAGGGGCTCTGGGTTGTGCAGAGGGCTGTTCGACAAGGATCAATATTGACGCAGTGGCCCGGCTGGGGGTTGAATCATCTGTACCATGCAATACCTAGAAACTCAATTCCTATACAAACCCGCTTGGTGCCCAAAGAAACCAATATGAAGGTGGTAAAAATCGCGGGATCAGACGGGAGACAACAGACGATTGAGTACATGAGGACCTGCAAGCCCTAACCCTCACCATCAAATCCACCCTCCCCCATTCTCAAGCCATCCTCCTCCCGTCCCATCTATTCACATAGACGGTACGAGCCAGCCTCAACTACCTCTATCACCAGGAGTCATGATTAAAACACTCCCCAGATACGTGTCTACACGAGCTTTACCCCGACGACTTAACCCCATCACGTACACCACCCGGTCATTCTCCACAACACAACCCGCCATGGCAGCAGCAAAGCCCAGATTTGCCGAGGGCTCAGACGAGCAGCATCTCACCAAGGCGCTGGACGGCCTCGTATCGAAGAACTGGGCCCTCACGGCCGACGGCCAGGGCGTCGAGCGGTCCTTCAAGTTCAAGACGTTCGCAAAGACCTGGGTAAGTGAGGCAAGCGGAGAAAGAAAAAAACGACTGGCACCCGTTTTCGGCGTCTCTCTCAGCCCCGGGGTTCCCACGGACATGCAAGACAGTAGTAGTATGTGGTGTGGTAGCATATCAGACTCGTCGTACTGATGAGACTCTTGCGTCGTTTAGGACTTCATGACGGCCGTGTCGCTGCAGTGCAAGGTCAAGAACCACCACCCGGAGTGGTCGAATGTGAGCTCCCGTCCCCCCCCATATCGTGGTCGTCAGTAGTGGCATGACGGAGACTCATGCGATGCAGGTCTACAACACTACGTTCATCCGCTGGACGACGCACAGTCCACCGGGGCTATCAGACAAGGACGCAGAGCTGGCCGCTATCTGCGATGACTTGGCACGGAGCTTCGGGGAGGTGCAGGACGAGCCGTCTGCTGGTCAGAGCTGTCAGCTCAAGGGTCTGGCGGACCATGCGGCGTCAACGTCAGGGGACTGCTGTACGCCTAAGACGGGTCAGAAGTGATACCTTGCATTGTGAATTTGAAGTATGGGCCGTGAACTGTGGAGATTTTTTGATCATAGTCTTTTTGTTCGGTATTACTAGTATTATTCTAAAAGGTGCCGACCGACAGACGGCTACCAAGTACTATATACAGGCGGAACGAAGCTTTGAGGACGCCACCCTCTCTATCGATGCGCCACCGTCGCCGACCATATCCCCACTATAGGCATATGCGTTCGGCTGACGGCCATGCGCTCGAGAACTCTCGTTTGACTTCGGGGGATGCTACCCCGAGGCCGATGCGTGGCGTGGTCAACGCGCTCACTCGCCGCATTCCCATATTGGAAGCGGTATATCCCTTTTCCCCCGACTGGGTACGATTGGCTTATTGGACCTTCTTGGCCTTGATAGCAGCCAGCTTCTTGTCCCTGCGCTTCTTGCTCGCGACCTCACCGGCCTCAGTGTCCAGGCAGTAGTCCCACCACCGGAAGCTGGAAGAGTAGTTGCCAATGAACTTCTCGTGGTGCAAGTCGTGGTGCGCGGCGCCGGCCCAGACGGGCAGGAAGTGTCGCAAGCTCCAGGGGAAGTCGTAGCCAGAGTGCGAGTCAATGGCCTGGAAGAGACGCAGAACGATCCACATGTACATGGTGAACAGGTGAAGATCGCCAGTGATGGAAACCCACACGACTGGGCTACCAACCGTCCCGAGAGCGAGGAGCATAACCTCGATGGGCGAGGCGTACTCGGCGGCGAGACCAAAAGGCGCGGAGTAGGTGTGGTGCAGCTTGTGGATGTTCTTGTAGAGCGGGCCATAGTGCAGGGCGCGGTGGAACCAGTAGTGCCATGCATCCTCCATGATGAAGAAGACAGCGATCTGGTAGGCCATCTTGAACAAGCTGGGGAAGGGCACGCCGTAGTCCATGCCGAAGAAGGTGGCGATGGGGTGGAACAGCCAGATCTGGGGAAGCTCGACGGTGATGTGGGACAGGAAGACGAGGGCGGCACAGTCGAATTGCTCTCTCCATGTCGGTAATTTTTGCTGTCGAAACGGGTCAGTCATTTGTTGTAGTCAAGTTTCGGCGCAATTCGGGAGGAGACGGGAAAGGGAAAAAAGGGGCAAGGTGGCGCGGTGGGAGATTCACATTTTGAAGCTTGTACTTGTTGAAGTAAGGAATGGCGTCAATGATGATCCAGGGCAGAGAGCGACCGAAATAGACAATCTCGTGCATCATGAAGGACATGATACCCGTAGCGATGGTGTCATTCTGCATGTAAAGGTACCAAGCGGCCCACAGGCGCTCGATAACATTTAGGTGCACATTGATCTTGGAGACCTCCTCGAAGACAGAGAAGTAGTCTGATGGGTTCGTGGCGTTGAAGCCACTCGTGATGGTAGAGTTGAGAGAGGAGAGCGTCGTGGTTCTAAAGCGACAGAGACACTATCGTTAATTCCTTGTCCAATCTGATATCGCCTCCATGATGGTTCAAGGGGCGGTGGGGGGATATGGCGCTATACGTACACGACGGTAGCCATGATGAAGGCTTCTCGCGAGGGCGCGGACCTTGTAATGAGAGACCAATTCTAGCTCAACTCGGCTTGAGGAGAGGTGTTGGTGACAAGAACCAGGAAGGAAGAAGAGGTGAGGTTGTGTAGACGACTCTTCCAGCAGGCAAGAACTAGCACCAGAGGGTTTAAGGCTGGCGGACGTGGAAGGTGGGAAACGTTGAAGATAAAGGTTTCTTGCTAGGGGGAATTGTTGTGGTGTGGATAAGATGGTAAGGCCATTTGACCCCTGCAGGGAATCTGAGAAAGCCAGGGGACCACGGCCAGCACAGCCAATAGCGACCCACCCACTCTCAAAATGAGCAGATGGACTAGCTCGAGGTTCCGCGTTCCGTGCCCCCGTCTGTACCAAAGCAGGCCAGCGCAGGCCTGCGCAGGCCAGTGCAGCAAGCTCACCCTGGCACGCGGGAACACATCTGCATAGAATTACTACATTGTACAGGCCAGATCCCGATTCCGGGGGCCACTATGATTGGCACATGCGGGCTACACCTGGGCATCGACGCACCGACACTGGGTGTACGTGCCACCACCTTTCGATCTCAAATGTGATTGAGCATTTTCCAATGCAGACTTGTCTACTTTACGCCTTACGAGCCCATCTGCTAGCTAAGACTGCCGGGCGGTGAGGCTTCCGGCTCGCATGATGATGGAGCCGGCCTCCGGACATGCTCCATTCCGAGTCCTCCTGATCGAATGTTCGGCATTTGGCATTTTTGCTTTAATGATCCATCCGTGCCCAGGTGATTACCATGCCGCCATGCTCATGCTAGCAACTTTGCATACCTAGTGCAAACTATCAGGTCGTCTAGCATCTACCCAGGCTAAGCCGAGAGGCTGGATCTAAGACATGCTGGGACCCCGAAAACGAGTGCACCATCCGGGTACCTGATCTTGTCCTCTGCCGTGGCAATGGCGCCTTAATCCGTACTTCGGTCCTCAAAGACTGCGGATCTACAATTACACGTAAGTCCGACAAGGTTATTACAATAGTATTGATACAACTACCTAAGTACACTACAGATGAGTATACAGAACGTCATACAATGTTCTAGGTTTGTCAGGTGTGGCCAATTTGACCTCGGGAAGTACTCAAACACCGTACCTACCTAGATATCAAGTACTGTACATACTAATGCGGTAGTATGTGACACTTTCCTAGTGCTGCTGTCCATCCGGCCAGGGGAAGCCACGATGACGTCTGAAGTGATTTTTCTGTCACAAAAATGTTCCAAGTTCGCCAGCTATCTCAACGTTTCTCAACGGGACCACGTCAATCGTCAAATAATACTGCGAATCAAGCCTTGTGGCCCGTGGGACCCCACCTTTTGGAAGCCTCTCAGCCTCTCACCCAGCAGGACCAGTCAATGCCATTCCCCTCCAACCGGTCCTGTAGAATCGGTAGAATCGATCTGCCCGCAGCTTCCAAGCTTCCAAGCTCCCAAGCTTTTCCAACTGACAGAAAGCCCTCTTTGGTGCTCCCTTTGTCTTGTGCCTATTCCGTACTTGTGCTTGACAGGAAGCTTCTTTTGTTTGGAGCTGACAGCAGCACGGGAGCAGACGACAGCTCAAGCTCCTTCAATCATCTCAACTGTCTGTCGATAGCAGCACGCGTATATACCCACTTATTTCTTCCATCTACCTTCTCCAGCTTCCATCGGTTGTCCTTCCTTCCGAGTGCTAATTTTGCGTGGCCTGATCATACCATATTGCCACCCACGCGTATCACAGTAACCTTCTCCCTACCTCTGGCATCACCCTCGCAACCCTGCGGTGTACACAAGCACGGGGCAGCACACCCGAGAGTGATGCATTGTGGGCATCCATGACACGATGAGGAATATGTCCATTGTGACCGAGTACGCATAATCCCGGACCCTGACCTCACCTCACCTCCCCCACCGAAACACCCCTCTCCCCCCGCCCGATGTCTCCCTCCCCACGGGCCACCCCAGGCATGTTCGCCATTCCCGAACCGCTCGTGCTCGGGCTCGTGCGCTCCCAGACTACATGCCATTTCGAAAAAAGCTTCCCTTCTAATTTACTCTTAGCCAAGTTCGGCGCCTTGACGCTCAAATTGACCGTCTTCTTCTACACCCTCTGGTCGACCCAGAAAACGCTGTTGACGAGCAAGATGACGGTGAGACCGAGGAAGTCGGTGCGCGCAGCACCCTCTCAACCGATCTCGCATCGCCTAGGATCAACGACCTACTGCGGATTGCAAAGGCCTTGTCCGTAACCTCTACTTCAGTGCTTCCCGCCGTACGCATCAAGGAGCTCCTTCACCAGGCTGAACTCGCCTCCGGCGACGAGCCGCTCGAGGCTCAGAGTCAGTACGAGTCTGAGGTCGAGTGGTTGTTGGTCAGCAAGGCCACGACGCAGACATACGGTCTGGTCCTGAACACTCTACTCGATCAGATCATCCCGCTCAGCCACGATATATGGTACTGGGATCAAATCTTGAGCTCATACACCTACAGCACCTTCTACGCCGTCCAGACCTCGCCGCTACGTTGGTGGGCTTGGTCCAAGGACATCTACCGGGAGAGCAAGCTACGCTCCACGTTGAGTCGGAAGACGAACGTTTCCAGCCAATCACCCCAGGCAGAGAGCGACGGTCTGCTGTCTCAAGGATGGGGACGCTTCTACTCCATCGTGCGGGAGACTGTGATGGAGCGGTCCCTGAAGGACGTTCAACACAAAATGTTTTCCACTGTAACCCTATGCCGGTCCGAGGCCAAGCAGAAGCAAACTCAGCTCAAGAGATTGCGCGAGATGACGGCGAGCGGACTGGGACTTTTGATAGACGAAGGTCTGGACTTCCACGTGGACGAGAACAAGTTCGAAATCCGTGAACACGGTGCAGAGCTGAGGGCCGTCGTGGAGCGGAGCGTTGTCTTGATGGATATTATGCTGAGGGATGTTTCAAACCTGGACCAAGGTATCGCCGACTTCGAGGATAAGGTCTTCGCTGGGGTGAGGGAGGATCCGGACCTCTCGATCAACGCCGAAGAAGTGGCCAGTAAGCCAGCAATCGTGGCGAGGCGGCTTCTTTCCATCCTTGAGAAGCACCTGCCGGAGCATATTACAGCCACGAGCAAGGCCGTGAGAGAAAACGGCCGGCCCTCGCGACTTGTTCGGTACTGGTTACCCGGTGGTCTGCTGCTACTCTCTTCGTCAACAATTCTACGCATACTTGTCAACCGCCAGGCCGATATCATCAACTGGATCCGCGACCTTGGCGTCACTGCAAAGGACTTTTGGTTCAACTGGGTAGTAGAGCCGGTGCGTAAAGTCATCGGTACCATCCGGCACGACTCTTCGTCTGAGATCGCAATCATGAGCCGTGACAGCCTCAAGGCCGACCGGGAGAGTCTGGAACGTATGGTGGTTGACTTCTCATTGGACAGGCCCTCATTGGCTGTGGAGGGATCGTCTACCTTGTCTGAAATCCAAGTTGCTGAGATCCGCGACAAGGTCAAGGAGGGCGATGTCACTCCCGTGCTTAAAGCCTACGAGGAGGGTCTTCGCAAGCCATTTGTCGGAGCCGTGAGGGGCGATCTGGTCAGGAGTCTGCTGATTCAAGTGCAGAAGACCAAGGTTGACCTCGAGGTTGCCATGACCGGCATTGACGCCCTCCTCAAATCGCAGGAGCTCGTCTTCGGCTTCGTAGGCCTCACACCCGGCATCCTGGTCACCTTCACTGTGCTGTCTTACCTGCCTGGCATACTTTTCAGCAACCGCAGGGGCACACGACGACGCGGGGAGAGGGTTGGCCGTTCTGTGCGGACGCTCAGGAACATCGACCGGATCTTCACCGAGGCAACGCCTGTTGAGAACAACATCCTGGCGTACAAGGACCGTGGGCTCCTGGTGGCGGAGGTTGCCATTCTCCGCAGCCTGGTCAGTGGTGGGAAGCTCATGCCGGGGGAGATTGAGGGCGAGTTCCTTGAGGATCTCAATGATATCGCGGGTGGCAAAGGAATCCAGATCCAGACGAGAGCTTTGGAGAGGGTCCGATGGGCGTATGCCAGGTGGTTGCACACCAACTAGTAGACATGTATGAGACGTGAGACTAGAACAAACATCATCAAACATGAAACATAGGTGATTATGTTTTGATCGAGGAGGATCAAAGCCATTTAGCTTAGCTTTAATGGTACGTATGTGTCCCTTCTATTTGAACACAAGCGTGACCGCAGTAGCTTGGATTGCTTCCCAACATTTGTTGTACCGCATCTTGGAAGAGGGTGCGTGCGTTGAGGCGCTGTGTGATCCGAACATCACTAGGCTCGATGGCACTGTCTTGCGCGTGACAGGCAGTTGAGGCTTGAGCGTGGTTTTAGACGGCTTGGAGGATGGACATCTGGGAAAATATATCAACAAGTAGGATTATGCCAAGCTCGGTGTCAAGTTATCGAAGAGTTACATACCTACCTAGGTAGGTAGATAGTCGAAGGTTCGTAGTTGCACGTGTCAGGATCTAGATGCCAGAACCTTGGCAGCTTGGAAGGTCAAGATATGCATCTAGAAGGGGCATAAGGGGCGGAAGGGCTACTATTTACTACCTGTCCAGCCTGCCTAACAGGCCTATTTAGTGTAGGTACCCTGGTATCTAGATACTGGTATCCACACCACCCCGGTGCGCTAGTCCCAATGGCTAAACTACACGTAACTCCAACTGACACGGGCTCGGGCGGCGCATCCACATTCTGGGTGCTCGTGCAGGCGCCTCTCCACTGCGATTCGTACCTCACCTAACCACCGCCGTCACCGTCTATCCTATCCTACCAACTCTTCTCCTGCACAACCCTGGAACATCTGCGAGACCGAAACTCTGTCCTACATAATCAACATTACCCATCACCCCATTCTCCTCCTCCCGACGCTTGTTGTTCTGCTCCCAGCGAGGCGACAAACACATCTTCAGCCTCCCATCTGCCTATAATCTACCTCCCCCAAGCCATCGTCCATCATTCCGCGCTACCAACTCCCTCACCGTCTGAATCGTCGATCTCGCCCTCCGAACACCGTCCGTATCAATATTCAAAACGGCATCCCGAGTGGTGCCCGACCAGTTGTCAACATGTCGAGCAACAGGAATTATGACTTCTTGGTATGTGATCCCCGATTATATGGTTCTGCATGGGTTCCCGGAGGAGCCACGTTCCCACTCCATGTCCATGTCCATGCCCATGTCTATGTACATGTTACCGCTGTGCGATAAGCGCAACGACGACGATACCATCACGCTCTCTACCTCCCCATCGACCACACCACAGAACCATGCATAAGCTACGCCCCCTTAAGCCGGGGTAGTTCATTCGCAACACCTGATAGACAACACCCAGAGAACCTCTTTCCACCACTTGAGCCGTAGACTAACATGGCCAAACCCCCTTTCCCAATAGATCAAACTTCTGCTCATCGGTGACTCGGGCGTGGGCAAGTCCTGCTGCCTGCTGCGCTTCAGCGAGGACTCCTTCACGCCGTCCTTCATCACCACCATCGGCATCGACTTCAAGATCAGGACCATCGAGCTCGATGGCAAGCGGGTCAAGCTGCAGATATGGGACACAGCTGGCCAGGAGCGCTTCCGCACCATCACGACCGCCTACTACCGAGGTGCCATGGGCATCCTGCTGGTCTACGACGTCACAGATGAGAGGTCCTTCAACAGTGCGTACACACACCACGGGATTCAACCCCTCCAGGAGAGAGGCGGTGAGACCATCGCCGGCGGGCGGTTTATGCTAACCTGATGGAACCCAAACTTTATAGACATCCGAACCTGGTTCGCAAACGTGGAGCAGCACGCCACCGAGGGCGTCAACAAGATCCTGATCGGCAACAAGTGCGACTGGGAGGAGAAGCGCGCCGTGTCCACGGAGCAGGGCCAGGCCCTCGCCGACGAGCTGGGCATCCCCTTCCTCGAGGTCTCGGCCAAGAGCAACATCAACATCGACAAGGCCTTCTACAGCCTCGCCTCTGACATCAAGAAGCGCATCATCGACACCTCCAAGAACGAGACCACAACGACCGGGGCCGGCGTCAACGTGGGTAGCACCTCGGAGAGCTCTGGGGGCAAGTGCTGCTAAGGACGTGGACGTGGAGACTCCTTCCCGCCCATCGGTAAGAGATGGCATCGAGGGGATCAGGGAGTCTAGCTGGCCCGCTAGCCGGCGTGTACGAACGGCAATCTAATGTCCGTATGGCTTGACGAGGGGTGCGGGTTGCAGGCGGGCAGCCCGACACAACATGATGCATCCGGATCTGAAAGAGGAGCAAGGGGGAAATGGCAAGACATAGGGCACAGAGAGGTCACCAGGCTGGATGAGGTATGGGGGAGGAGTCAAATGACCAAAGGAAGACTTCGGTAATCGCGGGGGTAAACACCTCATCAGCCCATCACCACCACTTTCCTTGGAAGCCGCAAAGCATGGGACGAAAGGCAGGGGAGGGGCCCCCTTTGGGACGGAGACCGCGGCTGAGACGCCGATTTTTTTCTCTTCTCTGCTTTTCGCAAAGAATTGCAGAATGGAAGAAAACACATACGAAAACCCCATGCTTTATAGATGAAAAGAAGAGAGGGCGGACAACACAGAGAGAGTGTGTGGGAGGCCCTCAGCCCCC